>ML783003.1:189239-228960 GCA_009831015.1 Picea engelmannii
TACTACGAAAACTATCATTGAGGCCATCTGTGATGATATTTGTGAGGCTATCTGTGAGGCCTTGTGCTAACACATCCAATCTATCATCCAATGTGTGAAACAATTGGGCTTTGAATGATTCAAGAATTTCTTTCAGGTTTTGAAAAGAAATAGCCATATGAGCACCCTATGAACCCTTCGGTCCCACAACCGTCACGAAAAAACTCAAAAAATAAACCCAATAAGTTTTGGCAGAAAATCGCGGCTTTTTCTAGAAAAACCCTAAAAAACTGCTGAACTTAAAATGCTCATAACTTCACTTCCCAGACTCCGTTTTGGCTGATTTTTTTTTTGAAATTGGTGAAATTGTGAGAAGAACTCAGATCTGTAATTTATTTGGGCAAATTCGGCCTCCAAATGCTACAGAAATAAAAACAAATCATGCCGCCGTCTGCAGAAAAAACCCTGAAAATTTGCAGATTTTAAAACCTCAATATATTGACCTTGCGGACTCCGTTTCGGACGATTTTTTTTTTTAACTTGGGTGTTTTTCTGAGAGGAACTCAGATCTCCAACCCGTTTCTGCAAATTTTGCAGAAATATACTGAAAATGTCTAGAATGTCGTGACCCTCTTTTTTCTTCTCCGAAAAAAAAAATCTGCAAAAATAAAAAATAATTGCCCACAACTCCGGCCCTGGAAAGTGCTCTGATACCACTTGTTAAGTACCTATACCAAATCTGTAAATATACTTCATAAATAACCAAGAATAAACCATAAACCATTCACCATAACAATGAACACAAGAAATATCCAAAACCCTTGAGGTAGGGCAACACCATACAATGGATCCTATTATGGAACGGATCCTCTCCTGTTCACTTGCCTCTTCGAGGGGGCATCCTCCTATTGAGCTATCGCTCCAAATACAATACTTCTCTTCATGTCTCATTACATTGCTTGAACTCTTTTATATAGTGCTACCATCACCTAAGAACATTTTAGAGGAGGAATCTTCTAGAAGTAGAACCTTCTAAGAAGTCATCTTACATTTATTATATCTAATTACCATAACATCACTTTCGGACGATTTTTTTTTACCTTGGGTGTTTTTATGAGATGAACTCAGATCTACAACCCTTTTCTGCAAATTTTGCATAGAAATATACTGAAAATGTCTAGAATGTCGCGGCCCTCTTTTTTCTTCTCCGAAAAAAAAAACTGCAAAAATAAAAAATAATTGTCCACAACTCCAGCCTTGGAAAGTGCTCTGATACCACTTGTTAAGTACCTATACTAGATATGTAAATATACTTCATAAATAACCAAGAATAAACCATAAACCATTCACCATAACAATGAACACAAGAAATATCCAAAACCCTTGAGGTAGGGCAACACCATACAATGGATCCTATTATGGAAGGGATCATCTCCTATTCACTTGCCTCTTCGAGGGGGAATCCTCCTATTAAGCTACCGCTCCAAATACAATACTTATCTTCATGTCTCATTACATTGCTTGAACTCATTTATATAGTGCTACCATCACCTAAGAACATTCTAGAGGAAGAATCTTCTAGAAGTAGAACCTTCTAAGAAGTCCTCTTACATTTATTATATCTAATTACCATAGTGGGCCTTATTTAATAATATAGTGGACCTAGTCCACCTTACATTGAATGACCTCCACTATTATCACTATGGGCCCTCTGCCCCCCCCCCACTACCTCTCTAGCTACCTTACATAGGAGGCCCAAGGGGGAATTATTCATGGGTATTAATCCAACCCACATTCCTGAAATTATATAATCGTTGTGTATAGCCTTCTATTTGTTGTTGAGTGTTCTCAAAGCCAACCATTTAACTCATGTAAGAGGGTGGGTGTGAGAAGTCACATCCCATAGTTATTGGAAAGCATGGGATGAAGTACAATCATATTGGGGAAGAGTATAAGTCAAGTCAAGCAAGCAAGCAAGGGGAAAAGAAGATATTCGTATGCAAAATAGAGACATGTTTTGGATGCAAATTTTGAACAAAAAGGTAGGAGTTGCGTGTTGGAAAGAGCACCATATATATTGTGTTTGAAGGAAACCATTGTTTGGTTGTGTTTAATGTTGAGAAAGAGACCTGTATGCCTGAAAATTGGGTTGTAGACCTGTAGAGCATTTTTTGTTTTGAGAAGTTGGCTCAAGAACCTTATGAGGGTTGTTGTGAACACTCCTGGAGTAGTTGGGAGGATCTCTTGGTCAACCAAGTGAACTGGAGCCTGAGGGACTATGTGCAGTGAAGGGGGATCTCATTCCTTGGGTTGTGTAGGTTGTGGAGAACAAAGTGAAACCTTGGTTTGGGGTTGTTGTGTGTGGAGAGTGGACAACCAGAGGGCCAAATCTCTTTGTCAACTCATAGCCTTAGCATGAGGATGGTCTCTTGTTAAGAGAAAATGAACCACAACGCTTATGGCTTGGAGGTTCATCCTTCATATGCACCCAGTTGGTTAACTATTAACATATAAGTGTTGTTGGAATACTTAGAGGGGGGGTGAATCAGTATTATACACTTTTTACCGCTTTTAACCAGAATATGTAAACATTAATGTATCAACAATTTATTACTTATGATTGCATTCAAGATATTATGAACAATGCGATTCAACAATACATAACCACATATACACAGTATACAATAATTTTACGTGGAAACCCAAATGGGAGAAAACCACATAATGTTTTCTTATATATTAGAATATTACAATCATAGGAAGCACCAACTTCCAAAATTCTCCAGCACCAACTAGAAGGAGACACCAACCCCCTGTTTACAGGCTTCAACCCGAAGGAAGCTCCAACTCCCTAGATTTTTTAGCTTCAAATGGAAGGAGTTTCCAACCCCCTGATTTATAGGATCCAACCAAAAGTCTCCAGCACCAATTGGAAGGAGACTCCAACCCCCTTTTGTTGTCCCTTCCTACCTCCCTGAAATATAAATGGAGACTCAACATTTCACTAAAACTGTCCATGATAATCAACCTGTCATTGTCACTAATAATCAACATGTCATTGTCATTGATAATTGACATATCACTGATAATTAACTTGTCACTATCACTTATAATCAACATGTCACTATCATTGATATATCATCGTCATCAAAACTAGCTCCACTACAATTGATACATCATCATCATCAAAACTTGATACACCATAACTGATACATCCTCATCAAAAACTAGATACACCATAATTGATACATCAACATCATCAACCTGGGTCCACATAAATATCATAGGTCCACATGTGTCCACATATAAACCCCAACATCACTTCTTAAATTCATCTTGAACACATGTTTGGGACTAGTTTTTGGATTAGTCACAAACCCTAACTTTCAACAAGTATAACTTTGTACCTGTAATGAATCAAGGTCTAAAACTTGTACCCAATATGATTTGATATCTTCTCTGAAATTCCTCCAATTTGTGCTCCTTGAATCATCCCTAAAAAAGAATTATAGTGAAAATGGAAGATCTTCTTGAATTATGCCATATTCTGGAGAGCTAACTTTTATAACATGTCACACGCCCAATATTTGATATATGATCATGAAACTCACAGAAAAACAAAATATAGTTGTACTCTTTCCAATGCAATTGATCTCATAGAATTTGGATCCTCTATGAAGAAGTTATGACTATTTTACCCGGAACACTTGTTTTAGACTAGTTACAGGACTAGTCAAAAACCCTATCTTCCACAGAGTGTATCTCCAAAAGTACAACGACCCAAAAGCTGAAATTTTTACCACGGGTACCTTAATATTTCTTCTCAATGGCTTGCAAGTTTTTCTATCTAAATCATTCTAGAAAAAAATTATAGTGAAAATGGCAAGACGGCCTTTAAAAAACGTACCTTAGAACACATCATTATTGGACTTCATCTTCCATTAGAAATTCACCCTTCTTCACTTCATTTTCCCTCTAAAATCCATTTCCAAGCTTGTCCTAAGAGATCACAAGATTGAATGAATTTAAATGAGAGGTTCTTAATGTGTGTTTATATTTTTCCAAGTACCCCATTTACTTGACTTTAGGGCCAACGTGTAACTTCTTTGACCATACTTCGGGGCTTTCATCTTTAATAGGGCATAACTTCTCAACCGTGAGGAACCATGTGGTGTGCCACCTACCATTGGAAATGGCATGATGATGACCATCAATCCATGGAGGTTTTTTATGCAATCACAATGTCCTTCATACTCATTTTCTCCAATCAACTTTGGGCTTCATGACCACATCTTTGAGGCTTCTTAACCACTTAACCATATTTCTAGGGCTTCTTGTAAACTTCTTCATAGAGTCTTCTCATGAGAGCCATGCTTAAAGATATTTCATATTGGGACCACTTTGGATACTTCTTCAAATACACCCATCACTTCTAGAAGCTTCCAAACTTCTTCTAGAGTTGACATCAATAACAACCAATTTTCCAACAAGTATTTTTATTATGTTTTTATGTTATTTCATTGTGTAAATGTTCTACTATGAATGTTGTTGTTTTTTGTTTTTTGTTTGCTTGAATAGTGCATTCATTTTTTAATATTTGTTGTTAAATGCATTTCGAATTGTGATATCAGTGAATTGGTTAAAATTTATGTGATCTGTAGCTAATAAACTATAATAAATTAATTAAATAGAAAATCATTTTTTTAAGTCTTTTTCCAAAAAAAATCCAATCAAAATCATTTTAAATGTTTCTTGTCAATTTTATTTATTTATTTATAACTTCAACGATTCATATTCCATTTAAATTTTATTATTCTAATCAAATTTCTAGCGAATATTTTTTAGGGTTGGTATCGAGAGGGATTCATATTTGGTTTGTATGGTTTATTTTATTAAGATCTAACCCTACAAAATTCCCACAAATTTTTAGGTTTTTTTTTGCTTTATTGCCATGTTATTCTCTAATATCTTCGATGGCCAACCCATCATTTTTTTTGCACCAGTAATATAAGGGTATGATGTTGGTTTTATGACTAAATTTTTATTCAACCATAGTGTTTTACTAAACTTACCCACAGGGATCCAATATCGCATATCCGAGCCATATTCGACTATCCAAAGAATCAAGTCCTTGGTTCAATTGTACATGTGGTTTAACACAATTAGATCGCATAGGAAACATGACAAACAATTTTGGCATGAATTTTCAATTTTTTCATTTCTTTGATCCAAAGTATACTCGCCACTTTGAGGGTTCGTTGCACCTTTTAATCTCCTTAGATCTAGTGCCCAAAATTGTGACCTGTAACTACCCTCGATTTGATACCCTCTCCCAAAGAATCACTACTTGCATACATCAAGTATTTCTCTACATCAAAATATTAACTTGACATGTTCTTTGTGTTGAGTATGTGGCTCGCAACACTTACCATTTTTCACCATTTGAAGTGTGCTCATTTTATCTAGTAAAATTTCACGTATGGACACATATGGGTTTTAATGGTTCCACTTTATGAAAGGTGAATACATTGCACCTTGAAAAAATTAATGATATATGTCACTTAACATTGGTTATTGGATATAATTGACTCACAAATCGAATGCTCTTGCAATTGGAAATAAATTCATTCAAATGTGGGATGAAATCTAATGTATTATATTGCAAATAAATTAAAATTTGGGATGAAGTTTAAAGTTTTCTTTCTTTAATATTATCAGAAATATCATGTTTTTTTGCAAATGCTCAAATATCAATGCACGTTGATAGTCCAAGTTTCTTCATAGATAATCTATGTGTAATACTTACCTATGCAAGATGATATAACCTCCTAGCATGTCACGAAGTTGTGGTTACCTTGCAAATATTGAATAGAATGTTATAGCATACAAAATATTATCACTTGTGTCATATTACCTTGAGGAACATCTTATTTGTTAGAAATGTGTCCACCTTAAGATTACTCATACTATTAGGGATTTAGATTGGATAGAGTAATCCACATCCTAATCATATATAAACATTTTCCATCTCCTTAAATATCACTCATATCCATCCACATAAAAAAATGGCATCCCGTCATGTATGACCTCTCAAAGGTCAAAAGAAAATTTCAAAGTTAAAAGTATGAATCAAATAAAGCCATGAAAGATAAAGAGGTAAAGAGAAAAGAAAGAAAAGTACAACTACTTCACTATGCCCCACCCCCTGCCCCCTTTCAAAGTTTTAAGAGAAAAATTCCTATCTAAAGAAAAAGGACTTAAAAAAAAATTATCAATTAAAAGAAAAGAAAGGAGAAGTGTGTGTAGACCAAAGTAGTAAGACTCCATCTAGAAGACTACTATAAAAAATGCCTAACTGGGTTTTAACTGTTGTTTCGGTATTGTTGAAACTAGAAGAATTACTCCAGAACTGCATCAATTCTTCCCTAATCCGTTGGCTGGCATAGTAAATATATACTGGCATTTCATTCAGTTCATTTTCTTTGATTGCCTTGCTGTTTAGTAACCACAGTGACTCCAATGGATGTTGTTCACTGGGTTAGCTAATTATTAGCTGTGAAAACATTATGGAATTGCTGGTTTGTTAACTACAGCATAATTGGCATCTCATCCTCTACTACACATAGTCTATTAAACTATCTGTAATAGTGCGTGATGTCTCACACTCCCTCTACAATACGTTGTAGTACCTACAGCCATCGCTGGAGCTGTTCCAAACACCATTCATCAATGTGTATGCAAACAGTGAGCTCTCCAAGCTGTGCGTTGGGTTTGAGCACCTACCAAAATAATCGTAAATATAGATATATCGTTGGCTATGGTGAGAAACAACGAAAATGAGTGCGTTATAGAGTGTGTTGTCCAATTGCCATAACACAATTATAAAGAGATGGAATTAAATATTTTGATGTTGATTTGCTAACAGTGTTGTTGTTCATATTGGCATATTTGAATTGGGGAAACAGAGTTGCAGGGACAGAATTGAATTATTTTTGTTGCTAGGCATTGGCTTTGGCCCTTCTAGAAAACACACATAGCTTTGAAACCAATCTAAACAGAGCAGAAGGAGCCTGTACTCAGCCTGTTGAGGCACATAGACCTTACAAATTTAAACTCTGCATGAGATCTGCAGAATCTTTTGTATTCATGAATTCAAACTTGGACAAAGTTACCTCTTAGGTTCTCACTTGATGCAAAAGTCCAAATCACAAGTGTGAGACCCCAAGGGAAACTTAGGCAATATGCCCATTTTCATCTCAGTAGCCTTGTCTTTCTCACTTTAGACTAGGTGGAATCTAGCCTTGGGGGGCTTCCCTATGGTTGACTAAGCTCAATGTGTGTAGTATGGAGTGGGAGCAAGAGAGAGCTTAGCAAAATAAAGAAAAAAGGAAAATGTTTTTAAGATTTTTTGCATTTTTTGGGTGATGGATGAAAGGGAAGATAAGTTTCTTTATTTGCTTGAGCTATGGGGTTATTCATACAAATTCAGAAGGTGGTTCTAAAGAAATATTAAGGGCTATAAGTGGTTAAGATCGCATGCTGATGCAGTCGCATACCCCGCAGGGTCTCTTCACCCGACCTCCTGGTCTTAAGGATCGTTCAAATTCCCCTTTTGAGCTAGAGTGACTCTTTGATTCCTCAGTGGAATCTCGGTTAAAACCCCGATCCACAAGTCCTTCTCTTTTGTCTCCCAGTCCTCTGCACTCCGACCGCTTCCTCTTCCTCAATAGGGAAGATATGCTTTTGGGGTTCGAGGTTTCCTGATCCCCGATGTCAAGAGTTCTCTGTCCTCTTGAATCCCCGATCTCTGATTTACCAATTTCCCGATATGGCTTTTCTCGCCTTAGCCCCTCCTGGCTATGCCCTAGTCCATGTGACCAATTCTCATAAGACTGCAGCCTTATCTCTTCTCAAGGTTTCGGGCTTTCAAATGCCGAAATGCATGGACCTCTTGTCCATGGGACCCCCGATTCTCTGAATCTTGATATGACGTCACTAAGAATCCCTTCCGTCGTAAACCCAATAAACGGCCCTGATCGTCTACTAAACCAACGGTTCTGGATCTCCCTCGGGACTTCGGGGTTTCAAATGCCGAAATGTATTTGTCTTCGAGACTCTTGATCTCCCGAATCCCGATTTCCCGATAGATGACTTTTCCTTTCGGGAAAT
This sequence comes from Picea engelmannii, assembly GCA_009831015.1. Classification (NCBI taxonomy): domain Eukaryota; kingdom Viridiplantae; phylum Streptophyta; class Pinopsida; order Pinales; family Pinaceae; genus Picea; species Picea engelmannii. The sequence goes on from ML783003.1 coordinate 197,388, forward strand.
TTCCCGAATACTTTGATTTCTGCCACGCGTCCCAGCCAATGGACGACTCAAGTCTGCTTCGGGGTTTTCACCGTGGAGATTCCCGATCCCTCGTTATGACGAGATGACGTCAGTTGGGCCCCATAATGGAGCTTTCCTCCTTTCGGGATTTTGGACTTCGCAACTCCGAAATGCAAGTGTTTCTTGTCTTCAAGATCCGTGAAACACCGAATCCCGATATGCCGATGGACTCGCCTATCGGGATTTTTCCCGAAGGTCTCGATCATTGCCACGCGTCCCCTCAAGATGGCTGGTCCTGATTTAATCTCGAGATTTTGCGACTTCAAATCCCGAAGTGTCCCAGCATCTTGTCCTTGGAACTCTCAAAATGTCAATGGAATCCCGATCTCCAACACGTATCCCAACCGATAGACGGTCCTGATTCAATCTCGGGCTTTCGCGACTTGCGATGCCCCGATGACACAATTTCTCTGTCAACTCAAAACCCCAGTGGCCGACGGATTCTCGATTTCCGCCACGTGTCTCAATAGATGGACGACCCAGATTGATTTCGAGATTTTCACCATGGAGATTCCCGACCTCCTATCATCGTGATTCCCGATTTCACGAATGCTAAAATCTCGATGGCCATGCCTCTCGTCTGGAATTTTCTCCTTTGCTTACGAGGGTTTAAACCTCAAGCAATTTCTGTCCGATCCAATGGCTGATGAGGTTTTAGCACTTCTTGATGGAGTGTCTCCACCGTCCATTCCATCGATCTTCTACGCACACCCCAGAGATTAAACTCCACGCATCTTCACCCGATCCAACGGTTGACGGGTATCTGAATGAGATCCAATGGCTCACGATCTCCTCTTCTGTGCGCTCCTCCTGCTCTCTCCTGGACGTGAAATCTTCAATGGTCCATATCTCTTCTTGAGCTTTGCTCCTTTCTAATCCTTGAAGGATTCTATGACTTCTGCACCTCTGCAGAGCCTTCATGCACTAAAGTGCTATCTCTTCTGAGCTTCTCCAAATACTCAGACCCCTTAAGGAAATAAATCCTTATTCTTTCTTCCTCAGATGGAGAATTGGGAATGCCCTCCTGACTATCCTTTGCTCAAGTAACCTCTTGCTGAGTCTTTCAGGGTGTTCAAAAACCCTGCGAAGATCCCTAAATGGACTCCTCCTTCAAATTCTAGAACTCGACAGAGTTCTCTTCTTCTCTGTGCCAACTTGCACACTGTCTCAATGCCCTCCTGGCAGAGTGTCTTCTCACAAAACATCCAATATTTTTGTACTCTTCTGTACACCTATGCACCTGCTCAATGCCCACTTGGCAGAGCTCTCAGAATCCTCAGTGATTCTGGTTCTCCTTTAACTCACAGCAGAGTTCTTCTAAATGCATCCCTATGCATATGCTCAATGCCCCCTTGGTAGAGCTTCACAGAACTCCCAACAGAGTTTATGTATTCTATGCACCCCTACACCTGCTCAATGCCCTCCTGGCAGAGCTTCACAGAACTCACTCAGAGATTCTGTCTACAACTGTGTTTTCTCATACACAGCCCTGCCTCCAAGGTATTCAACAACCTTGAGGTCTTCCTCCTGAGTTGATGATTCCAGTTCCTGTGCCCACCTGGCACGTCTTTGTCTGAATCCGCAGAGTTCAGAAGTGCTTCTATGCACTAGTATTTAGAGACCGTAGTACTTTGTCACGCCTTCCTGGCATGAAACCACAAAGAACCTCAAGCCTGAAAATCAAACACACTCCTGCAAATGCCTAGCATACATCTACAGCATAAATTCACAGCATAAAATAGAACACACCAAGACATCCACATAACACAGAAATACATGCAGGAAAAACTGCTTCTGTTTGTATTAAAATGGAAAATGCTTGTTTACAAAGGTGTTCCTGAGCACGGTCTGTAACAAGGTCTCGGCTCCTCTCTTCTGCTCCCCTACTCACAGATTCTCTTCTATTCTATTCTCACTCTTCTTTCTCTCTCTCTCTCTCTCTCTCTCTTTTATTTTTTTACAAAATGAGATACTAAAATCCCTTTTACCTGAGGGGCTCTTCGAGCTCTTCCCTCCAATCTACCTACCATATTCAATTACATTGAATGGGTTGTCTAGTCCAGCATCGGATCTAGATCTCAGCCTTACAAACATTAAAGGCCTACCTACTCTAATTCCTGCACAAAGGCATGACTCTATGGCTCAACAGCCTAAACATTTAATTTACATTCAATTACAAAATTAAAGATGAGGGTTGCACCTCTCTTCATCCTTGAATGCACACGCTAACATGGCTGGCTGGCTGGCTGGCTGACTGACTTGGAGAGAGGCTCTTGCATCATACTCCTCAGCTGCAAAATTCATGAGCTCTTGCTCATGAGCTTCCCATCTCAGCTGTTGAAATCCTCCTGGATCCCAAACAAATCTCTGGAGCTGTTCATATGCTCCATCTCCTTGTTGTTGCTGCTGCTTCTGCGCTGCTGCTGCTGCTTCCTTCCTTCTGTCCAGCCTCTCCTTGCTGACAGTTTCTACTAACCGGATCATCAGCTCTCTGATCATGTTGATCACTTCATCCATCTGCTCCAATTGCTGGCCCTGTTCATGCAGTCTCCTCAGCTGCAAAAATCTTCTGCAAATGGGCAGATCACTGTGATCTCCCATGCCTTCTTCATCAGCTTCCAACTTCACCTGTTGGATGTACATGCCCTGCACTTTGACCCTTCTCTCTAGAGCTTCTATCTGTTCCCATAGATCAACAAAGAAAATGTTGTCTGCCTCTTCTTCTTCTTCTACAAACTCCCAGGTTGCAGTCTCTTCAGCTTCCTGGCTGAATGTGTCGAGCCACTCCTCAGAATGCTCGTTTTCTCCCTCTACTTCTTTTGCTGTCAGCTTTAGTACTACAACTTCCTCAGCTTCCTGGTTGAATATGTTGAGCCATTCCTCAGAATGCTCATTTTCCTCTCCTGCTTGGGCAGGCTCAGATATCTGCTCCAATCCTTCTTCCTTCTTCCTTGACAGTCTCAGCTAACTATCCTTCTTCTGTTGTTGTTGCCTTATCAACCAGAACATAGATTTCTACCTCCTCTCGGGCAAGTGGTAGGAGTATCTCGATTCCCCCAATCATCATAAGGCTCCTCAGATCCTCCTCTTTTGTCAGCTGGACCTACTGATTCAAATCCATCCCTGAGCTCACCTGCTTTGTCATCTTTTCTGGCTGATTCCAACTCATTTGCTCATCCCTGCCCACCTGGCAATATGGGATCTGTTCACTGCCCTCCTGGCATATTATGAGATCAACTGATCCCATCTTCATTAGCACTCCTTGCTGAATTGAACTCACCTCCAAGTCCATGAGACTTTCAGATAGTCTCGAATGCTCATCTCTGCCCACCTGGCAATTTGAGATGCTTCCACTACCCTCCTAGTAGTCTTCGAGATCCCACAGCGACCTCATTTCATCACCCAGCTGGCAATGTGAAATTCCTTGGCTGTCCTCATGACAATCTGTGAGATCCTGCAGCGATCTCAACTCGTTGCCTACCTGGAAAACTGGAATTTCCTCTTTTCCCTCCTAACAGTTCTTGAGATCTTCAGCTGATCCCATTTTATTCTTTTCACCGAGAATTCTCCCAGTCTCTGGTTCACATATCTGAACCATCTCCTCAGGTCCGCCGAGGTTTTCAGCATGCCTCAACCATCCTCTTAACAACCTACACTGTCTTTTAGCCATCAACTCCTTGACTGGCCATTTTGCTTTTGCCTTCTTCATGGGCCATTCATATAACCACCGTGGTTTGGCTTTCTGCTGCATCCACAATGCAAGTTTTTCTATTTCTTTCTTTATATTGGCGATCTCTTCATCTATATCTTCTTGGCTCCACAGATCTAAGTTTTTCCTTCTAGCATAATTACGACATTTAGTAGCCATGTTGTTGTCTCTGTCTCCTCTCCTAGAAAACCTGTTGCTGCCACTATGTACCCCGAGTGTTCCCAGCTTCATCCTACAGTCGTGCTGACTATCTTCTTGATTGCTGCCTACCTGCAAACAATCGTCACAGAGTCTCCAACACTCTGTCTTTCTCCTTTGCCTCCTTTTGTCCCTGCAATGTAAAAACATAATATGTGCTCTGATACCAAAATTGACGCAGTGTATCAGAGTGCTCTTTATCTCTTATGCCTCCCTCGCCTGAAATATACAAACAAGAATCAGGCTCTGATACCATAAATTGACGCAGCCACATACCCCGCAGGGTCTCTGCGCCCGACCTCCCGGTCTTAAGGATCGTTCAAATTCCCCTTTTGAGCCAGAGTGACTCTTTGATTCCTCAGTGGAATCTCAGTTAAAAACCCGATCCACAGGTCCTGCTCTTTTGTCTCTCGGTCCTTTGCACTCCGACCGCTTCCTCTTCCTCAATAGGGAAGATATGCTTTCGAGGTTCGGGGTTTCCTGATCCCTGATGTCAAGAGTTCTCTGGCCTCTTGAATCCCCGATCTCCGATTTACCGATTTCTCGATATGGATTTTCTCACCTTAGCCCCTCTTGGCTATGCCCTAGTCCATGTGACCAATTCTCATAAGACCGCAGCCTTATCTCTTCTCAGGGTTTTCGGCTTTCAAATGCCAAAATGCATGGACCTCTTGTCCACGGGACCCCCGATTCTCCGAATGTCGATATGACATCACTAAGAACCCCTTCCATCGTAAACCCAATCAACGGCTGTGATCGTCTACTAAACCAATGGCTCTGGATCTCCCTCAGGACTTCGGGGTTTCAAATGCCAAAATGTATTTGTCTTCGAGACTCTCGATCTCTTGAATCCCAATTTTCCGATAGATGAATTTTCCTTTCGGGAAATTTCCCGAATGCTTTGATTTCTACCACACGTCCCAACCGATGGATGGCTCAAGTTTGCTTTGGGGTTTTCACCGTGGAGATTCCCTATCCCTCGTTATGACGAGATGACGTCAGCTGCGCCCCATAACGGAGATTTCCTCCTTTCAGGATTTCGGACTTCACAACTCCGAAATGCAAGTGTTTCCTATCTTCAAGATCCGTGAAACGCCAAATTCCGATATGCCGATGGACTCGCCTATCGATATTTTTCTCGAAGGTCTCGATCATTGCCACATGTCCCCTCAAGATGGACATTCCTAATTTACTCTCAGAATTTTGAGACTTCAAATCCTGAAGTGTCGCGACATCTTGTCCTTGGAACTCTCGAAATGTCGATGGACTACCGATCTCCAACACGTATCCCAACCGATAGATGATCCTGATTCAATCTTGGGATTGTGTGACTTGCAATGCCCCGATGACACAATTTCTCTGTCAACTCAAAACCTCGGTGGCCGATGGGTTCTCAATTTCTGCCACGTGTCTCAATAGATGGATGACCCAGATTGATTCTGGGATTTTCACCATGGAGATTCTCGATCTCCTGTCATCGTGATTCCCGATTTCACGAATGTTAAAATCCCGATGGCCACGCCTCTCATCGAGACTTTTCTCCTCTACTTACGAGGGTTTAAACCTCGAGCAACTTCTATCCGATCCAACAGCTGACAGGGTTTCGGCACTTCTTGATGGAGTGTCTCCATCGTCCGTTCCACCAATCTTCTATGCACAGCCCAGAGATTAAAATCCACATGTCTTCACCCAATCCAACGGTTGATGGGTATCTGAATGAGATCCAATGGCTCACGATCTCCTCTTCTGTGCGCTCCTCCTGCTCTCTCCTGGACGTGAAATATTCAATGGTCTAGATCTCCTTCCTAGTATGATCGGATAACTGATATGCCTTCCCTTGAGCTTCAGCGCTTTCTTTCGAAACTTGGAAGAAAGCTTTCTTCCTGCTCTCTCCTGGATGTGGGAAATCTGATGGTCCAGAATCTATCGGCTGATCCAACGGCCGATGTTGCTCCTCCGAACTTTGGCGCTTTCTCCCGATGCTTGGAAGATTTTCAAGTTTCTCAAAGGCCTCGACCTTTGCTCCGTTTCTATGAGCTCTTCAGCTTTAAGCCTCGCCTGTGCTCTCCGCGACGCTATTCCTCCTGAGATTTTCTCCTTTCTAATCCTTGAAGGATTCTATGACTTCTACGCCTCTGTAGAGCCTTCACGCACTAAAGTGCTATCTCTTCTGAGCTTCTCCAAATACTCAGACCCCTTAAGGAAATAAATCCTTCTTCTTTCTCCCTCAGATGGAGAATTGGGAATGCCCTCCTAACTATCCTTTGCTCAAGTAACCTCTTGCTGAGTCTTTCAGGGTGTTTAGCAACACTGCAAAGATCCCTAAATGGACTCCTCCTTCAAATTCCAGAACTCGACAGAGTTCTCTTCTTCTCTGTGCCAACCTGTACACTATCTCAATGCCCTCCTGGCAGAGTGTCTTCTCATAGAACATCCAACAGTTATGTACTCTTCTGTACACCTATGCACCTGCTCAATGCCCACTTGGCAGAGCTCTCAGAATCCTTAGTGATTCTGGTTCTCCTTTAACTCACAGTAGAGTTCTTCTAAATGCATCCCTATGCATATGCTCAATGCCCCCCTTGGTAGAGCTTCACAGAACTCCCAGCAGAGTCTCTATCTTCTGTGCACCCCTGCACCTGCTCAATGCCCTCCTGGCAGAGCTTCACATAACTCACTCATAGATTCTGTCTACAACTGTGTTTTCTCATACACAGCCCTGCCTCCAAGGTATTCAACAACCTTGAGGTCTTCCTCCTGAGTTGATGATTCCAGTTCCTGTGCCCACCTGGCACATCTTTGTCTGAATCCACAGAGTTCAGAAGTGCTTCTGTGCACTGGTATTCAGAGACCACAGTACTCTGTCATGCCTTCCTGGAATGAAACCACAAAGAACCTCAAACCTGAAAATCAAACACACTCCTGCAAATTCCTAGCATACATCTACAGCATAAATTCAAAGCATAAAATATAACACACCAAGACATCCACATAACACAGAAATACATGCAGGAAAAACTGCTTTTGTTTGTATTAAAATGGCAAATGCCTGTTTACAAAGGTGTTCCTGAGCATGGCCTGTAACAAGGTCTCGGCTCCTCTCTTCTGCTCCCCTACTTGCAGATTCTCTTCTATTCTATTCTCTCTCTCTCTCTCTCTCTCTCTCTCTCTCTCTCTCTCTCTCTCTCTCTTTTCTTTTTTTACAAAATGAGATACTAAAATCCCTTTTACCTGAGGGGCTCTTCGATCTCTTCCCTCCAATCTACCTACCCTATTCAATTACATTGAATGGGTTGTCTAGTCCAGCATCAGATCTAGATCTCAGCCTTACAAACATTAAAGGCCTGCGTACTCTAATGCCTGCACAAAGGCATGACTCTATGGCTCAATAGTCTAAACATTTAATTTACATTCAATTACAAAATTGAAGATGAGGGTTGCGCCTCTCTTCAGCCTTGAATGCACGCGCTGACATGGATGGCTAACTTGGAGAGATGCTCCTGCATCACACACCCTTTAGCATCCCTAATTTGGTCTATCTAAGATCCACTGCTCAAGGCAATCATAAGGGTGGCCCCTACCAAAGACTATCTATGGATGCAATGGTTTAATTAGACCAAGTACATAATTTTTTCATCTTGAAGGTAAGCAACACAAAAGAGATATGGGAGAATAGGGAAGAAACTAATTACCCTATCCCTTTCCAATGTAGCAGCCATGCTCTTCTATGGCCCTTTGATTGACTTTGGCATCGATAATCCTGCAAAATAGAGCTTCTAATGGTGCACCTAGAACAAGATGTCACACATAAAGAAATCGAACATATGATACATAAAGCTTTAGACAAAGAATAAACACTTTATTTCAACAATCTTGGAGCTCTTTCACTCACCAAATCCCATTACAAATGGAGAGAGAAAACCCTTATATAGGTTTAATTTCCATCTTCCTTTACAATAAACAATGAATTGTTTTCGTAGATCCACTAATCCCTCCAAGGAAGAACAACAAAATAATCTTCTCAACAACTTGCTTACTAAAAGTAGCAATAAGTTTATTGAGATCCACAATTTCCTCCAAGAGGTTACAATAAAATAATCATCCTCCATAAGGAAAACAATATACTAATGTTCTCATCTTAATTAACTCCATGAAACAATTTCAACAATAATAAACTAATGAGTTAGTTAAGCAACAACTTCCCAACAGAGACAAGAAGCTAATAACCTCCTTGTTGTGGTCAATTGACTTTGACCTCCAAGTGTCCACAAACTAACTTCTAAGGAAATCGATACTTTTGTTGATTTGTGCTTGAGGAAATGGTTGCAAAGTGCTTGAGGAAATGGCTGCAAAACATGGCTCAATGTTATAGCATCTCCTCCATATACATCGTACGACCCTTGAAATTTTTCTTGGTGAAGAGGTAAGCAACTTGAAGTGGATAGTGACAGCCCCACATAGCACAAATGTTAATGTCACATGCTCCTTGGATGAAGTCATGGTCAATGAAAGCAAAGGAAAAGGACAATGGTGCATAGGACAGTTTCATAGATAAAAGGGGTCGTTCCATAGTAATAAGTCACCTTCCACATGTGTGCTCATAAGGAATATGTGGGTCGAAGAAACCGTATTGGTTTTATATGGACACAAGTCGAATGGTATATTATGTGCATTGAAATAATAAATAAAAATAGTAATCATTGGTTATGATACAAAAGGGATGAAGAACGATGGGGGGCTATGATTCCACAAGAGATAGGAGGCCTAAGGGGGAATTATTCATGGGTATTAATCCAACCCACATTCCTGAAATTATATTATCGTTGTGTATATCCTTTTATTTGTTGTTGAGTGTTCCCAAAGCCATCCATTTAACTCATGTAAAAGGGTGGGTGTGAGAAGTCACATCCCATATTTATTGGAGAGCATGGACTAAAGTACATGTTGGAGTTACTTCACACACACCTAGGATTTATTTTTCCTAAGTTTTTTCCTTGTTTATTAGTCATTATTAGTCATTATCCAGTCTCCTATATTTTAGGAGAGAATATTCCACCTGGAGAATCTTCTCTTTCAATTGACACTTCAGTTTGACTAGTTGAGTTGAGTTTAGATGCTACATTGGTTTTGTCACCATGCAACATTGGGATCATCACCATGCTAATGCGCACTTGCCTTGGGATCATCACCAGACTGGAAAATTACACTTGATTCCCTGAGTTAACTCCTCACTACTCTTTGTTCAGTCAGTTAACTAAAGACTAGTTGACTAGTTAACTCAGCTAGGTGGCAGTTCACTCCTGTAACTACCTGAGTGTAACACCCTGTTTCCCCCGGTCTGTAAAAATAACTATATTGGCCAAGAACTATGGAAAAATCAAAGATGTGAATGTTTGATTTGATGGACCTTTGCATAAAAGGTCGATGAATGTAAATTATATAATGAATATGTGTTGCGTGACTGCTAAGAGAGGGGATGTGCTAAAAGAGACCACGATGGCTAATGAGAGGTGGTGGAAGGGACCTATAATGGTTGCGTGAACTTCCACCGAGCCAGTACTGTACTGGTTTATACTTTCTCACAAACCAAAGCAGCTCTCTAATCCTGGAATGGATTTCCCATCAGATTGATAGGTGGGGAGGCTCCTCAAGAGTTAATGAGGGGATGGGGGTGAACCGCCCATTCATAACAACCCTCAGACCTGACCATGGATGATGAAATTCGTGCCACATGAAACCTTGCAGACATAAATTGGCAAGAGAGGAAATGTGGGAGAGGGAGAGAGAGAGCAGCGTGCGCGACGAGAGATCATGAAAGAGAACTAGAGAAACCCTAGAAATGTAGGGAGTTTTGAATATCAGAAGAAGGAGAGTAACCTTTGTCCTGGATTGTTTTCCTGTATTAGGAGAAGGAGAGTAACCTTCGTCCTTGATTTCTGTTGAGCTGAAAGTAGGAGACTGAACCTCAAAGCATCGTGGTCTAGCTCGGGGGTGGCTAGTGGTAAATCCGTTTGGAGTCACTGAGCCTATGGTTGGGTGGAAACGAGCACACCTCTCAGCAGTTGCATCACACCTGGTAGATATAATAAGTGCTTTACACCTTGTATTTCGAATTGATTATCATGAATGCATGCTTGTGTTTATATGCCCATAATAATTTCTATGTAGAATGATTGCCTGGTGTTTTAAATTGGAAATAATGGATGCATGTGTATGCTTATATGTATTCGTTAGTTTCTGTACAAATGGTTAAGTCTGGGCCGAAAGGGTAGCTCCCTAAGGTCTCGGAGTCATGGGAGTTTGAAGCCCCGAGAAGTTGAATTTTTTGATTCAAGCTCAGAAGGGATAGCGAGCCCAATTATAGAAAGAGGGAATACCCTATCATTTGGTAGACGAACGATCGAAATCCTTTCAGGAATACCCTAGATCTGTCAAGACCGATGGATTTAAAGAAGGAGTGTAGGCATTAACACCTCACCTCTTTCAGCCTTCACAAGTAGTGATGGGACCCAGGACCGTAAATCCAAGGATCTGACGGAGCCCTAATGACCATCGATCTTAGCCTTTGTATAGGCAGGAGAGTAGCATTTCGTTGACTCGCGACTTGGCATGGTCAAGGGTAGGACTATATGAACTCACGATTCACGAGATCATAACGTAATCATGGCCATTGGATCCAAGGCACGGGAGAACTATTGGATCAGAACTTTCGTGGTTATCGCCTATCGAGGGTTCGAAACTTGAGGGAGTTTCTTTTCGATTGTAGAAGTCACGAACAGCCGAACGCCGAGGGCTCGTGCAAGCATGTGAGCCATCCTTAAGTGGGGACCATGTGGTTGATAGGTGTCATAACAACAAGCACACGAGAAAGGTGGGAACGGGTGACAGATGATGGACGCATGTCGCCTAGGAAGGAGTCAACCCATTGTTGACTTATCGTATCTCGGGAACTCACGAAGGAGGAGCCTGAGGGCTCAACACTCCAACTCGTGAAGTTGCAATATGCGAGTAGCGCTAGTATTTAACCTAGGAAGCGGGTGACCAGTGGTGGACACGTGTCACACTGGGAAATAGTCAACCTATTGTTGACTTATCGTGGCTCGGGGTTTTGCAGGATGAAGAAGTTGCACCGTGATCACTAAGGCTGCGAAACGTCGAGAGCCGAGGTCTCGTGCGATGGGCGATGATGACACAGCTCGTGAGCAGAGTATAGCGGGGTTGAAAAGTGGCCTGTGTGTGTCACTTTGGTAGAGTCCATGCAACATTGACCTCTTGCATCTCGGGGATTTGCGAAGGAGGAGAACGAGAGCTCAACACCTCAACTAGCGAGGTTGCGAGTGGTGCTAGTGTTTGGCCTAGGCTATGGTTACATGTAGCAGGTGCTAGTGAGGAGGGAGCCATACCCATATAGCATCTCGGGTATTGGCGTTTGGAGAAAGGGGAGTCGAGAGTCTTGATTCCCTACTCGCGAGTTGCGAAAGGCGCTTGCGCTAAGGCCATCTTGTGGTTGTTTGGAGGAGGATAAGGGAAGAGAGGGTCCACTCTAGGCCCCATAGAAGTCCCGAGGATTCTGTTCCTAAAAGGAAAAGACAAAAAATCTAAGTTGTTGTAGTGGGTGTGTGACAAATTGGTATCAAAGCATGGTTAAAACACTTGGCCTGCTTGGGCTCATGAACGAGTTGCGCAGAAACTCCATTTGAAGTACTCTTAAAAGGAGTAACCCTCTATCTTAACCCCTTTAGCAAAAGCTGAAGTTAAGAATGAAAATTCCTATTGTGTGTATGCATTTGAAAAATAGGAATTATGCACTGATTGTGAATGAATATAATGTTGACTAACAATAGGTTTTTTTCTTACACAACAAGCAGATGATCAACCGTGGGAAACTGCAGACGCATAGAATGGTGATGCACCACAAAGTGGGGGATGGCTCCCACAACAGAGATGAAGAGTCTAATGAAAGGAGAGCGGTAGAGACCCCTCCTGATCTAGCTAAGACTATGAGAAGCCTCATGGTCGAACTACAGAGCTGCAAGGCCGACAACGAGAGGTTGATAAAAGAGCAAGAGAAGCAGACATAAATTAATACAGTCTTGTTGCATAGTTTATCTGACATACAAAGACAATTACAACATGAACCTGACACCAGTCACGCGGACCGACGACAGACAAGGAAAATTCGAAGTCCACCTGGGATATGGAAATGTGGTCTTTTAAGTGGCCACACTGGGAAGAGCACCTCAAGAAAGGTCCACCCCAGAGATAAGGGACAAGTGTCAGACGATTCCTCTGAAAAGGAAACTGGTGACTCAGAGGGATCTTCTAGTAGCAGAACTAGTTCTTATTCCTGAAGAAAACAGAAGAAGCGAAAGCATTCCAAGAGTCACAATATCGAAGAATTCAAGAAGGCCAAACCACCCTCTTTCGACAGTGAAATAAAGAAAGGGGAGGAAGCGGAGGCCTGACTGCTTGGACTAAAGAAGTATTTTAGAGTCCATGACTTCTTAGAAAACTTGAAGGCCCAAATAGCCACTTTCAACTTGAATGGAAAGGCTTCCATTTGGTGGGAATACTTTAAGAATGTAAAAGGGATTCACGGAGAGGACCTATCTTGGGAATGGTTTGAGAAATACTTTAGAAAGAAGTATCTGTCGGAAAAGTATTTCAACAAAAAGACTAAAGAATTCTATGAACTCAAACTGGGGCAACACACCATAGAGGAATATGTCAACAAATTCCTCTAATTGCTGAGGTACGTACCCTATATAAAAGCAGAGAAGGCAAAGGTGCAACGATTCATCAGTGGACTACCTAGGATTATCAGAGCAAGATTGATTTTGATGAGCCAAAGACCCTAGAAGACACTATCCGAAAGGAAAGATATTGTTATGAATAGCCGGGGCATCGAACAAATCCTCGCAAAAACTAGAAGTAGAAGAATAGTTTGGGATTCCAAAAAAAGGGGTTTAAATCCCCAAGATTTAAAAATTGTAAGAAGGACTCAAGGATGAGCTTCCCAACCCCAAGTGTACACCAGCAGAATTTCCCCTCCCAGAGCGGAAATAAACCTTTGGATCTACCCCAGGAAAGATTGATAACCCAAAGATAGAACCCTTGAAATGTTGGGTTTATGGAGAAGAACATCTACTAAGGGACTGCCCGCACCGACAACAAAACAGTCAGAGAATTTACAATGTTCAAGAAGCTACCACCATCAATGACGTGGCCAGGAGTGTGCTGCAAATTTATGCAACCTTGGATAATAAACAAGCTGACCACCAAGCTTCAGTGGTGGAGATGGAAGGTATGATCACCAACCATCTAGTCTCTATTCTAATTGACCCTGGTTCAAATTTGAGTTATATAGCTCCTAAGGCTGTTGATAAGTGTAAATTACAACCACATAAACATAGCAAGCCATGGATGGTACAATTAGCCACTAACACCAAAAGAAAGGTAGCGAAGTTCATACCAGCTGGCCAATTCACTATGGGTGAATTCCCCACCCAAGCAACCCTTAACATACTACCCCTCGGATCATATGACCTGTTCATTGGAATGGAGTGGCTAGCCACATATAAAGCCAGACTAGATTGTTACCATAAAACTTTAGAATGTGTAGGTGAAGAAGGAAGAAGGATAACCCTTCGAGGGATCCAAAAACCTGTCTCGATGAGATGAATAATAGCCCTTCAAATGAGAAAGTATTGCAGAAAGGGATGTCTACTTTATGCGATACAGGTGTTGGAATCAGTTGAAGATGACAAACCAAGCCTCGAAGACCACCCCACACTAAGAGAATATAGAGATGTATTTCCGGAAGAGGTACCGAGTCTACCTCCGAGAAGGGACATTGACTTCTTGATAGAACTTGCACCGAGAGCAGTGCCAGTGTCTTGGACACCCTACAGGATGAGCACACCCGAGCTAGTTGAGCTTAAATTACAACTAAAAGAAATGATGGACAAAGGCTATATCTGGCCCAGCGTGTCTCCATGGGGAGCACCAGTTTTGTTTGTAAAGAAGAAAGATGGTACCCTCCGACTATGCATAGATTATAGACAACTAAACAAAGCAACCATAAAGAACAAGTACCCCTTACCTAGGATCGATGACCTATTCAATCAATTGGGAGGTGTTTCCATATTCTTAAAGATTGAATTGAGATATGGATACCATAAAGTCCAAATCAAGGGTGAAGACATCCACAAAACTGCCTTCAGGACGAGATATGGTCACTATGAGTTTGGGTTAGTACCATTCGGATTAACCAATGCCCCTACCACTTTTATGTGCTTGATGAATAATGTGCTCAACAAATTCCTAGACAAATTTGTACTGGTTTTTATTGATGATATATTAATTTACTCCAAGAATAGAGAGGAACATGAGGAACATCTTAGATTCGTGCTTCAAGTGTTAAGAGAACATCAGATCTATGCCAAATTTAGCAAGTGCGACTTTTTCCAGAAGAAAATACATTACTTGGGTCATGTCATATCTGAAGAAGGAGTAGCACTAGACCCTGACAAGACCAGGTCTATCATGGAATGGCCTACTCCAAAGGATGTTTCAGATATCAGATCCTTTATGGGCTTAGCAGGATACTATAGGAGATTTATAAAAGGATTCTCTAATATTGGTTGTCCAATCACTACCCTCCAGAAGAAGGGAGCTAAATTCATGCGGACACAAGAATGTGAAGAAATATTTCAATCCATGAAACATTTACTGACCCACACACCCGTGTTGAAGATCATCGATCCCAAAGTTGACTTCCTCGTGTGTACAGATGCCTGCAAGGAAGGACTCGGAGGAGTCCTTATGCAAGGAGGAAGTGTAGTTTGCTATGAATCTCGAAAATTGAATAAGCACGAAGTCAACTATGTGACCCATGATCTAGAACTGGCTCCCATAGTGCACGCCTTAAAAATGTGGAGGCATTACCTCTTGGGAAGAAAATTTGTACTGATGATAGACCATTGTGGATTGTGATATCTATTTGACCAACCAAAACTCAATGCTAGACAAGCTAGGTGGATGGCCCTTCTTAGTGAGTTTGATTTCAAAATCAAACATATCAAGGGAAAGGAAAATAAGGTGGCCGATGCCCTTAGCAAAAGTATGAAAACAATTCATCTGGAAGCGGTGAGCACCTGGAAGACGAATGTCAAGGAAAGAGTTAGGAATGCGCAAGAAATAGACACATTCTTCTAGACCGTGACCTCGTACCTGGAGAAAGAACCCACAGGAATAAAGTATGAAGGCTATCAGATGATAGATGGAGGTATGCTAACTTACAAAAACAGATTGTATATTCCATAATGTGATGACTTGAAGAGGTTTATAATGGATGAACTACATAAAAGACCCTATACTGGTCATCCCGGATACCATAAGATGATCACAGCCACCAGGAAACAATTCTATTGGCTTGGATTGAAGAAAGACATAGCTGAGTTCTTAGCCAAATGCATAGAATGCCAACAGGTTAAAGCAGAACACCGACACCCAGCAGGATTATTACAACCTCTACCAATCCCAGAATGGAAGTGGGAAACCATTTCCATGGAATTCATCACCAGATTACCAACATCGACCAAACATAATGATTCCATCATGGTAGTGGTGGATAAATTGAGAAAGTATGCCCATTTTATCCCTATCAAATCGACTTGCAAGGAAATCAATATCGCCAGCATATTCATGAAGGAGATATTCAAACTACATGGTATGCCTAAGGAGATCGTGTCTGACAGAGACATGAAATTTACTTCCAACTTTTGGAGATCCTTGATGGTTCGTCTAGAGACCAAATTACTGTTTATCACCGCCTATCATCCTCAAACCGATGGACAGATGGAAAGAGTGAATCAAATATTGGAAGACATGCTAAGAATGCATGTAATGCATCAACCCAAGAAGTGGGAAGATTTCCTGCCACTGGTGGAATTCACCTACAACAATGGCTACCAAGAATCCCTGAAGATGAGCCCTTTCGAAGTCCTCTATGGAAGACTGTGCAACACTCCAGTCAGTTGGATTAACCCCGTAAATAGAGTTACTATTAGACCTGACATGTTGAAAGAAATGGAACAACAAGTGACTCAGATAAAGAAAAATCTAAAGGTCGCTCAGAACAGTTACGCCAACCGAAAGAGAACTCCGAGAAAATTTAAGACGGGAGACCACGTATATCTCAGAGTTAGGCCTAGGAAGAGTTCCCTGAGAATGGGATCTTGTGCCAAGTTGGCACCTCAGTATTGTGGACCCTTTGAAGTTCTATATAGAGTAGGACATGTAGCCTATAGGCTAGCACTTCCTCCCACAGTAAAATCACATAATGTTTTTCATGTTTCATTATTGAAGAGATATGTACATGATTCTAATCATATAATTGACTGGTCTGTGATCCAATTGGAACCAGAGGGAGAATTCTTGCCAGAACCTCAATGCATACTGGACATAAAGGAAACCCCACTCAGGAACCGAACCATTGCACAAGTCAAGGTGCAGTGGAAACATTTTGGCCTAGATGAGGCTACGTAGGAAATGGGAGATGCCATGAAACAAGCATATCTGATTTTGTTTACTTCTGCACATACATGTCATATTGATAGATAGAACATCAAGGACGATGTTCCTTTAAGGGGGGGGGAATTGTAACACCCTGTTTCCCCCAGTCTGTAAAAATAACTATATTGGCCAAGAACTATGGAAAACTCAAAGATGTGAATGTTTGATTTGACGGACCTTTGCATAAAAGGTTAATGAATGAAAATTATATAATGAATATGTGTTGCATGACTGCTGAGAGAGGGGATGTGCTAAAAGATACCACGATGGATAATGAGAGGTAGTGGAAGGGACCTGGAATGGTTGCGTTAACTTTCACCGAGCCAGTACTGTACTAGTTTATACTTGCTCACAAACCAAAGAAGCTCTCTAGTCCTAGAATGGATTTCTCGTTAGATTGGTAGGTGGGGAGGCTCCTCAAGAGTTAATGAGGGTATGGGGGTGAACTTCCCATCCGTAACATCCCTCGGACTTGACCATAGACGGAACAATTCACGCCACACGCAACCTTGTAGACAAAAATTGGCAAGAGAGGAAATGTGGGAGAGAGAGAGAGAGAGAGTAGCACGCGGGATGGGAGATCGCGAAAGAGAACTGGAGAAACCCTAGAAATGTGGGGAGTTATAAATATCAGGAGAAGGAGAGTAACCTTTGTCCTGGATTGTTTTCCTGTATCAGGAGAAGGAGAGTAACCTTCGTCCTTGATTTCTATTGAGCTAAAAGTAGGAGACTGAACCTCAAAGCATCGTGGTCTAGCTCGAGGGTGGCTAGTGGTAAATCTGTTTGGAGTCACTGAGCCTATGGTTGTGTGGAAACGATCACCCCTCTCAACATTTGTATCACACCTAGTAGATCTAATAAGTGATTTGCACCTTGTATTTCGAACTGATTATCATGAATGCGTGCTTGTGTTTATATGCCCATAATAATTTCTGTGTAGAATGATTGCCTGGTGTTTTAAACTCGAAATAATGGATGCATGTGTATGCTTATATGTCAACATTGGTTTCTGTACAAATGGTTAAGTCTGGGGCCGAAAGGGTAGCTCCCTAAGGTCTCAGAGTCATGGGATTTTGAATCCTCGAGAAGTTGAATTTCGTGATTTAAGCTCAGAAGGGATAGCAAGCCCAATTATAGAAAGAGGGAATACCCTATCATTTGGTAGACGAACGGTCGGAATCCTTTTTGGGAATACCCCAGATCTTTCAAGACCGATGGATCTATATAAGGAGCGCATGCATTAACACCTCGCCTCTTTCAGCCTTCGCAAGTAGCGATGGGACCTAGGACTATAGATCCAAGGATCTGACGGAGCCCTAATGACCATCAATCTTAGCCTTTGTATAGGCAGTAGAGTAGAATTTCGTTGAGTCGCGACTTGGCATGGTCAAGGGTAGGACTATATGAACTCACGATTCATAAGATCGCGACGTAATCATGGTCGTTGGATCCAAGGCACGAGAGAACTGTTGGATTAGAACTTTCGTGGTTATCGCCTATTGGTGGTTCAGAACTTGAGGGAGTTTCTTTTCGATTGTAGAAGTCGTGAAGAGCCAAATGTCGAGGGCTTGTGCAAGCACATGACCCATCCTTAAGTGGGGACTGTATGGTTGACAGGTGGTGTAACAACAAGCGCCCAGAGAAAGGTGGGAACATGTTACAGATGATGGACGCATGTCACCTGGGAAGGAGTCAACTCATTGTTGACTTATCGTATCTCGGTAACTCGCAAAGGAGGAGCCTGAGGGCTCAACACTCCAACTCACGAAGTCACGAGATGTGAGTAGCTCTAGTATTTAACCTAGGAAGTGGGTGATCGGTGGTGGACACGTGTCACACTGGGAAATAGTCAACCTACTGTTGACTTATCATGGCTCGGGGTTTCGCAGGATGAAGAAATTGTACCATGATCGCTAAGGCTATGCAATGCCGAGAGCCAAGGTCTCATGCGACAAGTGGCGGTGACACAACTTGTGAGCAGAGTATAGCGGGGTTGACAAGTGGTGTGTGTGTGTTGCTTTGGCAGAGTCCACGCAACATTGACCTCTAGCGTCTCAGCGATTCGCGAAGGAGGAGCACAAGAGATCAACACCTCAACTGGCAAGGTTAAGAGTGGTGCTAGTGTTTGGCCTAGCCTACGGTTACATGTAGCAAGTGCTAGTGAGGAGGGAGCCATGCCCGTATAGCATCTCGGGTATAGGAATTTGGAGAAAGGGGAGTCGACAGTCTTGATTCCCAACTCACGAGTTGCGAAAGGCGCTTGCGCTAAGGATAACTTGTGGTCATTTGGAGGAGGATAAGGGAAGAGAGGGTCCGCGCTAGGCCCCATAGAAGTCCCAAGGATTCTGTTCCTCGAAGAAAAAGATGAAAAATCTAAGTTGTTGTAGTGGGTGTGTGACACTGAGAGACTAGAATAGGTGGAAATTCACTCACGTAACTGTTGTTGTGTGTCCATATCACTCTAGACCGTCACTATGGATCATTAGTTACTCATGTATCCTATATCTATTGTAAATTATTCATGCTTTGAGTGTGGAATATGGTTAATGAGAATTCTTCCATTCTTTCTCTCTTGCTTCTTCTTTCTCAATTTCTCTCTGCAAATGTGTGTGGTATTTTCTAGCTAGATCTATTCTGTCCAAGTTCAACACATTTACATGGTATTAGAGCCGACGGACTGCTAAGCAAAAGTTACACCAAATTATTTTTGCAGGTACTGAAGATTGAAGAACATAGAAAAAAAGGAGTTTATGTTTTACTCACCGATATTACTTCTCACGCCTCATAACTATTTGGAGTGGAAGCCAAATATTCTGCTTCTTCTCAGAAGTAAAGGCTTATACCAAATAATCATGGTAACGGAAGTAGAGCTTGATTCCGTCGATGAGAAAAATGACTTTCTCAATAGACAAGACATGGCCATAGGAAGTATCTGCATGAATATTTCTCTAGAAATTCTCCACCAAGTATGTGATGTCACACAAGACCTCACTCCAAATGAATTATGGACCATATTGGAGGTTCTATTTGGGAATAAAGAAGATTGTGAAGATTTCATGTAGGAGGTTGAACAGATCGATCCAGAAGAGAAGCCATCAGAAGATCAAACATTTTATTATGAAGATTCTTCTACAAAAGTATTTGCATAAATTTGTATTCCATTAATTGAAGATGATGTCCACTCCATTTCATATTTATTTTATGAATTTCATGTAGAAGATATATGGCATGCATCTCAGGGGTCATATGCAGACACTTCCATGCACAATGCACACATCTCAGAAGAAAAAAAGGGATCCATGCACATCAGACTCAATTATGATATTTTATTATAATAATTTGCAGAAACAAATTGTATATTTGAATTCCTATCTGGAAAATATCCAGCTTCAAAAAAAAAAATCATCCGAAATGGAGTCTGGGAAGTGAAGTTATGATCATTTTAAAATCAACAAAATTTCAGCGTTTTTCCAGAAATGACCACACGGTTTTCAAAATTTCATCCAAACTTTATTTTGATATTATTCATTACAAGAAGATAAAGTGGATATGTGTGGACATATCAATGATGTATCTACTTCATCAGATCCGTGCAGACATCTACATCTTCAACAAAATCTTCAATGAGCACAAACTTGTTGATACTAAGAAAGGGGGGTGAATCAATATCAAGTACAATTTAAAAACAAATTCAACTTATACTTGAACCATTCAATAATATCCAATGAGAAATGAACAATAGTATAAGAGTTACATCAATACACCACAATACACCATGCACAATATATGAGAAATAATCAATAGTTGTTGGTCAAGGGAAGTTATGACTTCCAAAGGTAGCTACAACTTCCAAATATAAAGGGAGGGATAAACCTCCAAGAGGAAGATACAATCCTCCAATATCAAGAGAGGGTTTACCTCTCCATCCTTGCCCTTCCTTCCACCCAAAAATATATGAGAGATAATACAACTTTACATTAAATCATCACCATCAACCAACCATCACATAGAACCTTATAATGCTTCCTAGACTTCTTCAACTTCTACAATTCTTCAATTATTGGAATAATTTGATCCTATAGATAATATTACTCAATGGATTCTCTTAAACTTCTCCAAGTTTCACTCCTTGAATCCTCCCCAAAAAGAAGTTATAGAGAGAATGGTACACCTTGTTCAATTCTGGCTTATTTGGGAGAGCAAACTTGTACAGAATGCCCCACGCTCAATATTTAACATCAGATTCGGAAACTCTCACACAAGAAACTAAAGTCTGTAATATTTCCAATGCAATTTGTCCCACTTAATTTGGATTCTCTATGAAGAAGTTATGACTGTTTTACCCGGAACACATGCTTATTGACTAGCTTCAGGACTGGTCAAAAACCCTATCTTCCACAGAGTGTATCTCCATAATTATAGCGAATAAAGAGATGAAAATTTTACCATAGGTACCTTGATATGTCTTCTCAATACCATAGCAATTCACCATCTGAATCATTCTAGAAAAAAACTTATAGCGGAAATGGTAAGATGACCTGTAACTAACATACCTTAGAACACATCACCAAAAGACTTCATCCTCCCTTGAAATCTGGCATTCTTTACTTTTGATTTCCTCTAAAATTTGACTTGTGTATCAAATGAATGTATAATGATATTTATTTATACCATTTATGTCACTTCCTTTTAACATTAGGGCCGACCTAACACTTTCTTATTTTGTAATTCTTTTCTTTAATTATCTTCAGGGCCTACATGTACTTCCTTCGTCAATTAACTTTGTCATCTTCAAAAATTCATTTCTCCTCAACCATGAGGATCCACGTGACATGTTGCATACCACTAGAAACAACATTATGTATACTATCCATCCCTGGGTGTTGTATATGCATGTGCATTTTCCTTCATGTCCAAATACCTTCATCAATCTTGTGATTCAAAACCAATGACTAGGGTTGACATCAATGGCAACAATCGATCTTCCAAAAATCTCCCCCTTTGTCATTGATGGTTGTTAGAATATAATGGATGTGCTCATTTTACCATTGACAATATCACTATTTTCACCCAACCATAGGCCGAAGCCACCCTCCGAGCATCTTAACCTTGACAGAGAATCACTCTGGAAGCAAACCCTAGGCTAGATAGACAAACAAAGGGTAGTGCACCTTTCCCCAAGGATAGTACACCAAAAAGAGTTGATCAGATAGTCCAAAACCTAACCAAGAGATAGTCCAAGCCAAACGTGACCTGCTAGCTGTAGCAGCTGCAATGGCATCTCTCCTCCAAACCTACACACAAAAACTGGGCACTGCAGTGTGCACAAGTGTTGCTCTGCAATTCTGAGACTACCTACCAGAATGAAGACTGACCTCATGTATTTATAGTAATTCTGGCTAATTGTCTAGGTCGACTTCTCATTCTGGGTATCTGTCTGTTCAATATATATTATTTCTTCTGGCCAACTTCTTCTCTTGGAGGCTAATAACCTAATATAAATTATCTTCTTGAGCCGACAAGTCTTCTAGGGTTATTAGCCATCTCATTAGGGTTTCTTATTGCTTCCCAGAGTATTCTATCCTCGTCAAGTTTACACGTGGAAGTAAATACCTCCTGTAACTACCATAATATCAACACTCCCTCCTAGCTAGGGAGGTATTACAGGTAATGGCCTTGAGCACAAACATACCATTCACCTGGTAGCATCAACATAGTTGTATAGACTAGATCATAAGCACCATCATCACTATCAATGTCATCAACTGCATCATCTTTCGAAACCATACTCCATCCGAGTAACAAAAAATGATGTTGAATAAGTCACTCACTCTATAGAGTGACACAAGAGCTATTCTTTTAATCTAGAAGAATAAATGTTCTAAACCATTTTTCGTCTGGGAAATCTCTGTCCTTTGATCATCCATCTAGCTGATAATCATTTCCAATATTGATGATAGTCTTCAAGGCAATCAGAACAAAATAGAACACAATTGTGTCTATCCATAGTAGTACATAACTACAATCCAGTGGTACACTACCATACCAAGTAACACACAAGTACTTTATCAAACAGTGGAACACATCCACCACAGTAGTATACATCTACTATCATACAATCTTCATAAAAATCATCTGATATCAACCTGCACAGAAACAATGTTATGATATAAACTGAATCATCTGGGTCATTCTTCCACTCACATCCATGAGATCCTGAAAGAGCATCTTCCCTCGAACAGTAAGACATCAATGATGAGATATCTGGACTATTCTTCTCAAGCAAGGAAGAATAACTGTCCTAATTTCTGAGCCTGTACCATTCCTCACCCTAGGCCATTCCTCTAACACTAAACAAAGTGTAACCTGGAGAGAATGAATCT
Organism: Picea engelmannii; assembly: GCA_009831015.1. NCBI lineage: Eukaryota > Viridiplantae > Streptophyta > Pinopsida > Pinales > Pinaceae > Picea > Picea engelmannii. The sequence continues at coordinate 220,314 of ML783003.1, forward strand.
TCCTTAAGGAATTCCTATCCCTGATTGTTGAGCCTGGACCATTCCCCACCCTGGGCCATTCCTATGAAAAGTGAAACATGGAGAGAATGAATCCACCCTAAGGAATGACTGTCTGGACCATTTCCCCTATTAACCACAAGAGGAAAAGATTGTCCTGTACCAACCTTCAAAATAGACCATTCCTCATGTTAACCACAATGAGAAATCGTTGTCCGACGAGACGGGCCAGTCTTCTTGAGTAACCCTCAAGAAGACAGACTACCCTAGACCACTCCCCATGTTAACCACAATGGGAATTCGTTGTCTATGGTATATCAGCAATCTGGACCATTTTCCGAACTGAAAATGTCTGTCCGTCAGAAATCTCAATGCACTTTCTGAACTGGAAAGGAAACTGCTCATCCTGGACCATTTTTCGAATTGAAAAATGACTGTCCATGAATTAATACATATCAGTGCTCCCTCCCAACCTGGCATTCATCTCTTCCTTTTTCAATAAGAAAGTCGTCTCCACGAGCTCTAGCTTGAGTACACAGACTCTTTCATCTTGGATAGAAGCTTTACCAAAATGTTCGTTTATCTGCTCATCTATGGAGATATGTATTGGAGAACCACTTTCTCCTTTCTGAACTTTATCATGGATAATGTAATGCTTGATTTCAAATGTACTCCAGTCTGGAACATTGGTTTTCTCTGAAGGCTTCATGTAGCTCTAATCAATGGAGTATATCATTGTTGGAAAACTGGAACATATCCATGTGGCACTTCTTATGTCATCGTGAGATCTGATCTACTGAGTAATCATCTTGATACAATATCTTTGTTATAGGAAATCTTCACCACGCTTCTGCTGTGCACTGGAGGTTCTCCACCGAGTTTATCTTTTTCCATCTGTATACAAGGGTCTATGCCTCAAATTCTTGAGATTTATCTTCATACGCTCTTTGTTCAATTAGTCTTTTCATTTATCTGATGTAGAACTCCAACTCATGGATGTTTGCGGATGATATAATGACTCATGTAGAGATATGTCTGGTTTACTAGAGCAAGTAATCATCATAGTCTTCTCCCTCCATCTAAGAGAAACTCTAGTTCTAGATCTCACAATTCTTTCATTCATAAGTCTTCCATACACTATTCTTCATCATGACTTTCGGTTCCTCTGCTTGATTGATTTTATTGAGTTCATATCAGGCTAGTAATCTTGTGATTCTTGATACGATGACTGGTTGTTCTGGCTTCTCTTTCTTTCTTGGAATCTTCATGCTCTTTCTTGTGTTTTTCTTTATCTCTTAGGTCCATGGAGTTTCTTATAGATTCCATGCCCTAAATATTCCAATTCTTTCTTTCATCATAGGATCACAGATTTGGATGGACAACCAGGGATACTTTAAGGCTTCTTTTCGAAGAAGACTTCTTCTAGGTCAAACTGAACACGTACTGCTTTTCATGGCTGCTACCATGGATATATACTTCATCATGTTCAATGGATCATAGGATTAGCTCCCTCCTAATCCTTGCTTCATGTATGAGTGCATATAATCGGATCCCTCTATCTAACAGAGTCTACACTTTTGTCTTATTGTCTTCTGCAAAACGTCATAAGTCTTTCTCCAATTTTCTCTTGATTGTTGACTTCTTTCTTCTAGATTTCTTCAAGATTGATTTTGATTTCAGTTTATCTTGTAATAGCTTCCACAAGATTTGTTTGATATAATTCATCCTTTCTTGTATAATTATAGCAATCCTTATCTTGTTGTTCTTCCATAGATATAGCTCTTCTTGGAACATATTATCTTCTAATAGATAGATATACAAGATGCAAACAAGAACTGGGAAGAGTATTGTTACCTTCAGAAGAAGAAGTCTCTTTCATCCTTCTTAGTCTTCTTTGTAGGTTCCTTTTCTTCGGAAATTGATGCTTTATGTTTCTCCTTCCTTTTCTTTAGCTCAATACAATGATTCTTGTAGTGACCATACTTTCGATAGTTCAAGCATTGTACTTATAAAATATCTTTCTCTTGATTTGTCTTCCTCCTTGAGCCAAACTTCCTTTTGTTCCTGAAATTCTTGAATCTTGTTGTGAAGGCTTGATCATCGTACTTCTTTTGGGGTTTCTCTTTTGCACTAATCCTGGATTCTTCTTGAGCATAGCAAGTCCAAAGTTCTTCAAATGTAAGATACTCCTTCCTTGTGTTCATGCTTGTGGAAAATGCATCCCATGTCTTGGGAATACCATTGAGTACTATGTTTACCAATTCCTTCTCTGAAATGATCTCTTCAATAGCTTGTAGTTGATCTCTTAACTGAGATATTCACACAAATTATGATGTTATGTTGTCATCATCATTCATCTTCATATCATGGAGCTCATTCTTCAGACTCATTACTTGTCCAATGTTTCTGACTGAGAAGAGGTTTGTTAGGGCATCGTACATCTTCTTCGATGAGTCAAGATGGGAGATGTAGGGTATTAAGTGGTCTTTTATAGATTTTACTATGATACTCATAGCATTGATGTCACTGTCTTTGAACTTCTCCATGAATGCAACATTCTGCAGTTCCTTCTCTTTCCCTTCTTCAAACTCTAGTTTCACGATCTTTCCTTTCATGATATCCAACACTTTATTCTTGGTAAGGATGAGGTCAATCCTTGTCTTCCACGCTCTGAAGTTAGAGGCTCCATCTAACTTGTTTCTAACTTCATAGAGTAATTCATGGCTGCTTTGACTTGGTCAACCCTAGATTTGAACACAAACTCAAACTTGACATCTTGGCTTGTTGAGAGTACCAGGAGATGCGCTAGGCTAGGGTGCACTGATATTTCTGGAGATTAGATCAATCCATTCACTTAAGGTTCCTCAACGAGAGGATTAGGGTTTTTGTAACTGCACCTGCTAGTAACCCTAGCTGCAGTGCTTTGGTGACTGCTCCCACTAGAAACCCTAGCGACAGTTCTTCAATGAGATCAATATCCTTACGGCTATGTTTCCTTCTAGTGGTTAGACTGAATGAAGGAGGTGTGGGCCCATAACCTATTATAATATAATGGATGTGCTTATTTTAGCATTGAAAATATCACTATTGTCACCCAACCATAGGCTGAAGCCACCCTCCGAGCACCTTAAACTTGACAGAGAATCACTCCAGAAGCAAACCCTAGGTTAGATATCCGAACAAAGGGTAGCACACCTTTTCCCAAGGATAGTGCACCAACAAGAGCTGATCAGATAGTCCAAACCCTAACCAAGAGATAGTCCAAGCCAAACGTGACCTGCTAGTTGCGACAGCTGCAATGGTATCTCTCCTCCAAACCTGGGCACAAAAACTGGGCACTGCAATGCGCACAAGTGTTTCTCTGCAATTCTGAGACTACCTGCCAGAATGAAGATTGGCCTCCTATATTTATAGTAATTCTGGCTAACTGCCTGGCCCGACTTCTCATTCTGGGTATCTGTCTATTCAGTATATATTATTTATTCTGGCTGAATTCTTATCTTGGAGGCTAATAACCTAATATAAATTATCTTCTTGAGCCGACAAGTCTTCTAGGGTTATTAGTCATCTCATTAGGGTTTCTTCTTGCTTCCCGGAGTATTCTATCCTCGTCAGGTTTACACGTGGAGGTAAATACCTCCCGCAGTTACCATAATATCAACAATGGCAACACTCATGCTCCCCCTATCATCATGATCCCAATTTCTCTCCCCCTTTGACATCAATGGAAAAGGGTAGGGATGCTCCCCCTGAGTTTAATGGAAAAAGGTAACTCTCTTCTTTGGGTCTGCTCCCCCTGAACATGTGGTACTCAATAATACTTCATCCTTATTTTTGGTCTTTGGGACTTTTTCTTCCTTGGAATCCTTTTTTGTGGCTTTTGTCTTCTCTATCTTCTTCATGTCTAGGATGTATATGTTGTTCAGTCTTCTTGTTGCACTTGCAACCAATATTCCTGAGTCATTTTCTCTTATTTTACATTTTCGGGAGTCAAACGTAAGAGTGTATCCTTGATCACATATTTTGCTGACACTGAGGATATTATGCTTAAGATATTCAACCAATAATACTTTTCCTGCTTTTACGTTTTCACTTCCAAGCTTTACAATTCCTTTTCCAAGTATTTTGGTAGACGAGTCATCTCCAAATGAAACATTTCCACCCTTTTTCTTCAAGCTAACAAATTTGCTTTGATCTTTGGTCATATGATATGAGAACCCATTGTCTATGAACCATTCATCTTATTCTTTGCATTCTTTAGTGACCAATGCTATTCGATAATTTTCATTGTGTGGAATTTCTTTCCTTTTCCATGTTGTAGTTGGTATGCAGACATTTGACATACGATTATCTTCCTTCATCTCTCTGCAATATCATGCTTTGTGACCAATATTATTGCACTTGTAACATACAATATTTTGATCCATTAATGGGTCAAATGGATTATAATTTTTGTTGACAGGTCTACGAACATTTCCATATCTACTATTCTCACCATTCATGTAGCTTGCATAGTTATTCCTTTCATTGATTCTACAATTGATTGCCTTGTGTCCAAAATTTCCACAAGTATAACAATGTCCAAGAAAGAAATTTTCATACCTGGGAGTAAGTGATATTCTTTGTGATGTGGTCCATCTAGGTTCAGGATCTGTTCTTTTGTAGTTTCCTTCATAATGATTTCTTTCATACCTGATGGGAGAGGATCGTCTTGATCTCTCATTCCTTCTGAATTCTAGTCTTCTATCTTGTTTTTCAACTTGTTCTGGAGTGTTGGTTTCATCATTTTCAATTTCCTTCTGCTATTTTGTTGTATTCAAACTGTCATTGTATCCTAGTCATGTCTTGTCATTTGGAGATCTTTGATTGTTAAGGATCTCATCTAATTTTTCAGTGCTTTTTTCGAACTTCTTCAACTTTTATGTTGTCAATAGTAGCTCCCCTTTTGTGTGATCCAATTCTTCTTTCAATTTCTCATAATCTTCTAATTGTTCCTTCAATCTATTAATGGTTTTTTCAAGCTTGTAATTCTCTTCTTCACAACTACTCAATTCACCTTTTAGTATTATGTTTGTGTTTCTAATCTTTCTATTTTCAGTTTCAACATGCTTCAACTTTTCAAGATTCTCATCTTCTTATTCACTCTCTGCATTGTCTTTGTATCCCCAAAAGGAATCAAGGTTGGTTTATTCATCTGAATCTTCTTCATATATGATTTCTTCTTCTTTAGAATTATTGTGATCATCATCCTAGGTTTCTTGGGTTATGAAGAGGAATTCTCCTCCATCATTATCTTCTTCATCACTCTCATCTAAGGAGATGTCATCATCCTTGGAGTAGAAGCTTTTTTTATTGTTGAGACTTCTCTTTTTATAGTAGCAGTTTTCAACAATATGTCCTATTCTACCACAGTTAAAGCATTTGAGAGGAGACTTACCTTTGTATCTTCCACTTCCCTTCTGGAACCTTCTCACGAAATTTGCTATTTCTTCATCAAGGTCATTATCCTTGTCTTTTGTCTTCTTTATGGCTTTAAAGGCTGCTTCATTGTTTGGCTGGTCACTTTTTGTACCTGTTGTCATTTCATATTCTATAAGAGACCCATGTAATTCATCCATTGTCATTTTGGTCAAGTCCCTAGTTTCTTCAATGGCGGAGACCTTAGCATCATACTTCAAGAGAAGTGATATCAACACTTTTTGTACAACCAAGGATTCATCGATCTCTTCACCTAATCCTCTGATAGCATTAACAACTTCATCAACTCTAAGAAAATAGGTTGCAATATCTTCCTTTTCATTCATCTTCAAATTTTCAAATTCTTCTCTGTGTCGTTGAAACTTGACCTGCTTAACTTTTGGATCACATTCGTAGATACTCTTGAGTTTGTCCCATACATATTTAGCAGTGCTACAACCCATCACTTTGCTAGCAATGGTTTGTGCCAATGTTGCTAGAATAACATGTGTGGCTTTTGAATTACAACTCATAAGCTTCTTCTCATTTGGATCAGTTGGAGCATTATTTGGGATTACATAGCCATTTACAACTAAGTACCAAATGTCTACTCCCAAAGACGTTAGGTAAGTTTTCACCCTATCACTCCAGTATGCATAATTTCTTCCATCAAATTTTTGAATCCCATTTGAAATGTGCTCATGGTCATCCATCTCTGCTCAGGATTTTCCTTCCAGTGGTTAAACTGTTCTGAAGGCAACCTGCTCTGAAACCAATTATTGATACTGACAAGGGGGGGTGAATTAGTATCAAGTACAATTTAAAAAAAAATTCAAATTATACTTAAACTATTCAATAATATCCAATGATAAATAAACAATATTATAAGAGTTACATCAATACACCACAATACACCATGCACAATATATGAGAAATAATCAATAGTTGTTGGTCAAGGGAAGTAATGACTTCCAAAGGTAGCTTAAGCTTCCAAATATAAAGGGAGGGATAAACCTCCAAGAGGAAGATACAATCCTCCAATATCAATAGAGGGTTGACCTCTCCATCCTTTCCCCTTCCTTCCACCCAAGAATATATGAGAGATAATAAAACTTTACATTAAAACATCACCATCAACCAACCATCACATAGAACCTGATAATGCTTCCTGAGACTTCTTCAACTTTTGCAATTCTTCAATTATTGGAATACTCTGATCCTATAGATAATATTACTCAATGTATTCTCTGAAACTTATCCAAGTTTCACTCCTTTAATCCTTCCCAAAAACAAGTTATAGAGAGAATGCTACACCTTGTTCAATTCTGGTTTATTCAGGAGAGCGAACTTGTACAGAATGCCCCGTGCTCAATATTTAACATCAAATTTTGGAACTCTCACACAAGAAACTAAAGTTCGTACTCTTTCCAATGCAATTTTTCCCACTTAATTTGGATTATCTATGAATACGTTATGATTTTTTTACCCGGAACACATGTTTATTGACTAGCTTCATGACTAGTTAAAAACCCTATCTTCCACAGAGTGTATCTCCATAATTGTAGTGAATAAAAGAGATGAAAATTTTACCACAGGTACCTTGATATGTATTCTCAATACCATATCACTTTCACCATCTGAATCATTCTAGAAAACAAGTTATAGCGAAAATGGTAAGATGACCTATAACTAACATACCTTAGAACACATCACCAAAATACTTCATCCTCCCTTGAAATCCGACCTTCTTTACTTCTTATTTCCTATGAAATTAGACTTGTGTATCAAATGAATGTATAATGATATTTTTTTATACCATTTATGTCACTTCCTTTTAACATTAGGGCCGACCTGCCACTTTCTTATTTTGTAATTCTTTTCTTTAATTATCTTCAGGGCCTACATGTACTTCCTTCTTCAATTCACTTTGTCATCTTCAAAAATTCATTTCTCCTCAAACATGAGGATCCACATGACGTGCCACATACCAATGGAAACAACATGATGTATACTATCCATCCATGGGTGTTGTATATGCATGTGAATTGTCCTTCATGTCCAAATACCTTCATCAATCTTGTGGTTCAAAACCAATGATTAGGGTTGACATCAATGACAACAATCAATCTTCCAACAAAACTTGCAAAGTTGTGAGGTCTTCTTGGAGGGAAGGACATAGTTGCCTAACAACTGTAGTTCTTATTTTTAATACATTGTACATTGAGGGGCGGGTTTTCCCATAAGGCTTTCCCTCTTTCCTCACTTTATTTCCAGTGTATCTTTTGTATTTGGATACCTAACATGGCCTTGTTGTCGGGACTCATTCTTTATTTTCACCATAGTGATGTTCAGGGGGTGTTGGAGTTACTTCACACACACCTAGGATTTATTTTTCCTAATTTTTTTCCTTTTTTATTAGTTATTATTAGTAATTATCCAGTCTCCTATATTTTAGGAGAGAATATTCCACCTGGAGAATATTCTCTTTCAGTTGACACTTCAGTTTGACTAGTTGAGTTGAGTTTATATGATGCATTGGTTTTGTCACCATGAAAAATTGGGATCATCACCATGCTAATTCACACTTGCCTTGGGATCATCACTAGACTGGAAAATTACACTTGATTCCCTGAGTTAACTCGTCACTGTTGGATTACTGAGAGGGGGGGTGAATCAGTAATAGAGCAATCTAATCCCTTTTAACCATATAATCCAAGTGTTATATCAATGAATCATTATTATCCAATAACTGCAGAGTAAATAAGCAATGAAAAAATGAACAATCATACACATACACAGTACACCAGTGTTTTACGTGGAAACCCAAATTGGGAGAAAACCATGGAATGTTTTTTCTTATATGTCTTGAAGAATTACATTCATNGCAACTGGAAGGAGGTTCCAACCTCCTAGTTTCTCAGGCTACAACCTGAGGGAAGCTCCAACTCCCCAAATCTTTGGCTACAACCAGAATGAGGCTATAACCCCCAATGTCCTCTAGCTACAACCGAAAGGTGGATACAACCACCTTTCCTTGCCCCGTCCTGCCACCCTGAAGTAGAAGTATAATGATGGAACCACTGTCACACTATCACTATGAGATATATCGTTGTAAACCTATACCAATAAATATGAACCATGCATCAACCATGCATCAACCTGTAATCAACCTGTACCATAAACAAGTGCATCA
>ML783003.1:261705-290539 GCA_009831015.1 Picea engelmannii
AATTCAATGATTAAAATAAACATTCAAAACATTACATGATCTACGATACATTATGAAATTGAGTACCTTGACGATTTCTATTATATTCCAACCTCCATAGGTGAGGTTTCATTCTTCGTGGTTTTAAACCAGTCTCTTCTTTCCCATTGAAAAAATGTTTTTCAGTAGTACGAGACCTATGGTTCTTAGGAAGAAGGTGCTTATACTCATCAAACACCATCTTTCCTAAACTTTTTGAATGATGATACTTCATCTTAGGGCCACAAACTGGACATGCAAATTTACCCTTTGTTTGAAGACTTGCAACAAATGGATTAATGTCAATTATACGATGAGATTATTTAAAAATTAAACATGCACCATGATAACATTAAAATATTGTATAGTATTAAAGAGCAATATTAGAATGCTACATACCACAAAATGTGTTAGTCCAGGGGCATCATGAATTGTCCATAAAAGTATTCCACGAAATTTAAATTTCTTCTCACCGATTGGTTTACATATGTCATACATTGTGATGTCAGCCCATAACTTTAGTAGCTCGTCGATAAGAGACTCGATATATACATTCATATATTTAACCTGGTACTTACCTAATCGTTTGAAATTACACATAATTACTAAAGGAATGATATCATGTAATATATATAAATAAATAAATAAACAAAAGATATTATGCAAAAATTGAAACAAATAAAAATGTTAAATTTAAAAAATTAATGTAAACAAATACCTGGAACAATCATTGTCAACATTATGTGCTCCCTCTTTATCGACATCCAAGGAGGAATGTTATTGTTGATAACAAAAATAGGCCACACTGAGTAAATAGACCTAAGCTCTCCAAATGGATTAACACCATCAGCTGCTAATGAAAGCCTAACATTACGAGGTTCATCTTTGAAATCTTCCCATTTTTCCTCAATTTCCCTAAATGCAAAACTATCGGCAGGCATTTGAAGAACACCATCTCCACTTATGTTACATGCATGGTAATCCATAAATTTTACTATGCTTTCACACCTGAACAATCGCTGCAAACATGGAATTATGGGAATATGACGAAGAACCTTTCGAGGCACCCTTTTTGTTACTTGATTGGTTCAATATCTACTGATAAGACATTGCAGACATCTGGTTTTCAAAGCATGTTGTCCATAATATATAATATGGTGATTAGGACATGCATCTATAGTTTGATAATCCATTCCAATGTCTTTCATAATGGCATGCAAACCTCGATATGTGTGAGGTAAAATATTTGACGATGGTAACAAAAATTCATCTAACAATCTACAACATAACAAACAACTAGTTAATGTAAGAATATTAATTGTAAAAATTGCATTCTTATTTTACACATTAATTAACACTAAAAATAGATATAAAAAAATCAACATTTATGTATAATATGAGATGAAACATATTACATACCTTAGTATCTGTGTCATACAAGTGTTAGACAAATTATTTATAACCTTTAAGTTCACTAGCATCAATGTAGCGGAGAGAAGATTTTCTCTTGATCCTTCATAAAGTCGTTTATTTGCCTTTTCTAATAGAGGTTCATCATAAATACCAGCATTTTCCCCATCCTCATCTAGCTGTGAAAACAAATATTGGATCATTTGATTTGTCTCATCATCTTCTTCCATGGGATCATTAACTTGATTTGTCCCATCATCTTCTTCCATGAGATCCTCATTTGCTTGGTCATGTTGATGTTCCTCAGCTTGTACAACATCATTTCTACTAATACTTGGTGCAATGTTCTGCAGAAAGTTAGAGGGAAACTCTAACTTTATAATTACAAATAATCATGAAAAATTAGTGTATACTATAACAAACATTCAAACAATATCAATATATATATATATATATATATATATATATATATATATATATAATGAATATATAGCTAATTACCATGGGACAATATTCATTCGATCTGCCATCAATGTGACCATATTTCCTACAATGTTTTGTAGTTGTTGCTATTGAAATTCTTACGGGACGTCTGAGGCAACATTTTTTACAAGGGCAATAACATCTACAATCACCCTTTTCACCCGCTTTACTTTTTTTCCCACCTCTAACAACATTCTGCACATTCTTCCGCACAAAAATACCCTTTCGGAACCGTCATTGTTATAGCAAGATTGTCACAACATCTTTAAATCATTAAATATTTATAGTCCAATTTTAAGTCATTGTTGTCGCAATTGCAACGAACATGACCTAAAAATATTTATTTTTTACCTATTTATTTTAGGTTAGGTAAGTCGTCACTCTTGCGATGGACAAACTAAATTCATATCTCTTACGATGAACATTGACCATAATAATTTAGTCAAACTAAATTCATTGAGATAGCGACGTATACAGGGTGGATTTAGAAAAATCAAACTTTTTCTCTTGCATGTTGCGACAAAAGAGTACTTTCGTCGCAAGTGGTCGTCGCAAATTTTTCAATATGTAGTAGTGACTGATACATCAAAATCATCAACATGGGTCCACATAAATATCCTAGGTCCACATGTGTCTACATATAAACCCCAACATCACTTCTTAAATTTATCTCGAACACCTATTTGGGACTAGTTTTTGGATTAGTCACAAACCCTAACTTTCAACAAGTATAACTTTGTACCTGTAATGAATCAAGGTCTGGAACTTGTACCCAATATTCTTTGATATCTTCTTTAAAATTCCTCCAATTTGTGCTCCTTGAATCATCCCTGAAAACTAATTATAGTGAAAATAGAAGATCTTCTTGAATTGTGTTCTATTCTGGAGAGATAACTTTTACAACATGTCACACACTCAATATTTGATATATGACTATGAAACTCATAGAAAAAAAAAATACAATTGTACTCTTTCCAATGTAATTGATCTCATAGAATTTGGATCCTCTATGAAGAAGTTATGACTGTTTTACCCGGAACACTTGTTTGAGACTAGTTACATGACTAATCAAAAACCCTATCTTCCACCGAGTGTATCTTCAAAAGTACAACAACCCAAAAGCTGAAACTTATACCACAGGTACCTTAATATGTCATATGAATCATTCTAGAAAACAATTATAGTGAAAATGACAATATGACCTTTAAAAAATGTACCTTCGAACACATCATCATTGGACTTCATCTTCCCTTAGAAATTCACCCTTCTTCACTTCATCTTCCCTCTGAAATCCATTTCCAAGATTGTCCTAAGAGATTATAAGATTCAATGAATTTAAATGAGAGTTTCTTAATGTGTATTTATATTTTTCCAAGTACCTGCTTTACTTGACTTTAGGGCCAATGTGTAACTTCTTTGACCATACTTCAGGGCTTTCATCTTTAATAGGGAATAACTTCTCAACCATGAGGAACCATGTGGTGTGCCACATACCATTGGAAATGGCATGATGAGGATCATCAATCCATGGAGGTTTTTTATGCAATTACAATTTCCTTCATACTCATTTTCTCCAATCAACTTCGGGCTTCATGACCACACCTTCAGGGCTTCTTAACCAGTTAACCATATTTCCAGGGCTTCTTATAAACTTCTTCAAAGAGTATTATCATTAGGGCCATGCTTAAAGATATTCCATAATGGGACATGTTATCCCCTAGCCTAGGGATAACTAAGGAGATTATGTCTCGAGGCCCACAGGTCCTAGACATGGAGTACCGAGAGTCAAATCGACTTGAGCATGTCCCTGGAGGGCCCATCCTTTTCTTCTTCAGTGCCTCCACTTTGTCAGCAGCAACAACATCATGTTGGATCAGGTTGTCATTGATGCCAATGGTTTGATTGATTGATGTCAAGTGATTGATTGATGCCAAAGGATTCATTGATGATTGATGTCAAATGTAATATGTATTGTTCTTCATGAGAATGGATAGATGTCAAGTATATGATGCATATGATGTCATGCATAGATGAATATGGATCAATGAGTTGTCATTGATACATCATGCAAAGATTGAAATGGATCGATATGGATTCTTTGACATATGATGCATAGTATGATGAATCATTATTGTCTTATCATGGTTGATAAGGTGCACAAATGGATGAACTCTAAAGTGGTCCCCTTATGGTGAAAGGCCTCACGAGAAGACGCTTTACGGTTGAGTTATGCTTGAAGTGTGGTTGGAGAACCCATGCTTGATTGTGGAATAATGAGATGAAGGTCAGTGAATATGTTGGCAAAACTATTCTAGATGGATAGTGCTTGTCATACCATTTCCGGTGGTATGTGGAATGTCACATAACTCCTCATGGTTTGAGAGTTATGGCCTTACGAAGTTGGAGGACTCTCATATGAAGGCTTGAAGCCCCAAAAGGTCAAAGAAGTCCAAGATCTTGCAAAGAAGAAATTATTATTTAAATGATAAAGTAAAGTGACAAAGTCAAGGAGGATTATTTAAATAATAAAGAGAAGTGACAAAATCAAGAAAGATTATTTAAATATTATAGTGAGGTGACAAAATCAAGAAGGAATATTTAAATGGTAAAGAAATGGAGAACTTTCTATTTATGGAAAGTGGTTAACCCTAAATGAGGAAATTAGGTTAAGTGACCTAGAGATGGGTTAAGTGACCTAGAAGTGGGTTAAGTGACCTAGAAGATAAAGAGTATAAATAAGAGGCAAGGTTCTCTTGTGAAAAGTACATTTTGGGAGCATCTCTTGTATATATTTTGTGTGTATCTCTTAAGCATGATTGAAGATCTATTCTGAGAGAGAGTGTGTGATGAGGATCTCATGAATGCATCAAAGTTTTGGAAATGTCTGAGATAATGACAAAAAAATTCTTGGAGCTTCAGAAACCCTAGTTTCTGAGGTATACGTGGGTTGTAGTTGGCCAGGATGCATACACATGCGGGTTGAAAGAGGATAGGGTATGTACAGTGGATAAAATCATGGAGATTTGTGTGTGAGATGATGATAGTCTCTTGAAGACTGAAGCAGGTTCCATATATGCACTCTATGGGCTCAGATCTGTCACTGAGACTCTATTATGGTTATATTGTTGTCTTGATGGATACTTTTGTTTGTTGTGTGGTGAATGCTTAAGGCATTCTTGATATGGTTGTTGTGATGTGGTTTATGTTGGTTGATGGAGTGAGCAACACTCTTATGATTCAGTACTGATATGATGGCTATAGTATATTGGTTGTTTAGACATGGTTGAGTAGCATTCATAATGTATGGTTGGGAAGCATGAGTAGGATATTAGAGAGCTTGGATGTTTTGTGACTAGTTGTGGGTCAATTTGGACAGTGGAAGATAGAAGAGAATGTGTTTGCAGGTTGCAGAGGATCTGAGTATGTGATGAAAAGGATAAAACCTAATAGTTCATAAGGTATACATAGGTTGTAGTATAGACTGGATACATACATATGTGGGTTGTACTACTGGTAGAGAGTGTATATATACTTGCTGCACTACTGACAGGTCGTGTACCTATGATAGATTGATATATGTTGAGGATTGTTGCCTCGTCTCAGTTGGTGCTGAGGGTGTAAGATGAGTCTTTCATTATAGAGCTGGTGCTCTTGTAGAGTTGTACTCTATTCAGTTGTTGCTGAAAAACCACAAGGATTGAAGCCCGTAATAAAAAGAAAATTGTATATGCATCTTTTTTTCTTTGTGTTCCTTGTGGTTATGACTTGTTGATGATATATGTTGTTGATATGTGTTCACATCTAACTAGTTATAAATGACAACAATGAGGAATGAGTTAGTGATGATTGCTAACTAATGAGTTTTGTGTAAGAGGGAAGTTTTATGAAAAAGATCCCTACATTGTTCACCCCCCCTCCCCCCTCTCAGTGTAGTCGGTGTGTCCAACAATTGGTATCAAAGTGGGCCTTCACTATAATCCTTAAAAAGCTTGGCGAAGATCCATGGACACACAAATGGATGATGAAGTTCCAATCCTTGATGAGGAAAACTATTATACTTGGAGAATAGAGATGAGAGTACATTTGAAGGAGATGGGAGAAAATATTTGGAAGGTAGCCATTGGTGGATCAGTTTCCATGAAGAACAAGTCAAAGTTTGCATCTCAAAGGGAAGGAAAGAAGAATGATGCATTGGTTCTCAAGACCATTCTTAGTGGACTCTCAAGCCCTATCAAAGCAAGCATGGGACAATGCACTTCTGCCAAGGATCTATGGCTAAAGCTAGAGAAGACATATCAAAGCAAGAAAGAAGATATCGAAGACCACTCCATCAAGATCATCAAAGGTAAAGAATCTCCAAAAATTCTTGATTACATTATTTCTAAATGTAAGCTTGAAGACATTTCAAATGAAGACAAAAAATCATGTGATGATATTGGCACAAAGGAAGAGCTTGAAGACATTTCAAATGAAGACAAAGAATCATGTGATGATGTTGGCAAAAAGGGAGATCTTGAAGACATTTCAAATGAATGTAAAGAATCATCAAAAACCCTTGATTTTAATATTTCAAAAGATGATGATGTTGAATTTTTCTCTACAAGTGAAAAAGAAAATCTAGAGATAGTTTGTTTAGAGTTTGATGGTAGTCATCCCATGGAAAGCATAGAAGAAGATCTATTAGAACTTCAAAAGAAGGTTGAATATGGTTTATATGAATATAGCAATGACCATTATTATATAGACTATAGCTATCTTTCATATGACACTAACAAGTTTCTTAAGAAGAGTCAAAGGCACATCTTGAAGTTAAGGGAAATGTTCAAAGAACAAGAAGAGAGTAAAAAGACACAATTAGAAGAAAGGGAAGAAGAGATCACAAGACTAAAGAATGAAAAATAAGATAAGAAGGTAGATGATGAGATTAGAAAAAGTTTTGAAACTATTGTACATCTCAAGACCCAAATTGAAGAAGCCAAAAGGGTAGAGGAACTATTGAAGAATCAAATAAATTAAAAGGAAGAGTCATGTCATAAGTTAGAAGATGAAGTTGTTGATCTTAGAAAGAAAGTAGAGAAGTCAAACAAATTCTTGAATAGCTTAAAATCTTGAATGAGATCTTGGAAAGTCAAAGATCACCAAATGATAAATCAAGTTTTGGATACAAGGGAGAAGCTACACATGTTGAAGCAAGCACCTCAAAGAAGCATGAGGTAAGTCCCTCAAAGGATGAAGACAATGTTGCAAATCAACCATCTACACAAGGCAAAGAAAAATTCAAAAGAACAAAGCAAGGAAGATATCAAGAAGCTATCTTTGGGACACCAAAGCAATGGTATGAAAGTATTTTTCATGGGCATTGTTATTCATGTAATGAATATGGTCACAAAGCTTTTGAATGTAGAGCTTATGAAAGGAGATATAATGGAATATTTTATAACACCATAAGGTGTTGGAGATGTGATCAAGAAGGGCACATTTTTGTTAACTGTAACACCATGAGATGCTACAGCTGTAGTGAATTTGGCCACAAATCCCAGGATTGCTAGAACACAAGAAGAAATTCCATGATGTGGACTTCACATAGCATGGCTAGAAGAAGGAATGAAGTAAGGAAGGGAGACATCTTTGCAAAAATGGAAACTCAAAGCTCAAGTTCAGAGAAGCAGAGACACTTTCAGAAGTGGGTAAAGAAGACTGAGCAACCAGAACAGAATGAAAGCCTAAAGGGAATCTCAAGTGTGTCATATACTGAGGTATACATGGATGACAGTGGTATTAGTCATGAACATACGCACGTTGACCTTGCATAGGTCGCATACATACACGAGATGTTGTGCAATAGGCCGCGTATATGGGGTAAAGCCTTGGGAAAAAGGAAATGCACATGGGTTGTAGCTTGATGTGATGGTATAACTATGTGTTGCAAGGTCTGACATGGTTTGTTGCAGGTTCTGATAATGTTTGTTGTAGGTTTTCATGATTCTATATTGGATTATGCAAAGTGATGATAAAAATAATGAAATGCTATCTTGGATGCATGGCACTAACCCATGAGTGTGAATTGAGGCATTTTATGTTGAAAGAACAATGTTGGATATTGTAGTGAAGTTATGGCACCTTGGTTATATGATGATGATGCTAGCTAGAGATGTCATTGATCTATTGAAGCATACTACTAGTACATGTGTTGTTGGATGCTTAGTATTTTCTCTAGTAAATGGGGGATTGAGGTTGACCTGTTGGGGTACATGGATGATGCATATTTGAGTTTCATTGATATATATTGTGATGTATTATTGAAAGCGTTATCACATATTTTTGCAAGGGGATGTTTTTCCTTTGGAGTTGGCCATCGGGTGACCAAATGCGAAAGAAGTGGGATTGAAAACCGACAATTAAGTTTCATCCAAAGTCGAGCCACAATTGTGCAAAGGCGTGCACATATCTGGTCGACAAAGATCCAATCAAGCACAGAATCAGTCTTAGCTATCGGATCCATCAAGAAAATCAATCAGCGGTGGAAAATCCTCATGGGAATCGGGACTTCGGGATGTTTCATCAAAATGGCCCACCAAAATCTCGAAGTCCCAAAGTGTGAAGTCAACATAGACCATCTGATCCAACTGGACATGTGGCGCCAAATACGAAAAGCAGAGAGTGCCACTTCAAGAATTTTGAAGTGAGGAAGGTGCGCATCATCCCAATTCCCCAAGGAGAAAAGTCTCAAAATGCAAAGCAAATATGGACCATTCGATCATGGTAGGCCACATGTCGTTGATCTAGCAGTAGGTGGAGCTCAGGAGTTTGGAAGTCGGGAGGTAGAGAGTGGGTCACATTCATGGAACCCGAAGCACGAACTCACGAAGCACTCAAGAGTGGGCCCAAGGGCGTAGCCCAAGGTCATGTGGAAAGGTTGGCACCCATCGCAAGGAGCCTCGACCATCGGATGCATAGAAGATTCGATCGTCGATTTGGGTGCAACGATTTCGTAAGTAGGGAGTTGGGGTTTCTATTGTCAAGTAATATGAGGATTCCTGAAGGGAAAAATCCCGAAGCACCAGTGAAGTTAAGCGCTGGGTCATGACCTGAGGTCGCATGCAGGTAAGGGTACAAAGTTCGCATGAGCTCTGCCAAGGGTCGAAACGTCGTGGTAGTTGCAGAATGAGACCGTCGTCTTGTTTTCTAGGTGCCAAGTCAACTCGGCCTCATCCCGATCCTGATGAATCAGTTAATGAAATCTAGGGGAGGTGGTTTAAACATCATCTCCTCCCATGAATGGAGGGTCAGAAAATCCTCACTATGAAGGCAGTTTGTCAGCCCAGGTAGTCTGAGTTAAGATTGTGTTTAACAAAGGAAGGTGTGTGCAGAAGAGACTGTATGCACAGTCTGAATGAGAAGACACGGCACCATGGAAACCCGAGAATGCCTCTATTGTTATTTACAAAGTTTTTGAGTATATGTATGGAGTTCTATCATTTTGTAGAGGTCGGTGGTTGAGATAAGCTCTCACATTGTAATGTTTTAATGAAGCTCTAGCTCAATGGTTATGTAATTTGTTTTGAGACTTCTTGTTTAATGAAAGTTAGCTTCATGTGTCCATCTTATCTTGCCTATGATACTGAGAGTTCATGACTGAAGGATTCACATGAATTGTTGTGACTGCGTTGGAATGGAGTTTTGATTGTAGTGTTGTTAAAGTGTTTTCTTAGTTTCCCGAAGCTTTAGGTCCAAGAGGATCTTGTCCTTGAAGATTTTCCTCCTTAGGCTGCTGGAAGACCTGATGTCCGTAGAATACCTCTACGTCTGCTCACCTGTTCTTCCCCCTACTCACCCTTTACTCCAACTTAATGACTGGAATTAAATTAATACCTCACTTTCTCATGCATCTCCTAGTCCGGATTTTTGAGTTAAAGTGATATTTTCTTAAGTCTACACCCATTCGACCCCCTTTAATTTATTCATTGTGACATACAAAATAATGGGTATTGGGCTTAACTCTGCTGCAATCCAAAGGTGACTTCTAGTGCTAACATTTCTAGCATCGTTGCCGGGGAAGAATTGAAAATTTTCCCTGGGTAGGATGACAACAAATTTTGATTTTGAAGGTGCATCAGAAATCAGAACCTTTGAATATTGCACTTTCACCTGGAGACTCCATTGTCTTGAATCCATTGTTGCAGTGTGGCTTCCTGCAGCTACAACCCCCCGAGAGAACACAACAACTAGATATGGTCTTTGATGGTGAACAAAGACTAGACACACTCATTCTGCATATCATTCACCTGGTGACTCCATGGTTAAAGGATTGATTGGCAACTCCATTGGTTCGAAATGGAAAAAATCCTAGCTTGAAGGTTTGCTCCCTTTAATTTCTCTGTTGTTCTTGGTTTTCCCAATGTTTTTCCTACTCCAAATGAATGGAGTGATTATTTGCCCATATTTAGAGAGCATAAAAAGGACAACCCTGCTCAACATCTCCATGCGTTTCATGAACTCATGCATTAGTGGGAGATACATCATGAAGATGTTCATGTTCTCATTAGAAAGAGATGCTCATCAGTGGTATCACTCCTTACCTCCTGCCAACATTTCCTCCTTGAGAGGATTTCATGCAACTTTCAATAGACATTGTTGAAATTTTTATTCCTTTGAGTTTATTTGTCATAATTGTTGTGAGGAATATCAGGATAGTGATCAAGATATGATTGTTTTGAATGAAAGTTGTGAAGATGAGGGACATCCCCTAGAGGAGCTGATGGAGTTGATACGATCACTTTCTGCAAGAATAGAGGAATTGAAGGCAGATCATGCGTGTTGCTCTTATGGAGATGCAGAGGATATTTCGGTCCTCAAAACAGAGGTTCTTGGTAGCCCTGCTTATGATGAAGAAGTGATTTCGGATACTGGCCAAGAACAAACAACTTGCGATGACTACCCTGGTGAAGAGCAGTATGACGAGGAGCAATGCTTTCCCATGGTTTATGTTTATTATGATTGTGAATATGATCCTTGGGAGAACCATGAAGGAGAAAGGGAGGAGCTAGATGCGTAGTTTATCTCATGTTCATAACTTGTAAACGAGCATATCTCACCTGGTACCAGCCAACCTGTGTATGACAGCTACAAATCAGATTATGAGATGGATATGTAGGATTTCCAAGAACAAACTGTAGAGCCTTATCCTCTGTTCACTAAAGAAAAATATTACAAGGAAATCAGCCATCCTGGACCTGCAGAAGACACTGAGCAGCATGAGGAAGAGTAAAGCTTTCCCAAGTTTCTCGTTTATGATGATTATGAATCTGATCCTTGGGAGAGCTATGAAGAAGAAGAGGAGTAGCAAAAGGGGCATTTTACCTCTTGTCTAGATCTTGTCTACGAGCAACCATCACCTGGGACCAGTCAGACTGCATCGATTGTTCACCCACCTGTGCCTACCAGATATATTCAGCCATGTGTGAGCAGTTGTGTAGCAGAGAAGGATACCTGTTACAAATTTTCTAGAGTTTGTTGCTTGGCCTATGAGCCTATGAAGGAATACATGAAGTTGTATTTCCTTTATTTTTGGAATCCACCCAACTTTATCCTGACCTCATCATTAGGAGGAAATCTGAAGAATGTAATCGTTCTTCCATCATGGTTGCATTATCTGTTATCAATCACGGATAGAGTGAAGTAGCTTCTAGTTAGGAAGTTACTTGAATGGATATGGTGAAAGTTTTCTTTCACCTAGCTCTGTGTAAAAATTTAATTAGTTTAGGATTGTACATAAATAAGGCCCTTGGATCATGTGTATTTATTTATGTTTTTACTTATCGACTTTTATTCCTCGGCAAGGTGTTTTGAGCTTGACTCCATAGCCAAACAAAAGGCGACTGGAACTGCAAAAGGAGATATTGGAGCCTCGCAAGGAGGACTCTATCCCCCATGGAGCCTAATGTTATCACATATTTTTTCTAGGGGATGTTTTTCCTTTGGAGTTGGCCATTGGGTGACCAAATGCGAAATAAGTGGGCTTGAAAACCCACAAATGAGTTTCATCCAAAGTCAGGGCGCGATTGTGCAAAGACAGGCACATATCTAGTTAGAAAAGATCTAATCAAGCACAAGCTCAATCTCAGTCATCGGATCCATAAAGAAAATCAATCAACGATGGAAAATCCTCACAGGAATCAGGAATCGGGACTTTGGGATGTTTCGTCAAAATGGCCCATCAAAATCCTGAAGTCCCAAAGTCCGAAGTCGGTGTAGGTCATCCAATCTAGCAGGATGCATGGGCCAGATCTGAAAGCAGAGAGTGCCACTTCGGGAATTTTGAAGTGAGGAAGGCATGCATCATCTCGACTCCCCAAGGAGCGAAGTCCCAAAATGAGAAGAAGATCTGAACCATTTGATCATGGTGGGCCATAGTCCGTTGATATAGTAGTAGGTGGAGCTTGGAAGTTCGAAAGTAGGGAGGTCAAGAGTGGGTCACATTCAGGGCACTCGAAGCTCGAACTCACGAAGCACTCAAGAGTGGGCCCAAGGTCGCAACCTGAGGTCATGTGGAAAGGGTGGCACCCATCGTGAGGAGCCTCGATCGTCGGATTCATAGCAAATCCGACCGTTGATCTAGGCACAATGATTTCATAAGTTGGGAATCAGGGTTTCTATTGTCAAGTAATATGAGGATTCCCAAAGGGAGATATCCTAAAGTACCTGTGAAATTAAGCATTGGTTCATGACCTGAGGTTGAATGCAGGTAAGGGTACAGAGTTCGCGTGAGCTCTGCCATTGGTCAAAACGTCGTGGTAGTTTCAGAATGAGACCATCGTCACATTTTCCAGGTGTCAAGTTGACTTGACCTCATCCTGCTTCATTAGGCGTGTTGGAGTATCAGTCATCTTCCCCTACCTAAAGGCTTAAAGGTTGGTAACTCAAATGCCCCAAATGGCTAGATTGAGTTGTTTGACCTTGCCCTCTCTTAAGGATGGAAGAAGGGTAGTGCCTCTCTCCTGCCCCTAAAAACTAGTTAGAGTGCTTCCCCTTCCCTCTCTTAAGTATAAGGAAGGATGTGGAAAGGATAGTGACTCCATGTCTGTATCTATCCCATCCTATCTCATCTTATCCAATCCAATCCAATCCTGGTATCTAAACTGATTAGCCCAGTCTAGGTAGCAACCCCTATGTTTTGTAGGGGTGATCCCGATGAAGCAGTTAATGAAATTCGGGGGAGGTGGTTGAAACATCATCTCCTCCCATGAATGGAGGGTCAGAAAAGCCTCACCGTGAAGGCAGTTTATCAGCCCAGGTAGTCTGAGTTAAGATTGTGTCTGACAGAGGAAGGCATGTGTAGAAGAGACTGTATGAACAGTCTGATTGAGAAGACACGGTGCCATGGAAACCTGAGCACACCTCTACTGTTGTTTATGAAGTTTTTGAGTATATGTATGGAATTCTGTCATTTTGTAGAGGTCGATGGTTGAGCTAAGCTCCCACATTGTAATGTTTTAATGAAGCTCTGGTTCACTAGTTATGTAATCTTATTTGAGACTTCTTGTTTAATGAAAGTTAGCTTCTTGTGTCCATCTTATCTTGCATCTAATACTGAGAGTTCATGACTGAAGGATTTTTTATCGCACAGTTTGTAGCTAGGTCAAAAGGCTAGAGGATTGAGGCCAAACTGGCGTAGCAAGAACCTTCCCCACCCAATGTCACCTCGATGGGGAGGTTCTTTCTATTTAGGGAGGTTAACTCAGGGGAGACATCCCCGATAACCTGGGGTTTTGAAGAGGTTAAAGTATAAAAGTCAAGGGAAAATTTCCTCCTCACAGGTTACCACCAAGGTCAAAAAGTCCAGCTAATCAACCAATAAATGAAGTGTATGCCCAAATGAAAACACCTACTCGGAACAAGACAATAGCAATACAATATATATATATATATATGTGCAGGCTATAACTCAAAGGGTTAGTACTTCATGCGACTATCCGACAATTATATATGAGCAATGAAACAACAAATATTTAATGAGATCAACATTTTGTCAATATAGCAATGTAAAATATCAATTCACCAATAACTATTGAGATGATGCAGCAAACAATATATCCAATAAATAATTTACTCAATAAATGCCTTTGACCATCATCCAATTGCTTATTATCAATGTTTGTTGCGTCAAGATGAGATAACCAACTATGACATTAGCCTAGTTAGGGTTAGTTTGGTTAGTTAGGGTTTCAAAATTCAAAGTTTTGAGAGTTGTTTTGGACACCAGGACTTCAACGTTGTGTGTCTAGGATCAGTGCCTAAGGGTATATGGATTCATTCAAGGAGAGGACGCAGAGTTGAAGGAGCAATAGGCTAAAGACAAGAGGGAAGGGTTCTAGAGTGCTGCAATGGCAGGGCCCTAGAATCAAAACCCTAGGGGAAAGAGGCTCACTCCGGTGTTTCTTAAGCAAGGCCTCGTGCTCTTTCCTCCTTCTTTAGGTCAAACTTAGCAAAATGGCTAGCAAAGGAAAAGATTGAAAACAAGAGGATTTAATGAGGGAGAGTGTTGCAATGGCAAGGCTCTATCACTAAAACCCTAAAATATGGACGGCCCTAGGTGTAGATAACCTAGGCCTAGGATGTCACCCTCCTTTTAACCTTTAAAATCAAAGCTAGCTTAAGGGAAGAAGCAAGAAGAGTGTAGCAAAGGCTAGGCTCCTTCTTCCTTCTTCAATGGCTGAAAATTTCACTCTAAGGGGACATATGACAAGGACCTACTTGTGTGCTTGTCACCTAGGGTTTTTAAATCAGAAAATTTATAAGTAAATGCAAGAATACTAACCTACAACCATTCAATCAAGAAGTTTTGCAGGAGAAACACTTACATATCATGAAGAAAAGCATGTGCAAACCCTAGTTATAAACCTTCCTCAAGAGAAATGCCAAAATATGCCAAGAAAATCCTTCCATCAACAAGTGTGCCTCCTTTAAAAGATCAAATACCCAAACTAGGGTGCAAAAATCAGACCTCACAAGTGTAGGTTGTTCTGTTATGTTAAAATGAGGGAAAAACATCCTCAATATATAGCATCTCATGACCTTTAATTAAAATTAGGTCATTAAAAATAGCTGACAAGGATACAAACCAAAATCATACTGTTTTAATATTAACTGCTAAGTAAATGACACAAAATGAGCAAAAAGTGAGACGTCAAGCCCCTCTGAGGGAGACGTTGGGCCTTTTTGGGGCTAGTCCAGCATCCAAAATTCAGACATTAGCCCTTTTTGGGCTCCTCTAAGCTGCCACATGTGCCAGCCATCCTATCAAACTACCACACACTTAAGATGATGTCCAAGCCTCCTGGGTGACGTCCTGGCCATCAAAAGGAAAATGTTCCATCTGAAGTGGGTCAAGCCCCCTGGGTTGGGCTCAGCCAAAGTGTCCTGGGTGGAACGTCCTTCTTCTTCTCGTGTGCAAAGGCTCATCCAATCACTGTCCTGTCTTTGCCCCTGACGGGGTCCCAACAACCATCTGATGGGCTCTTCAACCCCATGGAGGTCCAAACTAATCATCTCCCCATGTGTACCAGTCCGACTGGTACCTATTCGTCGGGTATGGTCCTACACATAAAAAACTTCGCCCTCCATGGGCTCATTAGTCACAGGGATCATAGCAATTTCAATCACATTTCATCATTAATTTTATCAAATGCATGCATAAAACCCCTGATATATCATTCAATAGCTCAAAGACATTACAATGACCTACTATACAAAGTCGAAGAAAAAGACAAAGTACCCTATTGGGCTCGCATCCATAAGAGAATGAAAGTTTCCAGAGGATATCATCCAAGTCATGTAACACAAGGTGATGTGGTCAAGGGATGTTTAGACATATGGGTAGAGTGAAAGACAGGGGTGATATTACCTATGGGTGCCTTTGTAGAAGGTGAGTTGTACCCGTCATGGATGCAATTCCTTCCAAGCCCTTTGTTGCCTTTATTCTTTCTTTTCCTTATTGCTTTTTCTTATTTATTTCAAGAACTAACTAGAGGACACTACCTTAGCGTGGTGATTAGAGCTGACAGTGTTACCCACAAGGAATTTCACAGAAATGATAAGGTTGGCTCATGATGAGACCCCCTTTCCCTTGGCCATGCAACCAAAGGTCACTGCCCGGGTGTGGTAACCAGATAATGGCAATGTCATACTGCTAGGTACCCATGAACATAATGGGTGGTCTCATGATGAGACCTCCCATCCTCTTGGCTAGGTCTTGTTTTGTCATTTTTCTTCGGGTCCCTCTTGTTTCTTGCTAAGAGGATTTTTATTGCCTTCTTGGGGATCCCTGGGCGAAGAATCTCTAGGTTTCATTTTTTATGGATTTTATCTTTTACCAGCTACTTTTACCTTCTGGGACTTTAGCCCCTTCTTCCCTCAAGATAAGGTGTAACCCTGCAAACAAATCATCCTAATGTTTGGACTAAGGGAATGGGCTAGATGAGCAGGAGATAAGATGTAAGAGTGATGATATGATGGGAGCGGACGATGGCCCTTCAAAATTCCCCCTGGTGGCAAACCAAAACCTATGCGTACAAGCTTTCTAGGGTACCCTGTCAATCCCCCAAACCCTGGTCAAGCAGGTTAATGTAAGATCCAAGCAGTCATCAGAAATAAAAGGAATTTGATGCATATATCTTAAGGTTATAATGATCAAACATGACACATACCATGATACTTGGACCAATTACCTCATGGATCAAGAGTCTTCTCCGATACAAGTCCAAACCAAAGGTGATGGGTGTTGTTGCTGCTAACAGGACAATTCTGATGAAAGAGAAGAAAGATGGGCCCTCCGGGGCCATGCTCAAGTCAATCCTACTCTCGGTACTCCATGTCTAGGACCTGTGGGCCTCGAGACATGATCTCCTAGTTATCTCTAGAAATCAGGGATAATAGGATTCACATGAATTGTTGTGAATGTGTTTCAATGGAGGTTTGGTTGCAGTGTTTTTAAAACATTTTCTTAGTTTCCCAAAGCTTTAGGTTCAAGAGGATCTTGTCCTTGAAAATTTTCCTCCTTAGGTTGTTGGAAGACCTGATGTCCATAGCACACCTCTACGTCTCCTCACCTGTTCTTCCCCCTACTTACCCTTTACTACAACTTACTGACTGAAGTTAAATCAAGACCTCACTTTCTCATGCATCACGTGGTCTGGATTTTTGAGTTAAAGCGATATTTTCTTGAGTCCACGCCCATTTGACCCCCTTTAATTTATTCATTGTGACATACAAACTGATGGGTACTGGGCTTACCTCTACTGCAATCCAGAGGTGACTTCTAGTGCTAACAAAAAGCTTACTTGTTGGATATCTTGGTGCATGCATTTGACATATGAATGGGATACATATTGGGACATGTAGTTGGTGAGTTGATGAGGTGATCATGTTGTACATCACTGATGAGTCATGGCTTGATATATAGTTGATGCATGATTGGTAAATTGGTAGAAGCACCTACTAGCAGGTTGATTGGCACATGTTTTATGGAGGATTTGGCATACATGTATGAGGATTCATCATGTTGTGGTATGGGTGCATGGTTGGCATACTTGCTTGGTACAAGTAGTGATACATGTTGATGTACATGTTTGGTATATGTTTGGATGATGAGTACTTGGCTAAAAGTACATCATTGGTATTACTTGATCAACATATAGTTTGGTACATGAGACATTTGATGATTGTGGCACTTGGTTCATGGTAGAGACATATCATGAGTGATATGACACATTGTTTGGCATGTTGGTAGATGAACATGGTTGGCATATTGGTGGATGCACATGGTTGGCATATTGGTAGATGCACATGTTGGCATATTGATAGAGGCATATGGTTGATACATTCCATGGATGGTATCTTATGGCACATTGTATGGTGTTGATGTACATGGTTGATGTACATTGGGTGTTGTGCATGGTGGGCACACATTTTGGTATAGGGTGTACTTGGTTGATATTTTGCTCATGATTCTCTATTTCATTGTTAACATATCATTTCCTTCATGATGTTTGGTATTGCATAAGTTTGATGCATGAACAGGTCCAAGGATCATCATGTGGTAGCATATTGTTCATCTTGCAGAGAAGAAAGGGGGAGACATACCCATAGGGGGATTGATTCTTCTTCTCGTGATTCTAGGAGGAGATATTTTTCCGATGCATGCTAGGAAAGAGCCCTATACTTGAAGAAAAATCACAGAGGCATAATTTCAGGGGGATAAATGGTCACAGGGGGAGTATGGGCGATGTATCTTCAGCATTACATCAGAGTGATATCCCTTATTCAAAAGGGGATAGATTATTCATAGGAAGATCAAAGGCATTCAGACAAGGGGAGCAGCCCCAAGGAGAGTTCAAAGGAGGGGAAGCAGCCCCAAGGGGAGAATGGCCCTTTGCTATTGATGTCAAAGGGGGAGAGATAGTCACATTTATGTGATTGATGTTTAGTAATGGGGAGAGATAGTCATTAGTGATGGGGAGAGATAGTCACATTGATATGATTGATGACTATTGATGTAGACCATGCCTTGTCTACATGTTAACATCAATGATTGGTGTTGACATCAATGTTGGTATTTCCATCAATGCCAAAGGGGGGGATTGTTAGATCAGGTTGTCATTTATGCCAATAGTTTGATTGATTGATGTCAAGTGATTGATTGATGCCAAAGGATTGATTGATGATTGATGTCAAATGTAATATGTATTTTTCTTGATGAGAATGGATATATGTCAAGTATACGATGCATATGATGTCATGCATAGATGAAGATGGATCAATGATTTTTCATCGATACATGATGCAAAGATGGAAATGGATCTATATGGCTTCTTTGACATATGATGGATAGTATGATGAATCATGGTTGATAAGGTGCACAAATGGATGAAATCCAAAGTGGTCCCCTTATGGTGACAGCCCTCACGGGAAGATGTTTTACGGTTGATTTATCCTTGAAGTATGGTTGGAGAACCCATGCTTGATTGTGGAATAATGAGATGAACATCAATGAAGATGTTAGTGAAACTATCATAGATGGATAGTGCTTGTCATACCATTTCTAGTGGTATGTCGAATGTCACATAACTCCTCATGGTTTGAGAGTTATGGCCTTACGAAGTTGGAGGACCCTCATATGAAGGCTTGAAGCCCAAAAAGGTCAAAGAAGTCAAAGACCTTGCAAAGAAGAAATTATTATTTAAATGATAAAGTAAAGTGACAAAGTCAAGGAGTATTATTTAAATAATAAAGAGAAGTGACAAAAACAAGAAAGATTATTTAAATATTATAGTGAGGTGACAAAATCAAAAGGAATATTTAAATGGTAAAGTAATGGAGAACTTTCTATTTGTGGAAAGTGATTAACCCTAAAATGAGGAAATTAGGTTGTGACCTAGAAATGGTTTAAGTGACCTAGAAGTGGGTTAAGTGACCTAGAAGATGAAGAGTATAAATAAGAGGCAAGGGTCTCTTGTGAAAAGTACATTTTGGGAGCATCTCTTGCATATATTTTGTGTGTATCTCTTGAGCATGATTGAAGATCTATTCTGAGAGAGAGAGTGTGAGGAGGATCTCATGAACGCATCAAAGTTTTGGCAAGTCTGAGATAATGACGAAAAAAGTCTCAGAGCTTCAGAAACCCTAGTTTATGAGGTATATGCGGGCTATATTGGGCCAGGATGCGTACACATGTGGGCTGAAGGAGGACAGGGCGTGTACAATGGATGAAATCATGGAGATTGGTGTGTGAGCTAATGATAGGCTCTTGAAGACTGAAGCAGGTTCCAGATCTGCACTCTATGGTCTCAGATCTATCACTGAGACTCTGGTATGGTTATATTGTTGTCTTGATGGATACTTTTGTTTATTTTGTGGTGAATTCTTAAGGCATTCTTGATATGGTTGTTGTGATGTGGTTTATGTTGGTTGATGGAGTGAGCAACACTCTTATGATTCAGTACTGATATGATGATTATAGTATAT
Source organism: Picea engelmannii (assembly GCA_009831015.1). Classification (NCBI taxonomy): domain Eukaryota; kingdom Viridiplantae; phylum Streptophyta; class Pinopsida; order Pinales; family Pinaceae; genus Picea; species Picea engelmannii. The sequence continues at coordinate 281,638 of ML783003.1, forward strand.
TGTTTTTTTACACATGGTTGAGTAGCATTCACAATGTATGATTGAGAAGCATGAGTAGGCTATTGGAGAGCTTGGATGTGTTGTGACTAGTTGTGGGTCAGTTTGGACAGTGGAAGATAGAAGAGAATGTGTTTGCAGGTTGCAGAGGATCTGAGTATGTGATGAAAAGGATAAACCCTAATAGCTCAGAAGGTATATGCAGGTTGTAGTATAGACTGGCCACGTACATACGCGAGTTGTACTACTGGTAGGGCGCGTATATACACTTGTTGCACTAGCGATAGGTTGCATACCTGTGACAAATTGATATCTGTTGAGGATTTTTACCTCATATCAGTTGGTGCTAAGGGTGTAAGATGAGTCTTGCATTATAGAGTTGGTGCTCTTGTAGAGTTGTTGGCCCTTGACCAAGTTTTGGGAGATTCTTGGTCATGTTGACCTATTTTGGGACTTCGATAACCTGTCAAAGAAAGAGTCAAAGACAAAGCAAAGATCATGAGATCTCGGCCCCTTTTTGGGTCCTTTTTGGGTTTTTGGGATTATGTAACGGGAATGGGATGTTGGCCCATGAGTTTACAATTGTTTTGTATGTATAAATAGAAGTCTAGGAAATGTAAAAAATGACCAATAGGTTGATGAGCTAAGTGTTATATCTATGTGATTGAAGGATTGTAAGTGCTTTGTGCCTATGTAAGACTTGCAGAGCTAAGTGCAAGTCAGTGTAAGAGGCTGTGGAATATTGTGTGCTTAGATCTACTCGGGGAAGGAGGATCTAGCGAGCTGCGCAGATCTCCTGTCCTAGGCGGAGTAGGATTTTGGTGGCTCTGTGCTTGTAACTGATTGACTAAAGACAATAAAAAAGAAGATTTGGTGGATGTACCCCCAGGGTGGGGGTGAACCACGTAAATATTGTGTTGTCCTGCTTTGTGCTTTGTCTGGATGTGTTTATGTCTTCTTTTGCTAAGTGCTTTGATAGAGACAGATAAATCTGCTTATGTTTTGTGCTAATGATGTATATGAATGTTAGATCTGATCTATATGAATGTGCTTAGTTCTTGATCTGCTAGACCTACACTACCTTCTTATGATAAAGTGCTTAAATACATCATATCTGAGTGAATGATGCGACACTCTTTTCTATCTACGCAGTAGGATATTGGTTACATATTGATGAATTGTCAGTGCTAAGTGCGTTACTAAGTATTATAATCATAGATCTGTGTCCCAGCTAAGGTTGCAGAAATCTGAGTCCTGCAACCACGCCTGCCTCTACCTCGGGTGAGACTTCATCTGCTTCGCAGGTGTTTCTGAAAGGGCTGCTAATTAGGGTTTTGTTGGTACGTTGTTGTAGCGTTGAACCCTAGGTCTTCCCCTGTGCCAACAAATGGTTCTGCTGCTAGGACTGAAACTGCGATTGTTGGGAACTGAAGTAAAGAAAAGAGAAGTTATGTGCGTAGATCTACTGATGAAGTGCGCAGTATCAGGACTGAAACTGTGATTGTTGGGAATTGAGGAAGAAGAATATTTGTGCAAAGATCCATCCTAAAATTGTGGAAGCTCCATGTGTAGATCTGTTGCCCTAGTGCGCAACATTCTACTTGATCTGTGGAAGCTCTATGCCAAGAAGAAGGATCAAATCTGAAGAAAAGAGGTAAGATCTAAAATCTTTGTGCTCTGGGAAAGGTAAAAGTGAGAATTCTTGACTAAAAGAGGTAAGCTCTGAAAGCTTTGTGCTCTGATAAAGGTAAGAATAGTGAAAAGTTTTAGATCTAAAAGCTTTGTGCTCTGTAGAAGTAAGATTAGTGGAAATTTTTGTTTCAAAAGTATGAATCTAGGTATGTTTGATATATTATGTCTTAGCTTGAAAACTAGGGCACTAATAGATGAAAGAAGGTTTGATATGCGTAGATCTTATAAGAATAGTGAAATATATGTTATACCTATGCATAGAAAGAATGTTTGGACTAACAAATGGATGTAGGATCCTAGAAATAATTTGTTGCAGGTTAGCTCCTATGACTCTAGTGCGTAGTACAGGAGAAGTTGGGGATCATTTAAAAGAAAGAGAGGATTAACCCTTTGTTACAGTTGCAGAAGACCGAGACATCTTGCTAAGGAATTCCCTAGGAAAAGACCTAGTTGTCTTTATTGTAAAGCTATGGACCATGAAGTGTTAGATTGCCCTAGAATGATTGCTAAGATTGAAGAAATGAATCTGAACCAAGAAAACCCTAAGGAAGATCCAAACACTAAGATTATGATAGAACCCAAGAAAGAATCATAGAAAATATTTCTATAGATGAAAGAAACCCTGAACGATCACCGACATGTCAGCTTATCCGAGATCTTCAAAGAAAAATAATGCCTTGAAGCAAGAATAGGAGACTTCGACATTGACTGTGTTCTAGATGAGGAAACATAGGTGAATGTCATGACAGAGCGAACTTGGGAAGCTATAGAGAGGCCTACTATGGTTCCTTTATTAGGAGGGATAGGGTTATTCAAAGGAAAGTTAATAAACCTATGTGGGAGGCTCACTCAGATACCTATGAATGCAAATGGAACTTTGACAGAAGAAGATTTTGAGATCATTAAATTTATTAAGGACAGTGCCCCATTTACCATGTTACTAGGAAAACCTTGGATTGACAGAGATCAAGCCAGATGAGAGGAAGAAGAAGAAGTTTTGGATCAGAAGAAACAAGAGTTAAAAATTTTCATGACTAGAAGGATCGCACACTTGATTAAAGAACAGGAGAATGGATCGAAGCTATTTAACAACAACAACAACAATGATGTCGAAGTTGCAAGGACAAGAGAGGACCCACAGAAGAATGAAATACCTACCCCAAATAAAGAATAAGTATTACCCCTGAATCCTAGGAAAGGATCTCAACAGTGTGAATTCACTATGTCAAAAGAAGATAAGAATCAGAAAAAAAAAAAAGGAAGACCGAGACAAAGCTCACTGGAAAGAAGGATAGAAAGCTAAGTAAGAAGCAAGCTAAGATCGACAAGTTACAGAAGGTTCCAGAGGGAACTCCGCAAATAGAAATTTTTCAAAATTGGAGCTTCGTCGAGATATCAGAACAACGTCATATGGCACTTCGTCAAGGCAAAGCAATATGGTCATTGGGGGCATTATAACCGTTCGACCGACGCCCTGAACGGATCGAAAGGAATTTATGGTTCACCACCAAACCGTTGGACCGTGCCATAACGGACAAAACAGAGTTAATGAAGGTTCCATACCCATTGCAAGAGAATTATTGTCAAGTTACCTATTTATCCCATCGCTCCATGCACCAAAGACACTTTTTCCAATCATGAATTTGAGCTCACAGACTTGTTGATTGTATACAGTAGTCATTGCGCTATTTCCTTCTATCCTCTTGCAATGTCTAAGCTAATCTGACTCCAATCTACTTAATATCGAGCGCGTATGTCCGGGGAGCTCAGTGTAATCGAAGAATCTGTGACAAATGTCCTCCTCGACCTGAGAACTGAAAGAGTCATGTTGGTAAGAGTTGTAGGTGTCCAAGCTTCGTCCACAAGAACAGTGCAAGCATCCCCATCGACTGCTTGTGGAGCAAGACCATCCTGACCAGCAGATGAAAAATGAACCAAGCAAAGGGATGATCTCATGCATGATAAATTGATCTTGAGCATATTACCCACCTATCTACCACCTCTAAGTGGTGCAATAAATTGAGACAATGTGCCCAGAGATTTTTAGTACACCTTGGTCACTGCGTACCTCCCGAAGGGGATACGCACAATTCGAGCATACCAAGATAAGATTGCGGCATTGAAGTTTATCGACTTCAACCTTAGAGACTGCAAATTATATAGCATGTTTTCCCTACATAAGTACCTGACCTGGACTAAGGGGAAGAATTCGAAGATAATCCCTCAGTCGTGGACCCATAACCTCGCACAGTCCACCCTACTCAATATCATGAAGATTACTCACTTTGGACGACACCAGGAGGTCAATGCATGTGACAAGTTGTTTTTGTCTTGTTACCATGGTGGATATTTGTGGCTAAACCATTGTATAACAGTTGATCTGACGTTGATCAATTGGATCACGGGCTTAAGTATGCAGGGACTTGATCCATAAGAATTTTACCCCAGAAAAAATATGGATCATTCTCTAGCACAGTGGATCAAAGACACCTATGGAGATGTCGAGAAGGGAATGCGAGGCTACAAGGTAGCTTCTATCCAAAGTGGTGCAATGTGCCTCGCCTGCCAGTTGATTGCAGGGAAGCTAGTAAGAAAGAATCGACCCACCCAAGTCACCGGCTTCGTAGTTGACCTCGCATGGAAGTGCGCAGAGGATCTTCAGATGAACTAGGCAAAGTACCTGGTGAACCAATTAGAAATTGCCTGTAGAGAAGCCCAGAATCAAGGGTACAAATTTCATTTTAGATGGCTATTGATCCTGATCACTTTCATTGCCTAGGAGATGCCGGAAGGTGCGACCTTCCCGAACATCAAGCCTTTCAAACCATTGGCCGCGAAGTTCAGTACACTATGGTACTTGAATGATATGAATAAGAAATGGCAGTAAAATGCCATGTTCCATACCTATTACAACCAGTTGAAGACAACCATCCAGTCTGAGCCGCGCATGACTCCGAACACTCTACACCAGTTCAGGCCCTTGATGAAGTTCAATGCACACTGACATTTTATTTACATCACAGCGTGCGCTAATGAACATAAGCAACAGCTCCAATCCTACTATAAGCTAATGGAGGAGGAATTGGAGGAGATCACCAAGTACTGGTCAACGAACCTCCTCATTCTAGCAAACTCTGTGGAGATGTCCGACATTGACAGCCCAAAAAAAGTGCATGATACAACTAGACCCAGCAAGACAAAGAAGACTGAAGAAGCACAAGATGTAAGTAGTACCTCAGTGAGGACTGCTTCCATATCACCAGAGTAAGGGGGCGATGGCGAAGATATAGATGGCACAAAATCTTAACATAAGAAAGGAAAAGTAACACTGCCTAAAGACAAGGAGGATCGCTCAAAGAAAAAGAAGGTTTCCCCCCCGAAGCCTTCTTCCCGAAAGAAATCAAGACCCATCATGAACAAGATGCAGATTACACTCACTCCTCATGATTTTGATTTCATCATAGCAGCCTTGAACGATGCTTCATTGGAGATAGCAGAGAAGAAATAAGCTAAGCAGAAGGAGATGTACAATCGAATTGAGGTTGAGCTCCAAGGGGTGTAGCAGGCACTACAGTCCAGTCGCATAGTTTCCACTGCGCCTCTGCCATTGGGAACACCAGAACTGGGAGATGATCTAGCCCAACTCCATCACCTAGCTGATACAGTCGAAGATCGTCTTTGATGAGCACAAGAAGAAATAGCACAAGCAACCCAGGATTTGGCACAAGTACAGGGAGTCCTTGTAGAGCAACATAGTGTTGCAGAACAGGAAAAACTTTCTCTCCAAGCAAAGTTTGATGAAGAAAAATCCCAGCTACAGCAAGAAAAGGAACAGTTGCTCGCAGAGTAACTCAAAGTAAAGGATATGGTCAACAGAGCGCTTCTCTCTGTGACAGTCGTAGAAGTCAAGGCCAAAGAGTGAGTTCCACAACAAGTAGTGCAACTTGAAGAAGTGATCCAGCAGCTACAACAACGCATAGCATATTTGGAGCTACCTCCAGTACCTGATACCCCTCAAGATATAAGAGACCAAAGAGAATTAACCGCCAGGAGTGTAGTTGAAAGGCTCAATACTCTTACCCTAGAATGTAATCAGCTCACTGATCACAGTGCCCTGATATATGAACGACTCACTGAGAGTCCAGAATTAAGAACACTGGAGTCGCAGCTCCAAGAAGCAAAGTATCAATCTGAAAAGATACAAGCGCAACTGAAGTCCCTATCAGCTGTAGAAAGAATGAAATGATCTCAAGAGCAGTGCACTACCCAACAGCATATCCATACTATCCAAAGCATAGTTATGGAGATAACTCAGAAACTCCAACCTGTGCAAGATAAGGCCTATCAATTGTTTACATAGGTAGAAGGCCAAGGAGCAGAGCTAGAGCAGGTTGTCACTACAACAGAACAATGGCTAGAGGAACCTATTAATGATGCAATCATCCACAAGTTTGTTGAAAAGGAGGTCATAGCACAACAACAAGTCAAAGAAACTTGAGCCAAGCTCGAGGCGTTCGAAGCAGAACTAATCAGACCAGAGTGACTCAAGACGAGTCACAGGTGAGTCTTGGGGGCCTATTGGCCCTTGACCAAGTTTTGGGATATTCTTGGTCATGTTGACCTATTTTGGGACTTTGACAGCCTATCGAAGGAGGAGCGCAAGATGAAGCAGAGATCATGGGATCTCGGCCCCTTCTTGGGTCCTTCTTGGGTTTTTGGGATTATGTAATGGGAATGGGATGTCGACCCATGGGTTTACAAATGTTTAGGCCTATTTTGTATGTATAAATAGAAGTTTAGGCAATGTAAAAAATGATCGATATGTTGATGAGATAAGTGTTATATCTATGTGATTGAAGGATTGTAAGTACTTTGTGCCTATGTAATACTTGTAGAGCTAAGTGCAAGTCAGTGTAAGAGGTTGTGGAAGACTGTGTGCTTAGATCTACTCAGGGAAGGAGGATCTAGCGAGCTGCGCATATCTCCTATCCTAGGTGGAGTAGGATTTTGGTGGCTCTATGCTTGTAACCGATTGACTGAAGATAATAAAGAAGAAGAGTTGGTGGATGTAGCCCTAGGGTGGGGGTGAACCACGTAAATATTGTGTTGTTCTACTTTGTGCTTTGTCTGGATGTGTTTATGTCTTCTCTAACTAAGTGCTTTGATAGAGATAGATAAATCTGCTTATGCTTTGTGCTAATGATGTATATGAATGTTAGATCTGATCTATATGAATGTGCTTAGTGCTTGATCTGCTAGATCTACCCTACCTTCTTATGATAAAGTTCTTAAATACATCAGATCTAAGTGAATGATGTGATGCTTTGTTCTATCTGCGCAGTAGGATATTGCTTACATATTGATGAATTGTCGGTGCTAAGTGCTTTACTAAGTATTATAATCACAGATATGTTTCCCAGCTAAGGTTGCATACATCTGAGTCCTACAACCACCCCTGCCTCTACCTCGGGTGAGACTTCATCTGCTTCACAGGTGTTGCCGAAAGGGATGATAGTTAGGGTTTTGTTGGTGTGTTGTTGTAGTGTTGAACCCTAGGTCTGCCCCTGTGCCAACAAGAGTTGTACTTTATTCAGTTGTTGCTCAAAAAACCCCAAGGATTGAAGTCTGTAAGAAAAAGAAAATTGTACATACATCTTGTGTTCTTTGTGTTCCTTGTGGTGATGACTTGTTGATGATATATTTCTGATATATGTTGTTGATATGTGTTCACATCTAACTGGTTATAAATGACAACAATGAGGAATGAGTTAATGATTATTGCTAACTAATGAGTTTTGTGTAAGAGGGAATTTTTGTGAAAAATATCCCTACACTNCCCCCCCCCCCCTCTCAGTGTAGTCGGTGTGTCCAACACATCCATCACATTGGCCTGGCCCTACAGCAGAAATTGGTATTTCTCCATGAGGTAATGAGTTTGCGTATCATGGTATGTGTCACTCTAATTCTCAAAACATTTGAATACGTGCATTTAATTCTTTTTACTTCTAACTCGTGATTGGACCTTATGCCTTTCCACTTAACCACACCTGAGGGGAATGACAGGATGCCCTAGTAAGCTAGTTCTCATAGGGTTTGAGTTTCCACTGGGGGGATTCATGAAAGGTCATCGTCTGTTCCCACCATAATTACCACTTTTCATCTTTTTCCCACTCATCATCCCATACATTGGTCTGGGCCTTGGGTTGGCCAAACTAGCAAAGGGTTTTACCTTACCTTGTGGGAAGAAGGGGCTAAAGGCCCAGAGGGTAAAATTAGATGGAAAAAAATAAATTCCAAAAGAATGAAACCTTCAGATGTTTCACCCAGGGATCCCCAATAAAGAAATAAAATGCTTCTCGACAAGAAACAGAGGGACCCGTAAAAAATAATAAATCAAGACCTAGTTGGAGGATAGGGGGTCTCATCATGAGCCAACCTATTAGGTCCATGGGCATGTAGTAGTATGACACTACCATTTAGTTGGTCACCATTCCAGGGTAGTGTCTCTTGGTGGCATAGCCAAGAGAAAGGGGGTCTCATCACGAGCCAACCTTCTCATTTCCGTGAAATGCTTGTGGGTACCATTTTCACCACTGGTCACCACGCCAGGGAAGTGTCCCCTAACTAGTCTCTTGAAAGAAAAAGAAAATAAGAATAAAATACAAAATGAAAGAATGGGCTTGGAAACATTTGCATCCATGACAAGGTGCATCTCACCCTCTTCAAAGGTGTTGATTTTTCAATAAGATAGGTTAAGCATATAGTTCATTTCAATTTGCATTTGTCTTAACCATAAACAAGAATGTTGCAACAACCAAGATCACAAGAAGAAACACCATGCACAAGAACACGAGAAGTATCCTGGGAAACCCTTCTCAACAAGGGAAGAAAGCCCAGCCAAATCCTTTGTTATATTCTTCAATAGAAAGACCATCACCACCAAGAAATACCTAGCACACAAGAGGGTGCTCAACCCCTAGAGAACTAGCACCCAAGAGAGGTGCGCACTTATCCCAAGTAAATGTACTTGCTGAAATTTCCAAACTCATATGAAAGATATGATTCCACAATGGGGATTTTCCCTTTACTTATACTAATCTAAACCTGTCAACACAAGTGTCTATTAGCTCAACAAGGTCGACCTCTCTAAGTCACATTATTATTATTATTATTATTATTATTATTATTATTATTATTATTATTATTATTATTA
>ML783003.1:290589-315353 GCA_009831015.1 Picea engelmannii
TATTATTATTATTAACTAGATTAATTATATTTTACATTTATAATTAATCACATTAAGGTGGGGCCGACCTGTACCCTTTACATAACAAATAGGGTTACAGGAAGGTCTGACTCTTGAACAATATATAGTAAAGGATCTGATACACCCACTAGTGCTCATCCACTAGGGGCACATCCATAGGGATGCCATATCTCTGGTTCACTGTAGTACACAAAAGAACCAGATCTTCACACGTTCACCTGTGCTCGTCCACAGGCACATCCACTCTACAGATATTCTTTCCCACTGCCTCACACAGGAGAATCATCTGTAGTCTTCTTGTCAACTTTGCTGCTCAGAGGAGGCTAATACATCATCTTCATTTATGTTTACATGACAATGCACCCAACACTTTGGTCTTTCACACGTTCACCTTGTGCTCAGCCACAGGAACATCTAACTCAATAGATCGCCTTTCCCACTGGATAATCATCTAGAGTTCTTACGAACTCTCTGAATGGAGGAGGTCATCTCTATGCTCCTAGCTCTATCTCAAGCAGGAACCACATAACCTTCTTAGGGGATTTCTCTCAGGTTTGTAAGCTAAGAGAAAGACTCACATAGCTGCAATGATCCACATCTCACAAGTTTGTAAGCTAGAGAATGTCTCACATAGCTGCAATCATCAACACTCCCTCTCAGCTAGGGAGGCATTCTTCGTCAAGACAAGTCTCATACGGATGTACTCTGAATTTTGTCTTGGCGGGATTCATCAATACTTCCTCTCAACTAGGAAGGCATTCTTCACCAAATTAGTTTGGTGAAGATGTCTGCAATCTACTCATGTGTAGGAAGGTAGTGTATGTGTACGATTTTCCTCTGCATCATATCTCTGATATAAGGATATTTCATCTCATCATGTTTCGATCCATCAATAAATACTGGGTTCTCGGGAGCTTTACACACAACTCTTGGTTATCATCATAAGATCCATCTCATGGTCAAGTAAATCTGCCAAAAGCTTTGTGAAGCCACATTTCATCGAACACTCGATGCTATCTACTCTGCCTCTATGGTACTCAAGGCCACATAGTTTTGTTTTCTGCTGCATCTGAAAACCATGGCAACCTTCACGGTAGAACATCAACCAGATGTTCTCTTCTGGTCTACTGTACTTTCTTCTCAATATGAATCAGCATATCTTGCAAACTCAATTTCACACTAGAGGCATATCTCAGGTCATATCTAATTGTGCCTCGTATATATCTCAATACATGTTTTGTTGTTGTCTAGTGAGTCTATCTTGTTTGACTCATGAAATAACTAACCACATTCACTGCATGGCATGAATCAAGTTTGGTGTTAACCAGATACATCAATGATCCAATAAGTTGTGGATCAGTCTCTTCTGAAACATCGTCAATCTTCTTATTTAAATCCATCACGGTGGATTTTTCATTCTGTCATACTGAACTTCTTTAATATTTTTCACTATATATTTTCCTTGACTTGAGAAAATCTCATCGGTCCTATGTCATAATTCTTGTCCCAAGAAGTAGTGCATCATACTTAGATTCTTCATATCAAATTCAAAATTCAAGGATTACTTGTATCCAACAACATGGCTTTCTACATAAGTCATCAAAATCAGGCTCTCATCACCAACACTGTAATAATATAGGTTTGGATCAACAACATTCTTGTTGAAATCCAAACTCATCAAGAATCTATCTATCTGATATAGTTTCCAACTCATGGATGGTAGTACAGATGGAAGTGTATCAGGTTTACTGGATCAAGTGTATCATCATAGAAAACTCCCTCTATTTGTGAGAAACCTCTGGCTATAGATCTCGTTTTGTATTTCTTGACACTTCCATCAGTTGCATGCTTGATCTTATAGATCCACTTGGAAGTTACTACAAACTTCCCTTCTGGTCCCTGAATAATATCTTATACATCATTCTTTAAGATATACTGGTATTCTTCTGTTATGACATCTTTCCATACCTGTTCTCCTATTGCTTCTCTAAGACAAGGAGGCTCAACATCAATGAAGTGGCTCATGACTGGAGGATAGCTCGAAAATCTCTTTTTCTTTCTCAAGATGTGCCTTGAGAGGCTTGTATGTTTATGTACCTCTTGCAGAGTGAGTCTAGCTAGGTCGTTTATGCCCTACTGCAATATCTCTGAACATATCAACTGGAGGAACTAGATCAACTGGAATAATGTATGTCTCCCTCTAAATTGATGAAGGGGGAGAAAGTATTGTCTTATTGTCAATCTCCATCTAAGATTCTCTATATTTTGAAAGATTATCTCTTCTCTGAGGACAATGTCTCTGCTTGTCTCAATCTGTCTCTGATCAGGGATGTCGATCTGGATAGTCTTTGAAGATTCACTATATCCTTTATTTCTAAAGGATCTAGCTTGGACTTCTTCTCTTTGGGTACATGAAAATACAATGGGTACCCAAATAACCTGAAGTGTTCAATCTCAGGCTTTATTCCAGTGAAGACTTCTTCGGGAGTTATGTTTTTCAAAGTCTGGTGAAGCCTCCTGTTCTGAACATATATTGTGTCATGCATGCTTCTACCCATGAAATCATAGAAAGATTATGGTCATGCATTATTGAATTGAATTTCTCAAGGATGGTTCTATTCTTCCTCTTTCTCAAATAGTTTTGAGTCCCTCTGAAAGATAAGCATCTTCCTTTTTTCTTAACCTATTTAGAACAGGAAAACAAGAGGGGCTGAAACAAGAATATCTCCTAAAGGAGAATAATGAGTACATCTCTAGAATCAAAACAATTTAAGGGTTATTGTCACAGCTACAACAACTACTTGTAATGTAGAAACCTTTAGAAATATAGGTTAGAGGAATGATAATTACAATAATCAAACCTAGAGTCTTCACTTCTAGTGTGTTGTTCCTCTGAATTCATTGAGATCCCTCTGGATCCAAGACTTCAGCAAAAGGTTCCTTTGTCCTGCAATTACCCTCGTGATAATGATACAAATAATATATATACAAGTGCATACCTGAGGGTGTTGATATGATTTCTCCAATGGCACATCATTGATCCTTGTCCTCTAAGATATTCATGAAGGAGGTATGTCACAGTGACACCTTTTTGTATCACCCACAATAAGTTTTCTAGGAACTGAGTTTTCTTGAATCATCAAGCTTTCCTCCCATTATGATTTTTCTCATTTTTGGATTCTTCACAAACCCTTGTCAACTTGGCTAGTAAACCTAACAGCTAGGCTAGGCTAGCACTTTTATGTTTAGTTGGACTTATTACTACCATCAATAAGACTTTTAAAGACATGAGAACATTGGTGATCTGAAGAGCTCCTTCAAGGAATTTCAGAAACCCTAATTCTGAAGTTTCTGCAGAAAATAGCGAAACCCTCGAAACCCTAGGGCCAAAAAGTCAAAATGCTCAGAAATTCAATCTGAAGCTTTTTGGAGGTGAGATGAAGGAGGTCGTACACTCCTATGGTAATTTTATCCCCAACATCCAAGTTCCAAGTGCTGAAACACTTAAAAGAAGAGGTTCATACAGATTTTCTAGAAACCCTAGGAGGGTTGTACAGTTCTGCAGAAAAGGAGGGATGACTAGTAAAAGATTGTATCTTGTGAAATGGGTTTTTCAAGACCTATGCTCTGATACCATGTTTATTTTTCAATAATATAGGTTAAGAATGTAGTTCATTTCAATTTTCCTTTATCTTAACCATAAACAAGAATGTTGCAGCAACCAAGATCACAAGAAGAAACACCATGCACAAGAACATGAGAAGTATCCTGGGAAACCCTTCTCAACAAGGGAAGAAAACCCATCCCAATCCTTTGTTATATTCTTCAAGAGAAATACCTTCATAACCAAGAAATACCTAGCACACAAGAGGGTTATCAAACCCTAAATAACTAGCACCCAAGAGAGGTGCGCAATTATCCCAAGTAAATGTACTTGCTGAAATTTCCAAACTCATATGAAAGATATGATTCCACAATGGGGATTTTACCTTTACTTATACTAACCTAAACCTGTCAACAGAAGTGTTTATTGGCTCAACAGGGCTGACCTCTCTAAGTAACATGATTATTATTATTATTATTATTATTAACTAGATTAATTTTCTTTTACATTTATTATTAATCACATTAAGGTGGGGCCGACCTGTACCCTTCACATAAAAAATAGGGTTACAGACAATTCTGACTCTTGAACGATATATAGCAAATCATCTAATACACCCACTAGTTCTCATCCACTAGGGGCACATCCATAGGGATTTCATATCTCTGGTTCACTGCATTACACAGAGGAACCAGATCTTCACACGTTCACATGTGCTCATCCATAGGCACATCCATGCTACAGATCTTCTTTCCCACTACCTCACACAAGAGAATCATCTGGAGTATTCTTGTCAACTCTGCTGCTCAAAGGAGGCTAATACATAATCTTCATTTCTATTCACATGACGATGCACCCAACACTTTGGGATTTCACACGTTCACCTCGTGCTCAACCACAGGCACGTCTAACTCAACAAATCGCCTTTCCCACTGGATAATCATATGGAGTTATTCTCAACTCTTTGAATGGAGGAGGTCATCTCTATGTTCCTAGATCTAGCTTAGGCAGGAACCACGTACCCTTCTTAGGGGATTTCTCTTGGGTTTGTAAGTTGAGAGAAGGAGTCACATAGTTGCAATGATCCACATCTCATAGGTTTGTAAGATGGAGAATGTCTCACATAGCTGAAATCATCAACAAAAGGCATACACATGTAAGCCATACATTTCCATGTTATCATTGCACCCATTGCCTAGACATCCCTTACCACCTCATCCACTTACATGTCCTGGATTTGACTTCACCCAAAAACATCCCACATACAATGAGCACTAGCCTAATAGGACATCCTAGAATCCCCTCCAAACCTGGCTTGTAGAATAGCATAACGTCTTTGAGCACTTGTCCAGGAAAGGGGGTTTCATGCACATGCTTAAATAACTTCATGATTAGATGTGATTGACATTGTTATGATCCATGTGACTTATGAGCCCATGGAGGGCATACTTGTTGATGTTGTAGGGGAACACCCGATGGAAAGGTACACATGGGGAGATGATTAGTTCGGACCTACATAGGGTTAAAATCCCACTAGATGGATGTTGAGACCCCAACCAGGGGCAGAGACAGATCAAGGGTTTGCGCTAGAAAGAGAGGAGGATGTTCCACCAGGGACATCCTAGCAGGCATGGACCCAAGGGGGTCTTTCCCTTTTCACCATGATGTAGGCCTTGGAAGGACCATGACGTCACCTAGCATTTTGGACACTTTGGAGGCAATTGTGTGCCAAGTGCCATGTGTGCCAGGATCCTGAGGCCTAAGGAAGCCTAACGTTTTTCTCTAGGAGGCCAACGTTTCCCTAAGAAGGCTTAATGTCACCCTAAAGGGGCATGAAATCATCTTTACAACTTGATTTAGGATTTTTTTATGACATTTAATGTAAAAAATGGATATTATGTGTAAATGGCCATGTCAACCTTTTTGACCTAATTATGGCCATTAATATTATATAAATAAGGGTCTTAACCCTTGTATTATTCATCATCTTTCACTCACACTTGTGAGGACTGAAATTTGCGCCCTATCTAGGGTTACTTGGCTGAAATTTTAGGCGCACTTGTTGAGGAAGGCTAAATTTTGGATTATTTTGGCAAGTTTCTTGGTGGGAGTGTTCAACTAGGGTTTTACTTGATGATTCTTGATGTATGTAAGTGAAATTTCTGCAAATTCTTCTTAATTGAATGGTTATAGTCATTTTTATCTTGCATTTACATTAAGATTATGAAATTGCTTGTTTAAACCCTAGGAAATCTAGCACATGTTATTCTCCTAGCTTTAAAATCCTTCACCTACTAGATCTTGTCAAGAGGTTGATTTTCTTGAAGCATTTGCTAGGGCCTTGCCATTGCAACACCCTAGTTTTATTTGCTTCATCTTAGCCATTTTTTTTTCTTCATCATTGAGTTAAAGAGGGAGGAAAATATACTAAGGCCTAGGGTTACCTACACCTTAGTAGCTAGTTTCCCCTATGGTTTGATAGTTGGGGCCTTGGGTTACCAACACTCCATCTATTCATCTCTCTTGTCTTTGACTCTCGTGCTATCATCATTTTCCTTCAACATTTGTTGCCATATCATTGACTCCATTTTCCCTAAAAGCACCAGTCTAAGTCTCCTTATTGAGTGATTGATCAAAACAACCATCAAAATCTATACTTTAAGATTTTCACTAACTACTTCTAACACTAGAATAGCCTAACCTACTAACATTATTGTTGTTGTTACTAAAGTAAGACACATCCATACATTGCAGCATTAAAATATTCTAAAATAAATTGGAAAGGTTGATTAACTCATTTCCTTGTTTGCTTCTAATAAATGCTAGTATTATGAAGTTAATGGTTGAGTATTCTTAGTCATTTTGGAGTTGTTTCAAGGCAATTATTGTGAAGTATATCCTCATAAATATTGTTGTTATAATTTTTTGTTTACTTCATCATTATCAGCCAATTAATTTTATTGAGAAAGTATTGGTTTTATAAAGTGCTAACCAGCAAGTTGCACTTGCAATATATACAATTTCTTGTTGCTTTGTTACGAGCAGGTACATACTGATATATCATTTCTTCATTGGTTATAAACCTGAGAATTTCTGATCAGTGGTGACTTGTGAGAGGGGATCTTTTAATAGCCATTTTGACCTTGCCTTCTCAAACCCCCGGGTCACTGTGGACATATCCCCTGGGCCTACAACCCTAAATAGAAAGAGGAATCCTATTGATGTGACAGTGATAGGATAACCTCAAGTTACGCCAATTTTCTTTCCTTTTACCTTTTCTTCAATCAAAGTACAAATTGTGCAATAACATTTTGGTGCCATTTTCGGGGAACATTGAGTCAATATTCCTCAAATGACACTTTTTCGGTAAGCCTTTATCCAAAGAAATTTTCTTACAAGCTTACTTGGCAACTCCACTGAGGGTGATTCCCTCATTCATTTGATAATTTCAAGAAAATTTTCTGGCAACTCCACTAATGAAGAAGCCAACCATGACTTCTGAATGGGACCCAGGAAACTTCAAACCTTTAGACATGAGTAAAATCTCGGGATACCCTCGACAAATTCCCTAGAAGAAAAAAAAATGGCTCCCTAGATTCATTGGTAGTGATGGGGTTAGAGCCGACAATCACATGGATGAGTTTTGGGATTTCTTTCAACTTCACTCTATCAGTGATGATGTTGAAGATTTGGCAATTAAACTTTTCTCTGCCACTCTCCATGGCAATGCTAGGAAATGGTATGATGATCTCCCTATTGCTAGCATCACATTTATGGACCAGTTAGAAGAAACCTTTCTCAAAAAATGGGGTATTAAATTGGAAGATATCCAAACGTTACTGAAAAGACTCGAATATGTAAAACAAACTGAGAATGAGACAGTTAGGTATTTCCATGGTAGGTTTGAGAGATTGCTATATCAGATTCCTAGAAGACATTATCATGGAGACAAGTACCTCATGTATCTCTATACCAATGCACTCTTAGTGCATTTAGGGTTCCTCCTAAATAAAAAGGGGCCAAAAAAAATCAATGATGCCTATTACATGGCCATGAAAATCAAGGAGAATATCTCTTTGTCTAAGGGAAAACACATCTTCTCTCTAGGAACCAAAGTTGATGACCCGAAAGGTATCCCAGACACTCTTAGTTTGGAGAGATAAGTTACCCTTGAGACCTTTACTGCTGATTTCCAAGAATAAGGAGAAAAAATCATTGACCAACAAGAGGCTGAGGGGAAAGATCTCGATGAGGTTTTCAATTCCCACAAGGAAGAGCAAAGGACTACTCATTTTTCTGCCAAGAATAATGAAGACGTAGTTGAGGAGCTAGAACCTGAACATGATGATGAAGTATCGATATGTGCTCCTCCCCCTGATGAAGCCATCCACGAGCCTTTTCCCCCTAGAAATGAAGAAGAGAATGAGGTTATTCACTTTCCTTTTCAGGATATTGATAATGCATTGTTTTATGATTCAAAGAAGGAAGAAGAAATGGAATCCTCAGACAAGGTAGATCTTCCTTGTTGTATAGTTGAAGATGTGGAAGAAAATATCCCATTTGATGTGAAGTTATCCAAATACTTGAAGCTCTTGCAAAAGAAGAAGAAATCAAGGTGAGTTACTTCCCTTTCCAAATTTTTAATGATTCTAATCTTATGATGTGGAAAGTGAAGAAGTGTTGGATGTTCTAACCCCTTCCTGTTATGATGAAGATAATGACTTTGTTGATAATATTGATGAATTCATACATGTCGGGAAGCATAAATGGAATGTGATTGGATATGATGGGGATCCTATTTACGACATTGAGGGTCGTTTCCAAAACTTTCCTTTACCTTTATGACATGAAGTTACTAATAAACATGAAAATTGGAAACAAGGAGATGGTGTGATTACAAACCTGTTTCAGACACCCAAGGATGGCTTGGTGTTATATTCTCCTAATGAGTTTCGGTCATACCTCGAGGATTTGGATGATTATTCCTCTAAGAACTTGGATTTATCCCATGAAGAAGATTATCAACCACCATTGTGCTCAAATCTTGATAAGAGTAAGGACATCGTTTTCCTGAAGAAGGATCCTTGTGATAATGTTCTCCATCCACCTTCGATTACTTTATCTTGTTGTGTCATTAAAGGTGTAGTTGGGAAGTATGTATTTTGTATTAAGTTTCCTCTAAGGAAAACCCTAGAGTTCAACGGTAGGTTGAATACCTCAAGAAGAAGTCCTTCATCTCAATCTTTAAGCCTTCCCTTAAGAGTTTTCCAGACATCTTCTAGGTCCTTTCCAGTCCTTTCTCGGGCTTCAGATTGTGAAGAAATCCAAGGTAGCTGGTTTTCAAACCCTTTGAGTTAGTCTTATGAGCCTTTGACTTTTCACGGTCCCTTCCTGAAATGGATTGAGCACTTTCCTGAGAGAATGAATTGGAGCTATTTTGTCCCTCACACCTGCCTCCATGAGCTAGACCTTACGATTTTCGATGGTACAATACATTCTCTAACTCATGTTATTTTTGTGCTTAACTTATCATTGTTTTGTTTTATGATGAAGCACAGAGGCAGGGATTGTGATACATTGATAGGATAGTTTCATTGGTTATTTGACTACACCTAGCATTCATCCAACGGGTAAATGGAGGTAAGTAGGTAGGCATTTGCATTCATTGTATATACCATTTGCATTTCATACTAGAATAGTTCATATTTCCATTTGTATATATGTTTTCTTTCATTTTCTGTACTATATATATATATATATATATATATATATATATATATATATATATGAGCCGGGGGTGATATCATCACCCAAAATGATTACAAATAGCCTTGTGTTGAGATCAAGTAGGTCACATGTTATTCCATAGATGTTGAGGTTCTCATGCACTATACGGTGAGCACATGTCCCCGAGTTGGTGCCAGATGTTATCCCCTAGCCTAGGGATAACTGAGGAGATTATGTCTCAAGGCCCACAGGTCCTAGACATGGAGTACTAAGAGCTAGATCGACTTGAGCATGGGCCTGGAGGGCCCATCCTTTTATTCTTCAGTGCCTCCACTTTGTCAGCAGTAGCAACATCCATCACATTGGCCTAGTACTACAACAGAAATTGGTCTTTCTCCATGAGATAATGAGTACGGGTATCATGGTATGTGTGACTCTAATTCTCAAAACATTTGAATATGTGCATTTAATTCTTTTTACTTCTAACATGTGCTTGGACCTTATGCCTTTCCACTTGACCACACCTAGGGGGAATGACAGGATTCCCTAGTAAGATGGTTCACATAGGGTTTAAGTTACAACTGGTGGAATTCATGAAAGGTCATCGTCCATTCCCACTATAATTACCATTTTTCATCTTTTTCCCGCTCATCCATCCCATACACTAGTTTAGGCATTGGGTTGGTCAAACTAGAAAAGGGTTGTACCTTACCTTGTGAGAAGAAGGGGCTAAAGGCCCACAGGGTAAAAGTATCTAGAAAAATATAAAATCCAAAAGAATGAAACCTTCAAATGCTTCACCCAGGGATCCCCGAGAAAGCAATAAAAGGCTTCTCAACAAGAAACAGAGGGACCCATAAAAAATAATAAATCAAGACCTAGTTGGAGGATAAGGGGTCTCATCACGAGCCACCCTATTAGGTCCATGGGCATGTAGCAGTATGACACTACCATTCAACTGGTCACCACGCCAGGGTAGTGGCTCTTGGTGGCATGGCCAAGAGAAAGGGGGTCTCATCACGAGCCAACCTTCTCATTTTTGTGAAATGCTTGTGGGTAACATTGTCACCATTCATCACCACGCTAGGGAAGTGTCCCCTAACTAGTCTCTTGAAAGAAAAAGAAAATAATAATAAAAGATAAAAGGCATGAATGTGCTTGGAAACATTTGCATCCATGACAAGGTGCAGCTCACCCTCTTCAAAGGCACCCATAGATAAGCCATACATTTCCATGTTATCACTGCACCCATTACCCAGACATCCCTTACCACGTCATCCACTTACATGGCCTGGATTTGAATTCACCGAGAAACATACCACATCCAATGAGCACTATCCCAATAGGACATCCTAGCGTCCCCTCCAAAACTGGCTTGTACAATAGCATAACGTCTTTGAGAACTTGTCCGGGAAAGGGGGTTTCATTCACATGTTTAAATAACTTTGTGATTAGATATGATCGACATTTATATGATCCCTATGACTTATGAGCCCATGGAGGGTGTACTTGTTGATGTTGCAGGGCCACACCCAATGGATAGGTACACATGGGGAGATGATTAGTTCGAACCTCCATAGGGATAAAATCCCACCAAATGGATGTTGAGACCCTAGCCAAGGATAGAGATAGATCGGGAGTTTTCACCAGAGAGGGAGGAGGACATTGCACCAAGGACAGCCTGGCAGGACTGGACCCAGGGGTGTCTTTCCTTTTTCACCATGATGTAAGCCTTGGAATGAATCGGGATATTTTCATCATGACTTATAAAGAATTGTATTAAATCAGAATAAATTAATGTACACCATTAAAGAAGGGAAAACTTAGAAATGAAGAGACATAAGCATCAGATCTGGACACAAAAATTGATAACAGAGTTTGTCCCTTGTGGAATACATATCCAGGTCCTTCTCTCAAATGGGTAGGATCTTTCAATAACTCGGCAAAAGAATTTGGAAAATACTTGAATATACCTCATTTTGAAATCAAGTTGTAGAAATAATGCTCAAATCAGAAAAAAAAACATCACCATTGGATTCATGGCATTGAATTACCCAAAAATGATTGTATCCACGCTCTGATCTGACCCTGGTACTCCCAGGCCCAAGAGAAATCTTGTCTTTGTTTTTGTGCCCTCTGCACCAGCAATTATGACAACATCTACCTTGAAATATGTGTCAGATTGTACAGTAGAGTCACGTACTTTCCCCCCGGCTCTGGTCTGAAATGCATTCTTAAATATTAAACGAGGCGGATATACCAAGGCACACCCATTGGGTTGCCTACACCTTAATAGCTAGTTTCCCCTAGGGTTTGATAGTTGGAGCCTTAGGTTACCAAAACTCCATCTATTCATCTCTCTTGTCTTTGAATCTCCTACTATCATCATTTTTCTTCAACATTTGATGCCATATCATTGACTTCATTTTCCCTAAAAGCACTAGTCTAAGTCTCCTTATTGAGTGATTGATCAAAACAACCATCAAAACCTATACTCTAATATTTTCACTAACTACTTCTAACACTAGAATAACCTAACCTACTAACATTATTGCTTCTATTACTAAAGTAAGCTACAGCCATACATTGCAGCATTAAAAGCTTCTAAAAGAAATTGGAAAGGTTGATTAATGCATTGCCTTGATTGCTTCTAATAAATGCTAGTATTATGAAGTTAATGGTTGATTATTCTTTGTCATTTTGAAGCTATTTCAAGGCAATTATTGTGAAGTATTTCCTCATAAATATTTTTGTTATAATTTTCTATTTACTTCATCATTATGAGCCAGTTGTTTTTATTGAGAAAGTATGTGGTGTTATGAAGTGCTAACTAGCAAGTTGCACTTGTAATATATACAGTTTATTTTTTCTTTGTTTCGGGTAGGTACATCTTGATATATCATTTATTCATTGGTTATAAACTTGAGACTTTATGATCAGTGGTGACTTGTGAGAGGGGATATTTTAATAGCCATTTTGACCTTTCCTTCTCAAACCCCCAGGTCATTGGGGACATCTCTAATGGCCCTGTTATCCTCAACTTTTAGGGATAACTAGGAGATCATGTCTCGAGGCCCACAGGTCCTAGACATGGAGTACCAAGAGATGGATCGACTCTAGAATGGTCCTGGAGGACCCATCTTTTCTCCCTTTCAGCGCCTCTACTTTGTCAACAACAGCATCATCCATCACCTTCGGAGTGGTCCTGTGTCAAAGATGGTTCTTGCTCCATGAGGTAATGAGTCCGGGTATCATGGTATGTGTCACTATGATCTTCAAAACCTTTGAATATGTGCATCGAATTCATTTGTTTCTAACAAATGCTTGGATCTTATACTTGTCCACTTGACCACGTCTGGGGGGAATGACAGGATGTCCTAGTAAGCCTGTACCCATAGGTTTTGGTTTTCCACTCGGGGGATTTTTGGATATTCATCGTCCACTCCCATCATATTATCACTTTTTCATCTTGATTCCCGCTCATCTTTCCCTCTACACTTGTATGGGCATTAGGTTGGCCATTCATTTGGGGGTTGCACCTTTCCTTGTGGGAAGAAGGGGCTAAAGGCCCAGAAGGTAAAAGGAAGTTGGAAAAAGATAAAATCCTAAATAAACCTCGAGATGCTTCATCCAAGGATCCCAAAGAAAGAGGTAAATGGCTTCTCAGCAAGAAACAAGAGGGACCCAGTAAAAACAATAAAAAACAAGACCTAGTCAGAGGATGGGGGGTCTCATCACGAGCCATCCCATTAGTTCCATGGGTACCTAGCAGTTTGACACTACTAGCAGTTGGTTACCATGCCAGGGTAGTGACTCTTGGTTGCATGGCCAAGAGAAAGGGGGTCTCATCACAAGCCAACCTTCTCATTTCTGTGAAAGTACTTGTGGGTAACACAGCCACCACTGGTCACCACGCCAGGGCAATGTCCCCTGATTAGCCTCTTGAAGAAAAAGAAATAAGAATAAAGAATAAAAGGCATGAATGGTCTTGGAAAAAATTTCATCCAAGACAAGTGCAGCTCGCCTTCTACAAAGGCACCCACAGGTAAATACTTGCATTATCCTTCTATCATTGCACCCTTGTCAGGACATCCCTTATCCACATCACCCACTTACATGTCTTAGATGCAGTCTTTCTGGGAACTTTCCTTTTCCAGTGGACACCAGCCCAATAGGACACTTTGTCACTTTCCCCAAAATTGTATTGCAGACTTGTATAATGTCTTTGAGCATTTAACTGGGGTAATAGGGGTTTTATGCACATGTTTAATAATATTGATGATGAGATGTGATTGACATTGCTATGATCCCTGTGACTTATTAGCCCATGGAGAGCATAGGTGTTGATGTTCTGGATCATGCCCAATGGACAAGTACCATGTTGGATGATCAGTTCGGACCTCCATGGGGCTGAAGATCCCACCTGATGGATGTTGAGACCCCAGCAAGGGGAAGAGGAAGGACAGAGGGGTTTGCACAGAAGAGAAGGAGGATGTCTCGCAGAGGCACACCGACAAAGAATGACCTAGGGAGGTTGTGCCCTTTTTAGTGGAACGTTGGCCTCGCAAGGCCTAGGACGTCACCCTTCATGGCCATGACGTCACCTAGCAGCATGGACGTTTTGGGAGACACCTGGGGTAGTTTTGGCACATGTGGCAGGTTGGAGAAGCCCAAGGAGGGATAACGTTTTTCTCCAGGATGTTTCATTTTCCCTAGAAGGGGCTAACGTCACCCTAAAAGGGGCATGACATTTCTCTGTTGCTTGATTAGGGTTTAATTTTAAGAATTTAATGTAAACCAGTATGATTTTAGTATTTTGGCCTTGTCGGCCTTTTTATGACCTAAAAAGTAATTAAGGTCATTGATACACTATATATTGAGGGTTTTAACCTTCATTTTTATCACTCACTCATTAGTGAGGTCTGAAATTTGCACCACTCTTGGAGCTCTTGGCTGAATTTGTGAAGGGCACTTGTTGAAGGAAGTCTTTTATTGGAATTTTTGGCATTTCTCTTGGTGGAAGGTGTTACAACTAGGGTTTTCTACTTGATTTTTTGGTTAAATGTAAGTGAATTTATGCAAAACTTCTTAATTGAATGGTTGTAGTATTTTTTTTCTTGCATTTCTTGTTATAATTTGTTGAATAAACCCTAGGTGACAAGCACACATTGAAGGTTTTAAGCCATTTGTTGAAGTGAGATAGAGCCTTTCCTTAGAAACACTCTATGATTCCTCTTCCATGCTAACCGTTTAGTTCTTATTGAAGCTAAGAAGGAGAAAATGCATCAAGGCCTAGTCTCCCTACACCTTAGTGAGCCAATTTTCCCTAGGATTTTCTTAGTAAAGCCTTGCCATAGCAACATGTTACTTGCAAACCTTCACATCTTAGTTTTATGCAATCTTTTGAGCTAGCCATTTTTTCCATTGAGCTTTAGGAAGGAGGAGAGAGCATTGACGCTTAGTTCCCCTACACCAAAGTGAGCATCTCTCCCCTAGGGTTTCATCCTTGAGGCCTTTCCATAGCAACACCTCAAGGTTTAACCCTCCTGTCCTTAGTCTTACTATTATCCTTTGATCCTTCAACTTGAGTCCTCCTTTTGACTCCATTTTCCCTGGGAACGCACTGATCTAAGGCCTAGCGTATGAGTACTTTGATCAAAACAACTTCCAATACCTTTGAACAAACCCTAACTATTCTAACCTTAGCCTAGACTAACTCTACTAACCTTACTATTGTCGCCATCTTCCTTATGCTATAAACACCCTTGTGCAGCTATCATTTTACCTATAAGCAATTGAATGGTTGGTTAAGGCATTATCTAATGAACTGTTAATTTGTTACATTAAATGCCAAGTTTCTTTAGCATTTATTGAAGAAGTGATATTGTAAATTATTGCTATTGTACAAACATTGACTTCGTCAATATTTATTGCTCAATTGCTTATTATCAAATAGTCATTGATCATATGAAGTACTAACCAAGCGAGTGAGCTTGCATATATATATCTCTTGTTTCTTTGTCTTAGGCAGGTACCTCTCTTTTGGGTTATTAATTCTCTTTATTGGTTGGTTATCCAGACTATCTGCTCGGTGGTGACTTTTGAGGGGGGAATTTAACTTTTATCCTACAATCCTTTGCCTTCTCAAAACCCTAGGTCATCGAGGACATCTCCCCTGGGCCTTACCTCCCTAAATAGAAAGAACCTTCCCATAGAGGTGACAGTGGGTGGGATTGGTTCAGTTACACTAGTTTGATCTCTTCACATCCATATTTTATCCTAACTACAAATTGTACAATAAAATTTTGGCACCGTTTTCAAGGAACACTGAGTCAAACCTTCCTCTAGACAACAACTTTTCGGTAAGCCTTGCCTCTAGAATATTTATCCTGCAAGCTTACCTGGCGACTCCACTTAGAATATTTATGGGGATTGATCCTATGAATAAAATATCAATAATAATAAGAATACTCTTTGTAGTTACATTATTTCAACACTCCCCCTTAACAAGAAGGGTATTCTTCAGCAGTGTCATGCGAGAGAGAGAGGGCGTCATCATCAACAACATCAGGTGGGAGGACAGCATCATCAATATCATCTTGGTTGGCATATCTATAAATCATCAGAATTTTTCTTCACCGACAACATCGTTATTCTCGAAAGAATGCCATCATCATCTGCATCAATATGTATTAGTATAAAAAATGATACCTCATCACAGCACTAGGCTGGCCCATTACAGTACTAGACTGGCTCTATGTCACAGCTGTTAAGTTGGTAGCTCAATGAAAGTCACATCTTTCTTTACGTCTAACAACTAGATCAGAAGCAAGGTATACATCATCTTGCTTTACGTCTAACAACTGGGTCAAAAGCAAGGAACACATCATCTTGCTTTACGTCTAACAACTAGGTCAAAAGCAAGGAACACATCATCTTGCTTTACGTCTAACAACTAGGTCAGAAGCAAGGAACACATCATCTTCTTGCTTTACATCTAACAGCGAGGTCATAAGAAAGGAATCATCTTGCTTTACGTCTAACAGTGAGGTCAAAAGAGAGGAACACACATCATCTTGCTTTACATCTAACAGTAATGTTAGAAGCAAGGAATCATCTTGCTTTACATCTAACAGGGAGGTCAGAAGCAAGGAACACACATCATCTTGCTTTACGGCTAACAGTGAGGTTAGAAGCAAGGAATCATCTTGCTTTACGTCTAACAATGAGGTCAGAAGCAAGGAATCATCTTGATTTACGTCTAATAGCGAGGTCAGAATCAAGGAACACACATCATCTTGCTTTACGTATAACATCGAGGTCAAAAGAAAGGAATCATCTTGCTTTACATCTAACAGCGAGGTCAGAATCAAGGAACACACATCATCTTGCTTTACGTCTAACAGCGAGGTCAGAAGCAAGGAATCATCTTGTTTTACGTCTAACAGGGAGGTCAGAAGCAAGGAACACACACATCATCTTGCTTTATGTCTAACAGCGAGGTCAGAAGCAAGGAACACACACATCATCTTGCTTTACATCTAACAGCGAGGTCAGAAGCAAGGAACACACACATCATCTTGCTTTACATCTAACAGCGAGGTCAGAAGAAAGGAATCATNGGTCTAACAGCGAGGTCAGAAGCAAGGAACACACACATCATCTTGCTTTACATCTAACAGCGAGGTCAGAAGCAAGGAACACACACATCATCTTGCTTTACATCTAACAGCGAGGTCAGAAGAAAGGAATCATCTTTCTTTATGTCTAATAGCGAGGTCAGAAGCAAGAAATCATACATACTCCCCCTTTTAGGGAAGGTCCTTTTAGATTATACCAAGCTTATCTCGAAAGTGTTCAAACTTTACACGAGATAGAGGTTTGGTCAACACATCAGCAACCTGTTCATCCATGCTAACATACAGAAGCTTCAAGGCTCCTCTCTGCACCATGTCACGGATGTAATGATAGCGAATCTCTATGTGCTTCGACCTGTCATGGAATACAGGATTCTCTGTCATCTTTATCCAGCTCTGGTTGTCACATAGGATCATGGTTTCTTCCATCTCTAGGTCAAATAGACCGGTCAGCAACTTTCGAAGCCATATAGCTTCGCAACTAATAGAACATGCAGCAATGTACTCTACTTTCGTTGTGTTGAGAGAAATACTGGATTGCTTCCTACTCTACTACAAAATCATGGCTGATCCCAAACTAAAACAACATCTGGAAGTGTTTTTTCTATCAGCAATGCTTCCTGCCCAATCTGAATCAGTGTATCCACTCGATGTGAAATTATGATCTCTGTCATAACTAAGACCATAATCTATCATACCTTTAAGGTACCTCATCACATGTTTTGCAGCCACTAGGTGAACATGTCTAGGCTCTACCAGAAACTGACTCAAGGTGTTCACGGAAAAACAAATGTCTGGTCTAGTGTTCATCAGGTACATTAGTGATCCAATAATATGTCTGTATAGTGTGGCATCAATCAAATCTGACGAAGTATTGACCAACAGCTTCAACTTTGCTTCCATGGGTGTATTCATGGGTTTGCATTCCAGCATGTCGAATCTCTTTAAGATCTCGACCGTGTACTTCCCTTGGTTAAGGAAGATCCTCTCTGGACTCTGCCATACCTCAAGACCTAAGAAATAATACATTAGGCCAAGGTATTTCATTTCAAATTCCGAGACAAGTCTCCTTTTACATTCAACGATGAGATTTTCTTCTCCAGTTAAGAATAAGTCATCCACATATAGCAGTAAGATTACTGGCTCATTATCCATAATTTTGAAGTAGAGATTTGAGTCTGCTTTACTCTTGGTAAAGCCTAAGCTCGTCAAGAAACTGTCTATATGGCCATACCAAGCTCTAGGAGATTACTTCAATCCGTATAAGGCTTTCTTCAATCTGCAGACATGAGACTTCCTATCTTCAACCTCAAATCATTGAGGTTGCTCTATATACACTTCCTCTTCGATGACGCCATTTAGGAAAGTTGTCTTTACATCCATCTGGTGAAACTACCACTTCATCTTAGCTGCAAGAGCTATGATGGTCCTGATCGAAGTGTATCTGGCCACAGGAGCGAATGTCTCTTCATAGTCAATGCCTTCCTTTTGGGAAAAGCCACAAGAGAAAAATCTTTCTTTATATTTCTCAATACTTCCATCAACAGCATGTTTTATTTTGAAGAGCCATTTTGATGATACCACATCCTTACTTTTTGGTTTGGGAACTATTTCCCATACATTGTTCTTTATTATGGATTGGTATTCCTCTGTCATGGCATCTGCCCATTCCTTCTTTTGAATGGATTCTTCAAAGAAGGTAGGCTCCTCATCTAGGAGGTCACACATCAAAGCCGTGTAACTGGAGAATGACTTTGGTCTTTTCACCTGTCTCGAGGTTCCTTCTGGAACACCATACTTCTCTCCATCTTGAATAAGCTCTCTTTCCCAAGCAGGCTTTCTTTTATGTGAGAAGGTCATTTGAGGAGGTTCTTGAACTTTTGTTACATCATGTTCTTCAAGAGTTTCCTCATCAGGGGAAGTTACAACTTCCCTCACTGGTTCTGCGGCTCTGGGAACTTCCCTCACGGATTCTGTAGTCCTGGGAATTACTGCTTCCTCTTCATATACTTCTTCAAGCTGGCATCTTCTTGATTTCTTCAATGTTTCTTCTTCATCAAAGGTCATGTCCCTGCTAATATCAATGTGGCGGTGACCTGGTATATAGATTTTGAATGCCTTGGAGACCTCACAATATCCCACAAATATTCCCTTCTTTCCGGAGGGTTCCAGCTTGTTTCTCTTCTCTTTCGGAATGTGTATGAAGACTGGGCAGCCAAATATTTTTAGATGGTTTACCTCTGGCTTCTTTCCGGTGAACATATCTTTCGGGGTCTTGAACCTAAGTGCACTATGGGACAATCGGTTATCTACATAAACAATTGCCATTGTTGCTTCTGCCCATAAGCACATAGGAAGATCTTGATCATGGATCATAGTCTTCACAATTTCCATAATTGTTTTGTTCTTCCTTTCAGTTACACCATTTTGTTGAGGATTATAGGGAGTAGTGAGTTCCCTCTTGATCCCAACATCTCTGCAGAAGTTCACGAACTCTTTTGAGGTATATTCTCCTCCATTGTCTGACCTGAGTATCTTAATCTTCCTTTCAGAAAGATTCTCTATCAAGGCTTTAAATTCCTTGAATTTGTCGAATACTTCATCTTTAGATTTCAATAAATATATCCAAGTCTTGCGAGAATAGTCATCAATGAATGATACATAGTATACATACCCGCTAATGGAGGATAATGGCATTGGGCCACACATGTCTAAATGAATGAGTTCCAGTACTCCTTCTACTTTGTTGTCCCTCTTTGGAAAAGGGTTCTTGATATTCTTCCCTTGCGCACATCCATTGCATATGCCTTCCTGATCACCCTTGAGTTCTGGTAAACCTGTGACAGCCTTGCATATGTATGGTAGCGCCTTGTAGTTGATGTGGGCCAATCTTCTATGCCAAACTTCGCATGAGTTTTCAATGGCATGGGTCATGGCAGTCTCTGGGTGACCCTTTAGCCTATATAAGCCATTTTCTTCATTTCCAATGACGATTGCTTCATTTATGGTTTCTCCTCTAGCCCAAATAAGAACTTCTCCATCTATAAAGGAAACTCTATAGCCTTTCTTGTCTAAAGCTAATATGGAAAGTAAGTTCTTCTTCAAGCCTGGTACATAGAGTACATCCTTCATCTTTATTGATTTTTCTGAATCTAGCTTGTAGTTTGATTCTCCCACTCCTTGATGGGGTATTGGTAATCATCTCCAAGTGTCACTTTTTGAGAAAACTTCTTTTTTAAAATACAAGAGAGAGTATTTCTCTTACCCGTCATGTGCTTTGATGCACCACTATCAATGAGCCATGTGTCCTCTCCAGGTGTTACCAATCCTAAGAGGGCCAAGATCAAGACATGGTCCTTGATCATATTTGTAGGTGGCTCTTCATCTTCGACTATGTGGGCATGTTGCCTCTTATGTTTCCTCTTGTATTCTTCTCGTCTGACTAGACAAGAATTCACCTTGTGTCCCATCTTATCACAATGATAGCATTGTAAAGATGAGAGATCTCTTTCCTTGCGTTGTCCTTTCTTCTGAAATCTCTTTGGATGAGATTATTTGTTATTGGATTTGTTTGATGGTTGAGGCTCTCTATGAGTCTCCCTTTTGAGGTAGGGTTTATTCCTTCCTCCTTTGGTGTGGGTGGCTAGGGCTCGATCATCATCCATATCTAGTAGTGCTTCACGATTCGCTACTCTTGTTTCTTCTTGGATGCATTCTTCCCATAGGCTTTCGAACTTCAGTTTCTCCTTTCTGGCACACATCATCTAGATGAAGGCATCCCAAGGTCTTGTAAGACCATTTAGTTCCATCATTATGAGTTCATCTTCGTCTATGGTATCTCCAATAGCTTCTAGTTGTTCTTTGAATTCCGAGATTCTGGAGAAGTATTTCTGAATCATTTCTCCTTTCTGCATCCTTGCATTCTTCAGTTGAGTTCTAAGATTCATCTTCCAATTTATGTTTTTTCCTTCATATAGTCTGGTCAAGGCATCAAACATTTATTTCGAGGTCTTCTTGGATGACACATAAGGGATCAGATGGTCCTTGATTGAATCTGTAATGATTATTTTGGCCCTTATTGTGTCCTTTTGATGCTTTGTATTTTCTACGGCATTGTCGAGTTCCGGTACTTCATTTTTGACGAATCTTTCTAGGTCATTCTCTTCAATAATGAGGCCAATCCTATACTTCCAGGCACGGAAGTTTTCCACTCCTTATAACTTGTCAACAAGCTTAATGCTTGCAGACATCTTTACCTGGAGCTAGGAAAATGAAAGTGCTCAAAATCAAAAACTAAGCTTACCAGGAGATGTGCTTGGTTGAGGTGAGCTGCCTGGTGTGTTTGGATCTGAGAAAATCCAAATTTTACCCTTCAAATCTGATCTGTGGATTTTTGGACTGGTGCTTCTGGTACTTTTGTGAAACTAGGGTTTCACTTTCCGGGAGATCCAACCACTGAAAAGGTGCATTAAAGGTGCCAAAATGATCCTTGGGGGAGAGCGCAAATTTCTAGGTGGTTTTGAAGCTGAAAAGCTTCACTTTTGAAAAACCCTAATTTGCAGGTACGGCAACAGTGACATTTTTCTCTTGCGAAACATGCTTCCTTCAGGTTGGCTCTAATACCATGTTAATGTTTATGCCATTATTATAGTTCTTTGCATTTCAATAGATAACAACAACATAAGAACAAGATCACTAAGAAATACACATTCACAAGAGACATAGCATATATCCTGGGAAACCCTCTAGGGGAAGAAAACCCAGCAAAACTTCCTTAATATAAATAGCCAATACAATGCCAAGAGATCTCTATGCTAAAATAGAAATTCCTCTCCAAGATATGTGCCACTCTCTCTCTCTCCTATTCCGGTAATAGATTAGAACTTGTCTCTTAAACTGAGCAAATGAGTTGTGATCAAATGAGGCACTAGCCTCCTTTATTTATAAAATTTTTGGCACGTGTGAAGTGTCTCTTCACTGGTAGGGTCGACTTCTCAATCTGGGTGGGTAAACCCACCTTTATTATATTTCTGCATCTCTTAATTAACTGTTGGGGTCTACTTCTTATTCTGTCTATTACAATTGTCTTTTGACCAATCCACAAAAGGGGATTTGGTCCTATTACAATATCCGACATGATCAATCCACAATGGGGATTGATCCTATGAATAAAATATCAATAATAATAAGAATACTCTTTGCAGTTACATTATTTCAACAAACCCACCTCTATCCTTCAGAGGGAAGCCTCCCTGAAACTCTCATGTTGTAAAATCACTTTTTGGAGGAAATATTCCTTTGAACAACATGTCTATCACAACAACTCATACCAACACACCGAACCCAGCTAACAACCAAAGACAATGGTCATCCAATATTTTCAAACCACTAGACATGTCAGCTATACCAAGCTATCCTAGTAAAATGCCACCTAAGTACGAAAAGTGGTTGCCTAAATTCATCGGTACTGATGCAATCAGTGCCGAAGAACATATGAGCAACTTTTGGGCATTTTTTTAGCTTCACCCCATTAGTGATGATGTTGAAGACCTAGTCATGAAGTTGTTCTCCGCTACCCTCCTTGATGCTTCAAGACATTGGTACCTAAGTCTTCTCGATGGTGGTATTAAAACCATGGACAAACTAGAAGAGGCCTTTCTCAAGAGATGGAGTGTCAAAGAATATCCAAACATACTTCTAACCAGGTTGAATTCCCTTTGGAAACATGATAATGAATCCATTCGAGAATTCCACACCAGATTTGAAACATTGTTGCAAAAGATCCATGTGAGCCATTATCCGACTGATAATTACCTTGTCTACATCTACACCAAGTCCTTCACAGGTCAACCAGGGTATCTCCTTGGAGACAAAATCCCCCAAACAATCCAAGAAGCTCAAGAATTGGCTACTAAAATTGAAGACAACCTCCATTCATCCAAAATTGAGCCTTTCACAAACCCAAGGGGTAAAATGGACACAAAACCAAGGGTTGTCCACAATACTAAGCCTACATCAGACCTTTTCACCAGTATGGCATAATTACAAGCAACCATGGATGGCATGATAAAAAATCAAGAGCTAATGATGAGTAGAATTGTCAACTTGGAAAGATCCCAAAGCCAAGGACCCAAGGTCCCGTACAAAGGTCAATTCCAAAAAGGGAACCAATTCTATAAACCAAAGAATGATCAAGAGGTCTCGAATACTTTAGCTCCTACCAACGTTGTGGATGAGAACCCTTGGTGTTTACAATGGAGTGAGGCACATTGGCAGCATGAATTTCCTTATAACAATGATGGTCATCAACAAGTGAACAATATAGGCCATAGCATAGAAGGCCCTCAAATAAATATCACCACTGAAGAACATCGAGAGGGCATGAAAGAAGTAGCCAGATTGGATAGGATAGCAATAATAAACAACCTAGACCAGAAATCAAAATAAAAGTTAAATAAATAAGAGTTCCAGGTGTACAGACGAAAAAATATGATCCAACCCATGACTACCATTCCTGTGGCAGCTCAAACAAAACCTCCTTCCTCAGACATTATCCTCTCTAAAAATTCCAAGACAGAGAAAGTGGACTTGTACCTTGACTTTGAAGGGGCACTATCAAAGATGCATGTAACCATCCCTCTGAAGGAAGTCATTAAAGTACCATCTGTCAAAGAACGATTTGACAATTTTTTCAAAGAATCAGATGGACCAATGGACCCCCCTATCATGTTGCAATCTGATCATTTCAGGGTCTCGTATGATGAGCATCCTCCCTTATTCATGAACTTGATAATGAACAACAAGGACCTCAACAACTGCAAGTTGGATTCAGGGGTCGGTGCTAACATCATGTCACACGACCTTACAGTAATGTGTGTGGCTTTGAGTCTAAATCCATACCCGCACATGGGGTGATTGAGAATGTCGAATTTTACCTTAAATAATACCCCAAGAAATTCATTCACATAGACATAGTGGTCGTGGACATCCCAGATGTATGGGGGATGTTATTGTCTAGGAAGTTTGCTTCAAAACTGGGAGGTACTCTTGAGATGGACCTCACGTATGTGAATATACCTTTGAAGAATGGAATTATTGGTCGTCTCTTGAATGTATCTGTGACTACAACTCATGTGCAAGAGCCTAGTGATCCCACAGATGATGACAAAGAACATGACCAGATCATATAAAGTCTTCATGAGTTCTCCCCAAATTATATACCTTTTGCAACGAAAGAAGACTTTGATCAGATTCAATGGCCTAAGAAAGAGGAATACCAGCAACTCCTAGACAAGTATAAAACCAAGGAAGTTGGGATCGTGAAGCTATTAAAAATAGGAAAAAGTGATATAGTGATTCAACCATCCCAACAAGAAGTTTATACACATAATCCCACCCGCCTCCCTCCAC
Organism: Picea engelmannii; assembly: GCA_009831015.1. Classification (NCBI taxonomy): domain Eukaryota; kingdom Viridiplantae; phylum Streptophyta; class Pinopsida; order Pinales; family Pinaceae; genus Picea; species Picea engelmannii. The sequence continues at coordinate 314,989 of ML783003.1, forward strand.
ACAATACACTAGGGTCATTCAAGGAACAACCAAATACAAGATCAAAAAATACAAGGAAGGGGATGTAGTGTGGATGTGGGATACCCAAAAGGGAGAGCCAACTAATGTCAAAGGAAGTACTCAATCATGGCTCAGACCTTTCAAAGTCAGAAGAGAATTAGTTGACGACTCTTACTACTTATCCACTTTGGAAGGAAGAAGGCACCCATTAACAATCAACGGGCACCTCCTCAAACCCCACCAAGGTGGGGGAACCTGACTTCACAAGTAAGTGCAGGTAAGTAGGTAGGAATTTTTGCATTCATTTGTTATACCGTTTGCATTGCATGTTAGTTTTCTTTCACATTCACACTATTGATTGCTTT
>ML783003.1:315658-344713 GCA_009831015.1 Picea engelmannii
ATATATATGTTGGGGTGGTATCACCACCCCAATCGGTTACTAATTTTGCTATTGAGATCAAGCAGGTAAATAGGTTATGCTAGAGATGTTGAGGTTCTCATGCACTTTACAGTGAGCACATGTCCCCGAGTTGGAGCCAAATGTTATCCCCCACTTTTAGAGATAACTAGGAGATCATGCCTCGAGGCCCACAGATCCTAGACATGGAGTACCGAGAGTCGGATCAACTTTAGCATGGCCCTGGAGGGCCCATATTTTCTCCCTTTCGACACCTCTACTTTGTCAACAGAAACAGCATCCATCACCTTCAATTTGGTCCTATGTCAGAGGTGATTCTTGCTCCATGAGGTAATGAGTCTGGGTATCATGGTATGTGTCACTCTAATCTTCAAAACCTTTGAATATGTGCATTCAATTCCTTTGTTTCTAACAAATGCTTGGATCTTATACTTGTCCACTTGACCATGTATGGGGGGGATGACAGGATGTCTTAGTAAGCCTGTGCCCATAGGTTTTGGTTTTCCACTAGGGGGATTTTTGGAGAGTCATCGTCTGCTCCCATCATATTATCACTTTTTCATCTTGCTTCCCTCTCATCTTTCCCTCTACACTTGTCCAAGCATTGGGTTGGTCATTCATTTGGGGGTTGCACCTTGCCTTGTGGGAAGAAGGGGCTAAAGGCCCAGAAGGTAAAAATGATATGGAAAAAAGATAAAAGACTAAAAATAAACCTTGAGATGCTTCGCCCAGGGATCCCTGAGAAAGCAGTAAAAGCCTTCTCAACAAGAAACAAGAGGGACCCAGTAAAAACAATAAAAAAAAATACCTAGTCAGAGGATGGGGGGTTTCATCACGAGCCATCCCATTAGGTCCATGGGTACCTAATAGTATGACACTACTAGAAGCTAGTTACCACGCTAGGGTAGTGACTCTTGGTTGCATGGCAAAGAGAAAGGCGGTCTCATCACGAGCCAACCTTCTCATTTCTGTGAAAGTGCTTATGGGTAACGCTGCCACCACTGGTCACCATGCCATGATAGTGACCCCTGATTAGCCTCTTGAAGAAAAATCAATAAGAATAAAGAATAAAAGGCATGAATGGGCTTGGAAAAAATTGCATCCAGGATAGGTGTAGCTCGCCTTCTACAAAGGCACCCACAGGTAAAGACTTGCATTCTCTTGCTATCACTGCACCCTATTCAGGAAATCCCTTATCCACATCACCCACTTACATGTCTTAGATGCAGTCTTTCTGGGAACTTTCCCTCTCTAGTGGACACTAGCCCAATAGGACACTCTATCACTTTCCCCAAACTTGTATTGCATAATTGTATAACGACTTTGAGCATTTAACTAGGGTAATAGGGGTTTTATGCACATGTTTAATAATATTGATGATGAGATGTGATTGACATTGTTATGATCCCTGTGACTTATGATCCCATGGAGGGCATAGTTGTTGATGTGCAGGATCATGCCCGACGGACATACCATGTTGGATAGGTAAACATGGGGAGATGATCAGCTCAAACCTCCATGGGGCTGAAGAGCCCACCTGATGGATGTTGAGAACCGAGCAGGGGGAAAAGGCGAGATAGAGGGGTTTGCATAGGAGAGAAGGAGGACTTCTTGCAGAGGCACCCCGACAAAGAATGACCTAGGGGGGTTGTGCCCTTTTTAGTGGAACATTGGCCTTGGAAGGCCTAGGACATCACCCTTCATTACCATGATGTCACCTAGCAACATGGATGTTTTGGGAGACATTTGGGGCAGTTTTGGAACATGTGGTAGGTTGGAGAAGCCCAATGAGGGCTAACGTTTTTCTCCAAGATGTTGCATTTTCCCTAGAAGGGGTTAACATCACCCTAAAAGGGGCATGACTCTATTGCTTTAATAGGGTTTAATTTTAAGAATTTAATGTAAAAAAGTGTGATTTTGGTATTTTGGCCTTGTCAACCTTTTTATGACCTAAAAAGTAATTTAGGTCATTGATACACTATATATTGAGGGTTTTAACCTTCATTTTTATCATCACATTTCACTCACTCATTAGCGAGGTCTTAAATTTACGCCACTCTTGGAGTTCTTGGCTGAAATTGTGAGGCACACTTGTTGAAGGAAGTCTTTTATTGGCATTTTTGGCATTTCTCTTGGTGGAAGGTGTTACAACTAGGGTTTGCTACTTGATTTCTTGGTTAAATGTAAGTGAATTTCTACAAAACTCCTTAATTGAATGGTTGTAGTATTGTTTTTCTTGCATTTCTTGTTATAATTTTCTGAATAAACCCTAGCTGACAAGCACACATTGAAGGTCCTTGTCTCATGTCCCTACCAAGGTTTTAAGCCATTTGTTGAAGTGAGATAGAGCCTTGCCTTACAAAAACTCTATGCTTCCTCTTCCATCCTAGCCATTTTTTTCTTATTGAAGCTAAGAAGGAGAAAACGCATCAAGGCCTAGTCCCCCTAAACCTTGGTGAACCAATTTTCCCTAGGGTTTTCTTAGTAAAGCCTTGCCATAGCAACACGTTACTTGTAAACCTTCTTGTCTTAGTTTTATGCAATCTTTTGAGCTAGTTGGTTTTTCCATTGAGCCTTAGGAAGGAGGAGAGAGCATTGAGGCCTAGTTCCCCTACACCAAAGTGAGCCTCTCTCCCCTAGGGTTTCATCCCTAAGGCCTTTCCATAGAAACACCTCAATTTTTAACCCTCCCATCCTTAGTCTTACTATTATCCTTTGATCCTTCAACTTGCATCCTCCTTTTGACTCCATTTTCCCTAGGAACACATTGATCTAAGGCCTAGCGTGTGAGTACTTTTATCAAAGCAACTTCCATTACCTTTGAACAAACCCTAACTATTCTAACCTTACTATTGTCTCCATCTTCCTTGTGCTATAAACACCCTTGTGCAGCTATCATTTTACCTGTAAGCAATTGAATGGTTGGTTAAGGCATTATCTAATGAACTGTTAATTTGTTACATTGAATGCCAAGTTTCTTTAGCATTTATTGAAGAAAGTAATATTGTAAATTGTTTTTATTGTACAAACATTGACTTCATCAATATTTATTTCTCAATTGCTTATTATCAGATAGTCATTGATCATATGAAGTACTAACCAAGCGAGTGAGCTTGCTTATATATATTTCTTGTTTCTTTGTCTCAAGCAGGTACATCTCTTTTGGGTTATTACTTCTCTTTATTGGTTGGTTAGCCAAACCATCTGCTCGGTGGTGACTTGTGAGGGGGGAATTTATCTTTTATCCTACAATCCTTTGCCTTCTTAAAACCCCAGGTCACCGGGGATGTCTCCCCTAGGCCTTACCTCCCTAAATAGAAAGAACATTCCCATCGAGGTGACAGTGGGTGGGATTGATTCATTTACACCAGTTTGATCTCTTCACATCCATATTTTATCTTAACTACAAATTGTGCGATAGCAGGGCCTACAACCCTAAATAGAAAGATGAATCCTATTGAGGTGACAGTGATAGGATAACCTCAAGTTATGCCAATTTGCTTTCCTTTTACCTTCTCTTTAATCAAAGTACAAATTGTTCGATAACGGGACAAATTTGGATACTTCTTCAAATACACCCATCACTTCTAGAAGCTTCCAAACTTCTTCTAGAGTTGACATCAATGACAACCAATTTTCCAACAAGTGTTTTTGTTATGTTTTTATGTTATTCTGTTGTGTAAATGTTCTAATATGAATGTTGTTTTTTTTTTGTTTGCTTGAATAGTGCATTCATTTTTTAATATTTGTTGTTAGATGCATTTAGAACTATGATATCAGTCAATTGGTTAAAATATATGTGTGATATGTAGCTAGTAAGCTACAAGAAATTAATTAAGTATAAAATCTTAATTTTTTTAGGCATTTTCCGCACGTAATGTTTCTTATTTGGAGTCTAGGTACGTTACAAAGTGGTATCATAACTTCTAGTTCAAAACTGGACTCATATGCACTAAGAATCAATGTCAATTTGGGTAAAATTCACTATTACAATTTTGTTTATGAGGAATTTGGGGGAAAACAGTGAAAGATTGAAGAGAAATCCACAAATTCATGGGAAACAAATCGAGTTTAACTAAATTAGAATTGTATTATAAGTTTAATGGAGTCGATCTACAGAATCACAAAGCTAAATTTGACATGCAAGGTCGAAATTCATGTTTTAATGGGTGATTGTAGTGTTGGATAAGTTCATGGAATCGACGCTCGAGATCATACTTGATCTCGAGATCAACGGCCTAGATTCATGGTGATAAATTTAAAATTTTATAAGGTTTCGATCATTTAGAAGGTTGAGCAGATCAATAGATGATATTCATTTTCGGTAGTTGGGGAAATGAGACAAATCAACAGTCTGTATTCATTTTCAATTGGTGGAAGGATAGAGTTGATCGATGGTCAAGATCATATTGTCTTGGAGATTGACGGTTCAGATTCATCATGGATTTTGTTCAAAAATATCTAAGTGTTGAAGTTCAACAACAAAATTTGTCGATGGCTGGTGATCAGATCAACGATATTGGTGAAGAATCGAACTTGGCCAAAATAAGTCTCTGACAATCGATGGTCGATGATCGATGGTCTAGAATCAACAAAGTTGGACAAAGTTTGATAGATCAATCACCAATATCATTTTTGAATGATGGATCGATAATCCAAATTCATCAGGATTTTGGTCAAAATTTTCTAAGTGTCAAAGTTCATCAAAAAAAAAAATCGATGGTCGATAGTCGATGATCGAGAGAATTTGGTGAGGGTTTCACATGTCCAAAAGGGATTTACGATCATCGATAATCAATGATCGAGGATCAGCAAAATTTGTTGAGATTTTGATTTGACCAAGAGAAATCTTCATTCGTTGATGGTTGATGATCAAGCATCGACAGATTTAGCAAGGTGTTTTAAATTCAACCAATAGAAATGGTCGATCGCCAATGAAGGAAAAGAGGATTATGATGTGTCATTCCATGTCAACATCCACATGTCATTCCACATCCTCATCTATGTGTTATGCCACATCAAAAAAATTGATACCTTAGGATGACGTGTCATGCCACATCATCATCTATGTGTCATGCCACATCAACATGTTTGCCATGTCAACAAAGGGATGTGTTAGGGAGTATTAATTTAGAAAGTCAAAACAGTTGGTTTTGTTGATTGAGTCTTGTGGTCATGTATTGGCTTCTCAAAAACCATGTGTCAAGGTCCTAGGATCAGTGTCCTATGACAATGTTTTTGAGTTCATTCACTTATGAGTCATGTTGGATTTAATTGAGTCATGTCTAGGGGGTTAGAGTTTCATTCCAAGTCATAGTTAAAGTGGTCAGTCTTGTCCCAAGGTTAAGTAAGCTTCTTACATGATCCTTTGTCATCATTAGAGAGGATGAGATTTAAAATCATTGCACCATGTCATAATAAGGTCATGTCAGAAGGTTTACATGTGTACTAAAAGTGTCATAGCTTTCCCAATCCAATTTGTATCTTTTAAAACATGTAATCAATCAGTTTCAAATGCATTGCAAAATATCCTAGATTTCCGCAGCGACTAAGCCATCATGTCAAATTGCTTTAAAAATTTCTATAACGGTGAGGCAATCGTGGGAATGAGGTCATAAATTTGGCATATTTTTTGTAAATCAAGTTTTATAAGTCATGTGGATTTTCTGCTTTTAAATTATTGAATTTTTGTTTTGTTGTGAAACTGTGACAGTCGTTGCGAAACTATAACAGTTACTGCAAAATTCCTTATAGTTGTTGTGAAACTACATGCGCTGGGAAATTTCTTGTCTGCTATGAAATTGCTTGATCGGCTCAACCTGTTTCTAATTCCTAAAAGGCCTGCCTGATCATTGGACACCTTTGAAACTTCATTTTTTGTTGCATATTCCTCAGGTGCTAATACCCTAATCTCCTATCAAAGTTATACCATCTCATTTGCTACAAAATCCCTGTTGCTAAAGCCTTATATCACTATCTTCCAAATAAACCCTAATACACCAAGTTTCCACTGCATATTGTTTAAGCTTTGACATCCTCTGCACCCACCGTCATCACAGTACTCTTCAAAAACAACCATGGAGAAGAAAAAGGAGAAGAAGAAAGTACATAAGGGAGGTGGCATAGTGAGATTCAAACCCCAAGGTCTGCAATTACTGGAGTCAAATTCTATTTTCAAATAATCCTTCAAGGAAGTAGGATGCCTCACATTTTGCGAAAATCTACAAGGAGTACACATGGAGGTGACTAAAAAAATTCCCTAAATTTTGATGGGGTCAAAAAAAAGGTTGGATCACTAGAGATTCAGGTCACTAAACAGACAATTGCCTCAGCAATAGGTATACCCATGAAAGGTGAGAGGTGGCTCAAGGGAACACCTCTGGATTCCTCCTATTGCAATGATTATTTCAAAGAAGAATTTCAAAATGAGAACGTGTCAAAATGAGTGTCTAGGAGCTACATGCTAGAAACCCATGAAAAGATGTTGAGGGTAATACAGAGATACTTCACATGCGAAGGGTGTTTCAACAAGGTATACATGTACCATATCAAATTGCTCATGCACTTTACAAGTAAGAAAACCCTAAACCTCCCATATTATCTTTGTAGAATCCTAGGGAAAACAGCTGATAAAGTACAAGTTAAATCTAATCAAGTTGATCTTAGTTTGTTCCATTTCAGTCTCATTAAATTGTTGGTCCTTGAAGAACTTAAGAGAACAAAGAGAGAATGGAATTCTTTTTTGGATGCATCGGGATTTTTTGTTAAAACTACTATTTCCCCACCATACAAAGGCAATACTCCTTCTACAAGAACTAAATCATTATCTAGTAGTTTGAAAAGGAAAAGAGGAGATGACAAAGAATATCTTATTGTGATTGACCCTTGAGACTGCAACCAAGATCTCTCTTAGCAAAGGATCCATGAAAAGGGGTAAATATCCTTTTCAGGGTGTTGAAATAGTTGTAGACATTGAGGAGACCCATGGAAGTAAAATAAGCAATATAAAAGGTAAAAAAATCATTTTCCCTCTTGAAGAAGTAAAAGTGACAAAACCTAGGAAACCATTCACCAGGTATGCAACAAAGAAACAAAATCATGTAGATGAAATTCTTGCAGATGAAATTCCTACATATGAAACATTTCCCTGTCTTGAAACTAAGGATGTTGTAGAATACAAGCCTCCATCAAGCAAAAAAGTGAGGTTTAGTCCATAAGTACTTGACAAAGAAAAGATTGGCAAACTTGTAACTAGATCATCAACAAGAAAGAAGATCCATGTTGAAGAAAAAAAATATGAGACACCTATTCATTGTGCTACTGAGGAATCGGTTGAGGTTCAATATCATCTAGAAAAGGAACACATAACCGCTAAAATATTAAAGAAACAGTTGGAGGCTCAGGCTGAAATTGTAAAACTAAGGGAAGAAAACAAGAAAATGAAAGAGAGGATAGAAGAACACTTGGACCAATGTGAAGAAGCTTTGGAGAACAACAAAAGAATGGTAAAGAGGTATTTAAACCTGTAGAAACAAATGAAAAAACTATACAAGAAGCATAGGGTATTGAAGACAAAGGACAGACTGATAAAGGAACAAATGGAAAAGGAATCTGGACTTTCTGGCCCAAGTTGCAATGGAATAATTTGATAACACTTAGGATAAGTCATGTTGTTTTTGTTTTGTGAAGTTATCTCATGGTTTTGGATAAATTCTAAAGCAGTTTTCAACACCAACAAATGGAAAAAAATATTTCACAACAACTTTTGTTGTGAAACTGCTCAAACAGAGATTTCATAGAAAAAAAAAATGGTTCCTGTGAAATCACTAGTCAACACATGAAGGAGTATTTTCAGCTGCCACATGGGGTGAGTTCGATATGCCAGCATCAATATTAGATAATGCAACCATTTTCCATTAAATATATGTAACATAAATGTATTAGGGCATATAAGTCAGTCGGAAACTGAAATCCTAAATTGTAGGAACCACTGAAAAATTAGTTGGTAATTTGTTAAGAAAGTAGTTTATCAATTGTAACTTCTTTTTGGGTATGAAACCCTAACTATTTTGACTTCATGGAATCAAGATGAAGGTAATGTTATTTATTTTAATGAAAAATAAAATAGAAAGGTTCGATATTTGAGTAAGAAGACTGTTGGTTTTGTAATATTTCCTGAATATTAATGAAAGGTTTACAGACAAGCATTTGAAGCTTTTTCTCAAAGATTCCTATGTTCAGTTGTTGTAGTCAGTATTCCTAGTGTATGTGATTTCTTTCTTTGTTATCATTAACTGTATTATTTTATGTTTGAATGAGACATTGTTGATGCAGAAATAATTTGCATATGCTCTGTATCTATCTTGTTTCAAATATTCATTTTCATACTGATAAGTTTATGCACAATTCATCTAAGTTGGATGCTCTATGTGACTTTGAATGTTTTCTTTTTCATCTATCCATGTTTTAAGATTTTATGTGTAGCAATAGTTGGATGTCTAGCCTCTAAGATTAAAAGTTTTCTGCCAAGTTCTAAAAAACTTGAATTGACATCCCTTATGAATCTATGCCTAATAGATGTTCCTCTCAACCCTACTAACCATTTCATACACTTTTTATTCTCATAGAACCTAGCCATTGTATTGAATGAAAAAATGTTAGGAGGGAGCCCTCTTTGGACTGACAGGAGGCTAGATTCTAGTCTAAAAGTAGGTTTTTGGTTACTATTGTCCCCTATCCTAGGGATAACTAAGGAGATTATGTCTCGAGGCCCACAGGTCCTAGACATGGAGTACTGAGAGCCATACGACTTGAGATTGGCCCAAGAGGGCCCATCTTTTCTTCAGTGCATCCCATCTATCAGCAGCAACATCATCCATCCCACCAGCTTGGTCCTAAAGTAGCACTGGGTCTTGCTCTATGAGGTAATGAGTCTAAGTATCATGTTATGTGTCACTCTAATTTTTTAAGAATTTGAATATGTTTCACTGAACTCTCCTTTGTTTCATAACGTTTTCTTGGAAATTATGCTCTTTAACTTGTTCATACTTGCGAGGGGTGACAGAATGCCCTAGTAAGCTACTTCCCTTAGGGATGAGTTTCCACTTGGTGGGTCTTTTTGTCATCCTTTTACACACTTGCAAATGTGGACTAAGTCTCAATCCACTTAGTGTGTCCTTGGAGACACAATGTCCAAGTTAAAGCCCACTGTCACCTCGACTTGAACTCCTTCCATCTAGGCTTACTCCTAGGGAAGCCAAGGGGGGTAGATCCTAGTTACTATATGAGTTATTAGATGTGTTCTAGGAGTTAATTTTACTTCATTAAAGGTTGGTGGAAACTAGACTATATGAGAGGAAAGCAATGCAAATGCAAATCTTTCAATGAAAAGTCAATCCTTTCCCTAAGACAACTAAGACTAGTGCCAATTATCGCTCAATTTCCAAAGGAAAAGGTTAAGGGAAGGAAAAATGGTGTAACAGGAAGTTATCCTATCATTGTCACCTCAACAAGATACCTCTTTCTATTTAGGGTTGATGGATTAGGGAAGACGTCCCCAATGACCTGGGGGTTTGAGAAGGCAAAGGTTAAAGTGTTTATAAAAGTATCCCCTCTCACAAGTCACATTGATCAGAAAGTCCCAAGGTTTTAATCAATGAAGTAATTAAGTTCTTAGATGTACCTGCCTAGAACAAAACAATATCTTTTGCAAGTACAACTTGTTGTTAGTACTTCATTAAACCATGGACTTATCAATAAAATAAATAGTTGATATATGATGAAGAAAACATAATTTTATAAAAACAATGTTTATGAGATGATTTCTTCACAATAAATGCCTTGAAAGAGCTTCAAAATGACCCAAAATAATCACCCATTAATACCAAAGTACTAGCATTTGTCAGAAGCAAATTAGGTAGTGTATAAATCAACTTTACAATTGCTTTTAGGTGCTTTTAATGCTGCAATAGATGGTTGTAGCTTACTTTTGTAACAACAACAAGTAGGTTAGTAGATTAGTCTATTCTAGGGTTAGGAAGAGTTAGTAGAGATCTTAAGGTAAAAGTTTTTAGGGTGGATTTCATCAATCACTCAATTGTAAGGCTTAGATCAGTGTTTTTAGGGTAAATGGAGTCTCTTTTAGCAACGACAATTTTGAAGAAACAAATTCATAATAAGAGAGCTAGAGGCAAGAAGGTTAACGAGTGAAGTGTTGGTAGCTCAAGGCTTCAATCACTAAACCTTAGGGGGGAAATGGCCACTAGGAAGTAGGTAACCATAGGCCCTAGCGGTTTTCCTCCTTCTTTAGCTCAAAGATAAAGTAGATGATGGCTAGATGAAGAAAAATATGCTAGGGTGTTGCAATGGCAAGGCCCTTAGCACAAAGCTTCAAGAAAATAGGGTTTCTAACATAATCTAGTAGGTGAAAGTTATTAAGGAAAGAACAATAACATGTGCTTTAGCCTCCTAGGGTTTCAAGCTAGCAATTTCATAATCTTAGAATAAATGCAAGATAAACATACCATAATCATTCAATGAAGAATAATTACAGAAAAATTACTTACATTCACCAAGAATCATCTAGCAATAGGCCTAGTTGAACACTTCCACCAATAAAAATGCTAAAACACACCAAAAATAGCCTCCTTCAAGAAGTGCACACCAAATTTCAGCTAAGAAACCCTAATTAGGGAGCAAATTTCAAACCTCACTTAATTGTGAGTGAAATATCATGAAACAATACAAGGGAAAATCTCTTATTTATACAGTTACAATGACCGGAATCAGGTCAAAAAGACCGACATGGCCAGTTTACATGTAATATCTAGTTTTTATATTAAATGACAAATTAAAACCCCAAATCAAGAAGAAAAGGTGACGTCATGCCATTTTAGGGTGACGTTAGGCCTTTCTAGTGCAACGTTGGCCTCCAAGAGAAAAATGTTAGGCCTCGAGGGGAAAGACATTGGGTGACATCAAGGGTCACAGAGGTGATGTCATGGGCCTTCCAAGGCCTACATCATAGTGGGAGGGAAAGACCTCCCTAGGTCCAGGCCTACCAAGCTATCTCTGGTGGAACATCCTCCTCTCTCTCTTGTGCAAACCTATGAGCTATCTCTGCCCCTGGTTGGGGTCTCAGCATCCATCTAGTGGGATTTTATCCCTATGGAGGTCTGAACTAATCATCTCCCCATGTGTACCTGTCCGTCGGGTGTGGCCCTGCAACAACAACAAGTATGCCCTCCATGGGCTCTTAAGTTACAAGGATCATAACAATGTCAATCACATCTAATAATCAAGTTATTTAAACATGTGCATAAAACCCCATTTTCATAGATAAGTGCTCAAAGACGTTATGTTATTCTACAAGCCAGTTTTGGAGGGAACGTTAGGATGTCCTATTGGGATAATTATCATTGGACGTGGGATGTTTCCAAATGAAGAAAAATATAGGCCATGTAAGTGGATGAGGTGGTAAGGGGTGTTTGAGCAATGCGTGCAATGATGACAGGGGAATGTATAGATTACCTTTGGGTGCCTCTGAAGAGGGTGAGTTGAACCTTGTCATGAATGCAAATGTTTCCAAGCCCATTCAATTCCTTTTATATTTTAACTTATTTCTTTTTCTTTCAAGAGACTAGTTAGGGGACACTGCCTTGGCATGGTGACCAGTGATGGCAATGTTACCCACAAGCATTTCACGGAGATGAGAAGGCTGGCTCGTGATGAGACCCCCTTTCTCTTGGTTATTCCACCTAGAGACACTACCCTGGCATGGTGACTAGCTGAATGGTAGTGTCATGTTGCTACATGCCCATGGACCTAATAGGTTGTCTCAAGATGAGACCCCGTATCCTCCAACTAGGTATTGATTTTATTATTTTATGGGTCCCTCTGTTTCTTCCTGAGAATCCTTTTATTGCTTTCTCGGGGATCCCTGGGCCAAGCATCTGAAGGTTTGTTATTTTGTTTTTTATCCATTGCTAGATATACTTTTACCCTCTGGGCCTTCAGCCCCTTCTTCCCACAAGGTAAGGTACAACCTTTTTCTATCTTGGCAAACCCAATTCTCGAACCAATGTATGTGATGAATGAGAGGGAAAAAGATGGAAAGTGGTAAGTATGGTGGGAATGGACGATGACTTTTCATGAACCCACCCAGTGGCAACTCAAACGCTATGTGAACCAACTTACTAGGGCATCATGTCAGTCCCCCCAAGTGTGGACAAGTGGAAATGCATAAGGTCCAAGCATGCGTTAGAAGTAAAAATAATTAAATGAACATATTCAAATGTTTTGAGAATCATAGTGACACATACCATGATACCTAGACTCATTACCTCACGGAGAAAGACTGACTGATGCTGAAGGACCGGGTCAATGGGATGGATGTTGCTTCTTCTAACAAGGTGGAGGAACTGAAGAAGAAATATGGGCCCTCCAGGGATAGGATCAAGTCAATATGTCTCTCAATACTCCATGTCTAGGACCTGCGGGCATCAAGGAATAATCTCCTTAGTTATCCCTAGGCTAGGGGATAATAGTGCCTAAGGTTGGGAAAAGGGGTCAGCTAAGGTTACAAGGATTACAAAGAATTACTTTACAAAACTTACAATTAGATACAAATAATAGATCAACTATCTACATATTATCCAAGGCAAACGTCCTTTGTTCCTCTAAATTCAATAGTGCACTTATTCTTTGAGAGATATTAGAAGAATTTAATTCTTCAACCTGTAGTATCAGCCTTAGAGAAGAAAGTTTCAGCTCAATAGGAAAAATGGATTCTTGACCATAAACAAGCTGAAAGGGAGTGCAAACAATGCTCACTTTGGTGGTAGTGCAATCTGCCCAAAGGGCGTAAGTGAGGAGAGTGTGCCATTGACAAGGCTTATCTTCAATAGGCCTCTTGATAATTCTAACCAGATTTTTGTTAGTAGACTCAGCTTGCCCATTTCCTTGAGGATAATAAGTTGATGAGGTAAAATGTTTAACTCTCAGTTTAGCTAGAAATTGAGTCAGCTTAGCGGAAATAAAAGCAAGACCGTTGTTTGTAATAATCTTTAAAGGAAGGCCAAATCTGGATAAAATATTAGTTTCAAGGAAAGAAATAACATGCTCATCTTGTGAATACTTAAGTGGGACAACTTCAGTCCATTTTGTAAAATAATATGTGTTTGTCAAGATAAAAACTTGCCCTGCTGAAGATGGAGGATTTTTTACCACCTATTTCAACTAGCATTTCAGCTCCATGTGCCATGAAGCTATATACCTGATGGTGAAACAAAGTTTGAAAACTTTCTAGTTCTACAAGGCATTTTTGGCCTCGACACGTCTTTTTGTAATTAGAAATTTCGCTCCCCTCTGTGGGATTATAATGTAATGGGTCTGCAAGGCTCATATTGTAGGTTAGTTTCCTAGGACTTTATCATTAGGGAAGTCCTTTCATTGAGTGCTTTTTTTCCTCGGGTAATTAATTTGGCCTAACCAACCTTTTTAATTACCCTTGAGTTTTTCACTCCCACAATAATCCTCCAAAGTGGCAAAAGGCGTTCTAATGATCGATCCCTATGGGTGACTATGATCTAGGAATATTTTAAATGACCATTCTAGACGTCTCCTAGAGTCTTGCAAAATTTTGTCGAGTCTAAGTAGTTTTGTTTTTTTTTAATTACCCATTTAATGGTAATTTTAATTATTTTTTATGTAAAAATGTAAAAACTAGGCCCTTTGGATTTTTGATAGGGTATTTGTACTCAAACGAAATGGAATGAGACCCCCTACAAGCTTGGACCAAGTTTCATCTCAATTGGACAAGTTTTTCTAGGTCTTTGTCCATGAGGAGTCCAAGTCAGTCTAGAGTCAACAATTTAATTGCTTAATTGACAAAGTCAAAATGTCATTTTTTTGTAAAATGAAGTAAAAAGGTTTGAGAGAGAGTGGGAAAGGTTTCCTAACCTTTTTCCTAAGTTGGAAAAGTAATTTTCCACTTAAAGAACCCCCCCTTGTTTAGCCAACAACTTAAAGTGGTGTTTCCTTGGTAATTGGCATGAGGGAATTAAAACATTTAAGTGAAAAAAACCACCTAAACCCTAATTTCAACCCCCTTGGTGTCTAACCTCATGTTTGACCATAGGAAAAAGGTGTTTTCTGTAACATCTCGCTCCGACACACTGAGCGAACTTATTCTTTGAGGACACTTGCTTGCAAGTGATCCGGATTATTATGATATTAAAATATTTGACTTTGATTATGATGAGTTATGGTAGATGACATGATGTTTTACTACATTGACATAGACAGGTGCTATTGACTCAGTCTTACTGAGTGTGCAAGGCTTTGGACCTTGAGGATGCAGAGGCATCGATGGAACCCCATGGACTCCGGATTGAGTCAGGGCGTGTGTTATTGGGGTTTTATTGTTTTACTGTGATATTAGTACATCTGATTAGATGATATGATGTGGATATGTTCTGACATGATTTTTTGATGATGCAGGCTGACAATAGCTTGCCGACCAGACTCACATATGGAGTAAAGGGGCCACACACGATTACCAGAGAGGTTGAGGGAGAGGTGTGGATAGCATCCCTACCACAGCCTACTAGCACTCCTGCCATGCCTCGAATTGTAGGTTAACGATTACCTAGTTCGAGGGGACCCACGATGCCGTGAGGGAAGACTGCGACAGTTGCTCACGATGATTCTAAGGGGCGCGCAATAAGGCAAGGGCCTTATTCCTTAGAAGCCCTTAGTCTCCCACAAGTTCACCTGGCGGAGTGTTGACTCCAAGGGTTATTGATGTCTACCAATCAGTCAAGAGGTGAGTGGCACCCTTGGAGCACGTGGTGCGTCCTGAAGGGCACGTCGCGCAAAAGAAACAAAAGAGGTGAGAGGCACCCTTGGAGCACGTAGTGCGTCTTGAAGGGCACATCGCGCAAATGAACATATGAGGCGAGTGGCACCCTTGGAGCACCTAGTGCGTCCTGAAGGGCACGTCGCGTTGATGATGATAAAGGAACGAACCTAGATGGCCCTAAGATAAATATCTCATTAAGAAATTTTAAAACAATTTCCCTAATTAAAATGTCACCAGTTCAGAATCTAAGTTCTAAGTCTAAAACTTCGCTAGGGGTAAAGTTTTGTCTACCCTTAAGAAAATATCTCTATAAAAATAAAATAATAAATTTTAAAATAAAAACCACTTAAGTAATAATTGTGGACTTCATAAATTTTGGGTAAAATGAAGAGAGTAAGAACTTAAATAAAATTTGTGGATATAAAAGGTAAAGAAGAAATTGATTATTTAACTTGTGAAAGTGTAAAAAGATTTTAAATTAATAATAAAAGGAAAAGAGGTTAAATTGCACAACTGTCATTTTTAGCTCTAATAGAAAGGGGAAAGAGGGAATTTATAAAAATTAGGAAACTAGGGAAAGGAGGTAACATAAAAAGGGAAAGATGGGAAACTTAAGGTAAAAAGTGGGAGGTCAACTTAGTAAAGAATCTGCAATTAAAAACCTTCTAAATTGAACTAAATTAGCAACTTCTTTTTAGGGAAAGTCTTTAAAACCTATAAGGGAATCTAGGGACACCTAGGAGTAAATTTAGGAGTAACTCTAGGTGGGTGAGGGAAATAAGACAATTTAATAAATTAAAGAAAATAATTATTGGAGGAATGTGGGGGATGAATGACACTTGTACGAAGGAGAATTTTTAGAAGATTTTTATTTAAAACTTAAATTAAATGAGATTTAGGGAAAGATTGGAAGTTCTAAAACTCTATAAAGGAGAGGAAGAAGAGAGATCGGTTGTTAGAATAACGTTATGCTGTCGGATTAGTGACTTGACTGATTTACTTGTGGGAATTGGGATTTCCCAGCTCGGAGAGGAGTGGTATCTCGGCCTTGCGATGCGACCTGGGAGCTAGACGTACCATATGGATAGTGTGTGGCCCCTTTGCAGCTCAAGGGGTTAAGGGGGAAGCAGAGTACCCCTAGCGTTGGCTGGGAGGTACCAGTGAGGTCTCGATGGTTGGTGAGCAGGATTGCACAGAGCAGGTGAACGACACTCGGAGCAGGCAAATAGGCAATGGTACGCTCTTCATTTTGTATGGTAGAATGTATCAGGCTCAGGCTTGAATCTGCTTATTTAATGGAAAAGTAAATTGATGTTTTTTTTTATTTGGTGACTGGAACCTTCATTAGCTTAGCTAGATGATTGTTGACTTGTGCCTTCCAGTCCAACCCCCGCGTAAGGTTTATCTTGCTTCCTTCTTGTTATTTTTCCGCGCCTTGACTGCTAGAGTCCCTGTGATCCCTTCGACAAGTTACCTTTATGACCCTGGAGTTTTCTTACTGTTGTCGCCTTTTTGTATCAGTACCCCGAGAAAAAAAAAAAGGTATTAACTCTTATCCGTGTGTAGCTCTCGTGGAATTGACTTGTTTTCATTACTCCAGCATTGGTAATTATATGAAGGTTGTAACACATTGCCCCTACAATTGTGGATATGCAGTAGATGTAGAATATCACCTGCGTGATGGTTTTGATGTAACAGATGTAAAACGGTTCCTCTGCTTGTTTTATGATTGATGGATAATATTAGCCTGCGTTATGCCTCAAATGTGAAGTTATTGCTGTAAATTTTATCAAAGGTGAATGAGAGATAGCGAAGGTTTTACATGTAGTAAATTATCTCCAATTTGTTTACTGTAATTTATGTTTAAATTACATCTCATATGACTCCTGTAGAAGCGAATTCTTTTTACAATAGAAAACCTTTTTGATTGGAGAAATTTAAACACTGCACCCTCTGCTCACGAATTCTTTTACCCTGGCTCCGCTGAACCATGATTTCGACTGTGTGATGTCTTCCCGGCATTTAGTAAGGCTAGTCGACTATGTAATTGGTTGCCCACAAATGTGATTGTGCAGTATTGCATGATCCCCCTTGTGTTGATTGCTATCCTAACCGGTCTGAGGCGATCTCTTGTTGGGCACTTCCGTTGCATTTGGAATGCATCGGTTGCTCCATTTTGGCTATTGTGAGTTACCTCACAGCTTTACTCCAACGATCCTCATAATTTATCCTATAACTATCTTGGTCAGCGTCAATTACTGTTTCAAGGATGGTTGGCACAAGTCCCTTCATTCGCACCTGTTTCATTTTAGTAGTGTGCGCCCTTCTCCCTATAAATATTGGTTGTAACTAACCCAATCCACCACTAAGTTAAACGTGACAACTGTCGTTGTTGACCACGAAATTTACAGTGGAGTGATCTCGACGATCTCTCTGCTACATCTAATTCTCCCCCAGCAATGCTTGCCCAGAATTTGACCTTCATTGATTGACTTGGATTCTTGCATAGTCTCTGTCTATTTTCACCCCCACATTACCTTAATTAACGCCCACGATTGGTGGCTCCCAATCAAATTCCCTCTACCTGTTTACGCCCCCACTGTTTTGCTGAAAACTCTGACTATGTGGATGTAGAATCACCCACGTTTTAGCAGTTTAATCTTTGAGTTCACTTGCCAGAGTGTTGCACTGCGTTTTGCCATTTTGGAAACCCCCTTTTCGGGCTCTCAGCCTTACATTTTAATTACATAAATGGATTTTCAACCTCAGGTTGCCCCTTTAATTCTTGATAGAAGTGCGGTAATAATTGAACTGGCAGAAACCTTTTTAAACCTGACAGAATCCAGCTCATTGACAGTCGTTGGCAGTAATTTTTAAATAGGCAGTAAATTTTAATTGTTAGATGAACGGAAACTAAAAGGACAGTCGTTTGGCTGTGAAATTTATGCCTAAGTCCTTACCTCAGTTTATCTTTCCACCTGGTAGTAATAGTATTAATGCATTATTAATTACTTCTTTTTTTTTTTAAAGCGGGGTGCCTTGTTGTTCACTTTACATTAGATGCCCAGTTATTGTCCTTAAACGCCTTGTTCATCGCCTCATTATTCATTTTAATGGTAGCAGTCAGTTTAAGATGATTACTGAGGTTAACAAGATTAATGGCTCAATCATAATATTGACAATCTAGTTAGCTTTTAAATATTGCTTAATATATAAGTATATTATCATAATAAATGTATGGTTGATGCAATAAAATTTTAAATATATTAATGGTTCTCTTATTATTTGAGAACAAGTCTTTAAAAGAAAATAGATGTTATATAGATCTAATATTTGTTTTACTATTGGTATCAATGAATTTGTTTTATTATTCATTTCTTAGAACTAGACATTTTTGCTTATTGCATTAAAGAAAAAATAAAATAAAATAAAGAAAAACAAAAATTTATTAATTAATTGCTATCCTTTTTATTATTAATGGTTTTCATGTCGTAAATGCCATATACACTTATCAGTAGTGGTACTCAAGTTGCAATGATTATTAGAAGTCCCTCCCATTGGTAGGGTTATGAAAGTGACTTGGAAATGTGTTTCTTAATTTTCATTTCATTGAGGGCGTGCCACTTAATAATGAAAAATCCCTCGTGTTGATTTTCTTATGTAATTCTTGATTGAAAACCTTACACGTATCAAGAATATTGATAAGTCCATTGATATAGATTTTAATTATGTGTAATTTTCTGGGGTGTGTGGGGTTGTTAGTACGACTATCCTTAGATTGTAAGCTGGGTCTGGTAGTGTCGGGTAGGATGTAGACACCTCCATGTTCCTCAGAACAGTCGTCAGCCCTGAGACCTTAAATGGTTAAAATCGATGGGAACCTGGGCTTGAGCGTTGCTTATGTGTCTTGGAGGTCCTAACCATTGCAGGGTAGGACGGGCGGGTAGTCAATCTTAATTTAGTTGGTTGATTGTCATTCATTGCTTCCTGATGCTTGATGTGCATCTTAGATCGTTGTGTGGATTGTCACAGATGCATGCGTCATGATCGTCATCACGTGGCGACGTAGAGTATAATGTATTTACCTTGTACACTCGCACACACACAATATATATATATATATATATATATATATATATATATATATAATGCACTTGTTATGAGAGGTTGATGTCGTGATGAACGGGAGGTTCGTTACATGTTCCCCCTTTACACCTCACCCCTCAAACTCTAACTCACTACCAAAACCTTAAAAAATGGCTCTTCCTTGACTTTGTCTATTTCTCTTGGACGTGTGACACTTGTAACTCATCCAAGAGGGGTATTTCTCCTCTCCCAAGTATAAAATAATGCTTACCACCCTCCCCCCCTGCCCTCCACCCCTCATTACACATCTATTTTTTCCCTATTGTTACTATTCCAAAATCTCTCATCTCCCACTCTTCGCTCTCTCTCTTTCTTGTTCTCATTCTTTCTTCTCAAGCTTGTGGCAAGTATTTGCTCAAGCTTGCTTATACTCTAATAAAGAAAATCTTTGGAGGACATATGGTGTTGGGAGTCTTCTTGGTTCAATACTTTTCATGAGGTGATCTTGTTCTTTTGTATTCTTCTTTTTGCATGCATAGCTTTGAGATCTATAGTAGGAATATCAAGCAAAGTATTTTGCTTGTGTAGGTTTATGATAGTATTGTCATAGATATAGTGAGAATATATTTAGTTATTTCAAAGTATTTTGATTTGATATCTAGATCTACTCACTTCCTAATTTTTTTTGTAGCTTAGCATTGAAGTTTTGCAAAGTTTCCTAGGGTTTTAATAGAAGATTTCAGATCTGGAAATCTTCCATTTCACCCACATTTACCCTCTAAAAAATTTTGTTTCTTATTATTGTTCATTTCCATAATATTTTGGCAAACTAACATGTTAGGATAGCTCATTTATATGTTTATAACTTGTTGAAATTTACGCAGAAAATTTATGGTTTTCATAACAGAAATTTTCACAAGTTTTTGTCACATTTTGTAGCATTTACAACAAGCTTTTGCTTGTTGTTTTTTGCAGGTTGGTGACATAAAGGAGGATTTACAACCCATTTGGGTCACCTACAAGTCAAAGAATAACCTCCTAAGTTGGGGTAACATATTACCAACACTTATTTTTCTTTTCTCCATTGTAAGCAAGCCCCAAGAGAGTCTCTAGGGCTTGCATTTCTCTAAAAGTTTTAGATTTTTGCAATTTCTATTTCTTAGTTTGCCTACACCTTGCATAGTGGATTGGCCTAGCCACCCATGCAAAATTGTAAGGATAGTTTCTAAGTTTTATTTTCAGCATTGAAATTTATTTTCTAGTTTCCCCACTTGTCCTTAAGACAAGTTTGTGTGACTAGCATTAGTTTCTTTCCAAGTTTTTTTAATTTCCAAGTCATTTATTTTTTACCCACTTGAGCACAAAACCGATAGGCTTTGTCCTCCACCTTTTGCACTTATTGTGGTTGCAAGTAGATTAGATTTACTTTCAATTCTTTACTTCTTACTTGTTTGCCTACACCTAGCATAGTGTTTGGCCAAGCAAACCATGCTAAACTGTAAGGCTAGATAGATAAATGATGCTTTCTTGCTTCTAGTTTCAAGTTTCAAGTGATTATCTTTAGATCTTAGAATCTTATCATCTTTATTTTCTTAAGTCCATGGAGGCATAGTAATTTACTTGCTTATTTTTTTCAAACAATTTTTTTCTTTCCAACCATTTACTTTTCTTTCAAGTTCAAGCATTTTCATTTCCTTTCAAGCAATATATTCTTTACTTTCAAGTTATTGCAAGTTGTTTTACTTTCAAGTACTTTTACTTTCATGCAATTTACTTTCAAGTACTTTTACTTTCTTGCAATTTAATTTTGTCAAGCAATCTTTATTTCAAGCACTCAACTTAACTTAATTAATCTTTAAGTTTCAATTTATCTTAGATCCTTAGGGGCTTCAATTAAACTATTTTAACTAGAGAACCTACTACTATCCAAACTTTGCCATCAAAAAGGGATCTTGTGGAGGTGGTAGGGGGTGCTAGATTAGGGATGGTCTCACGACACTAGGTGCCCCCCTTGTTGAGCACCATTGTTTCCCGGATTGACCTGTGGAGCTAGGGTAAGGCCTCCTTTGCCTTACTTATTAAGCACCCAGTAGTCTTTTTGCTATAAGCGAGGAGAGTTTTAGGGAAGTTACATAGTTTAGGATTCACACTTCACTTAATCAACCTTAATCCTAAAATTTATCCACAACTAAGCTTCGCTTAACTTCATAATCTATTTTTATGGTTCATGCTCTCTAATTTATGCAAGCATTTCAATTTCAAGTTACTTTCCAAGCATTTTATTGAGCACTTGTGGATGGTTAAACTAGTAAGCTAAAAGTTGTGCATCTCTTTCCCGTGGAGGCTTATCACATGCTTTATACTTGTCCTTCTTGAGTTGTGCACTTTTTCCCTTGGAGGCTCTTTTGATTGGTCTTTCATCTATTTTGGAGTTGAACATTGTAGACATTGGATAACCCCTTGAAGTTGTGCACCTTGTGGGGGGTACTTCATTGTTTGGTTTTGTTGAGTTGGTGTGTTGTGTTGTGGATGTTATATTGAGCTATATTTTTCTTCTCTGCACAATCAAATCAAGTTAGTTCATTGTTGCTTCAAGTTCGATCTAGTTAGTGCATGTTTCTTTCTTGTCAATAGTTGTATATTGTTGTATCTTTTAGCTATTATTTGCATTCTTCATTGTATAGATAGTTGCTTTGTTTCATTATATCTAATTCCATTGTAGAAGTTTTGTAGAGTAATTATTTTGTATCTAGTTGTAAACCTTTTGTAAAGTCTTTCCTTGTAATATATTGTTGTAACTTTAGTTGACCCCTTTGCCCAACCTTAGGCACTAGTCTTAGTTGTCTTAAAGAAAGGCTTGACTTTGCATTGAAAGATTTGCACTTGCATTGTTTACCTATCATATAGGCTAGATTCCCCCAAACCTTTAACAATTAAAATTAAATCCTAGAATTAATCTTTTAACTCATATAGTAAATAGGGTCTACCGCCCTTGGCTTCCCTAGGAATAAGCCTAGACAAAATAAGTTCAAGTCGAGGTGCCAGTGGGTTTGAACTTAGGCATTGTGCCTCCAAGGACACAATAAGTGGATTGGACTTAGTCCATGTTAGCAATTTTGTATAAGGACGAAAACATCTTTGGCGTCGATGTCGGGGATAAGTCTTTTATCCTTGGTCTTAACAACTTAAATTAATTTATTCTTTTAAAACTAAGTAATAAATTTCTCTCTAACTTTTTTTTAACTTGGGTTGGATTTTCATTGTTTGTTTACTCTCCAAGTGGTGACTCCATTTGAAAATATCTTTGAAGTATACTACAGGGAGAAATCCTCTTGTTCCTTGTGGGTTGCTTGAAATTCTTGGGGAAGAAGCAATCTCTGATATCCATCTCTTGTTGTACATAATAATCTAACAACTTTTTGTTTTCCTTCTTGTTTTTTCTTTGTTTGATGCTCTTGTTTGTTTGATATAAACTTGGTTCTCTCGCAACTCCACTTCAAAATAATTTGACAAAGTATTCTTCAAGGATGAACTCACAGCTTGTTTTGATTCATCCTTGAACTTGAAAAATATTTTGGATGAGGTTAGCCATTTTTTCTTCTCGTTGAATCCTTAATATTTCTTGGGTCCCAATCCTTTTCTTTAGACCTTTTGATGATCTAGTTAGAAATGGGCATTTTTTGTAGTCCAATTGATTTTTCGGGAATGGTTGGTTATCCTCATGATATATCTGAAGATGTTATTAAAAACATTCCTAACTTTCATAATTTTGATGATGATAGTGCTCATATAAGGGCATTTTGGCGGTGTATTGATAAATGGTCTGATCCACCTATTTATGAGGATGTTCTAATGGAATTGTGTGTGATGACTCTTGTTTCGGGATATGCTTATGATTGGTTTCATGATTATGAGGATAATACATTTAAGACCATACGGGATTTGTTGCATGCCTTTTTGGAGAGATTTGGGGATGATCGGGATGAAACTTATAATGAATTGGTTGATGCTTTTATGGAAAAATGGAAGAGGAAGAAGCTTCCAGATATAAAAACAGTCAAATCAGATATGAAGATAGATACTCCACTAGATCCCATTGAGGAACTTGAAGAAATCATTCAGACCATGCAATTTTCCCATACAGATCAATTAGAGATCATGGAGGCTCCCTTTGTAGAGGATGAGACTTGTATTTAATATCTGGACCTTATTGAACTTGAGCTTCTAGTGAAAAAGATAGGGAAGTTCATAGGGAAATTCTGGATGAATCCATGGATGAGCCAGTAACCAATCGTGAGGAGATAAAGGAATTTGAGTTTGAAATTATTGAATATCTAGATAATTCAAGTCCCCACCCTCCTCCCGAGGAACCAATATTTTTAAGGGATAACTTTGGCAACCTTGATGAAAACAGTGCAATGGCTCCTTTGACTTGTTCATTTTCAATCTCTCAACCAAAAGATGAATTAATACAGGATAATGGGAGAATGAAAGGGAACTTCAGTTTATCAGTTACATATTATTATGAGCATTGGTTGGCCTTCCACCATGACGATCATGTGAAACAAGCTATCAAAATTTTACACGGATTTTCAAACTCCAATGTTTGGTTGAATAGAGGAAGATGCATGATTCTTGGCTGGTTCTTTCTCACAAGAAATTCCAAGTTGATAAAACTTGGAAAAGGGTCTTCAACGAGTCATCCCAGACATGGATGTTTCAGACATTTGTGGATTCATTCCATCCAATCCAAATAGGAATGATAAAGTCCAGAACCCATCTTGAAAAAGGAAAGTCAGGGAGGATAGGTTGTAAAGGCATGGCAGAAAGACGTTCTTTCCCAGCGAACTTTTGGCAATTGTCACGAGATCTTGAAAATTTATAAGAATCTAGGAAAATTGAAGGTCGATAATACCCTTTTCTGATGATCTTAAAAGAAGTAGTTTTAGCAGAAAAGTGGCCACCCACATGAATAACAGAATTTGAATATCTATGGGTTTCTTGTAACAATTTCCATACTTCCTCATTATTCACACAGCGAAGTAATATACCATCGACAGATCTCCTAAACAAGAAGTCTCCTAAAATGAAATATCTGGAAGATTCAAGACGGATTATTCTCCTTTCATGAGTATTTAAGTTATCTGTACATCTCTGATTTTGAAAATAATACACTAGATATTTATACCAGGGATGTTCAGCTACAAGAAGAATTTGACTATCAATGTAAAATAGTTCTGATATAGGATTATCATGTTCATCAATTTCTTCACTTTCTTCATCATGTTGAGCCAAGTGAAGGGATAAGTCACATCCATTAATTGTTTTGGAAGTCATGATGGTTAAATCATGCTCCTGGATCTTGGCAAGCCAATGTGCAAGCTTCATTGAAACATAAGTCTGTGAAAGCAAAAACTTGACAGCATTGAAAGGGACTTTTACCAACATGTGCTTACCTAATATAAAGTGGTGAAATTTCTCAACATCTTTAACAAGAGAGAAAGCATGTTTTTCAATATAATAATATTTGAATTCATCATCTGACAAGATTTGACTCATTTAAGCTACTAGTTTTTCATTATTTTGGTCATCACATTGTATGATAATAGCAGAGATTGTTTCCTTTGTGGAATTAGTGTATATAATAAACTCTTTCTCAAAATCCAGCTTCACCAAAACCTCTGAGGAACTGATTTCCTTCTTAATCATTCTCGATGTCATCAGTCCAAGAAAAGGAGTGATATTACTTAAGAAGATTCTGAATTGGTTTGACCATTACAGCAAAATCAGGAACAAACCTATGGACAAAGTTGATAATGCCCATAAAGGCTTGAACCTCCTTTTTGGAAGTAGAGGCAGGAAGGTTTAGAATAGCATCAATCCTTTCTAGATCTATGCTTATTCCTGAATCAGAGACAATATGCCCAAGGATCTTTCCCTTGGTAATGTCGAAAATAGACACAAAAGGATTTAAAGAAATGTTGAATTTCCTGCATCTCATGAGAACCTTTCTAAGATGACCAAAATGATCTAATTGGTTCTTTGAATATATAGTCAAGTCATCAAGATAAATCTAAATAATTTTTCCGATCAGATCGTCAAAATCTATCTGCATAGCTCTTTGAGAATTGGCACCTGCATTGGATAATCCAAAAGGCATGCGTTCATAAGAAAATTTGCCCCAATGTGTAATAAAAGTGGTTTTATATTTATCTGTCATTTTTACCTTGATCTGATTATAACCAGAAAAACTGTCAAGTAAGGACATCATATGTGACCCTGCAACTTGTTGCAAAATCATTTCCATATTAGGGAGAGGAAAATGGTCTTTAATGCTCACTCTATTTAATGCACGGAAATCAACGCACAGACGGATTTGACTAGTTTTTTTTCGAATGAGAACCAAATTGGAAACCCACTCAGAATACTTAATAGGGAAAATAATCCCAACCTTCAAGAATTTTTCCAACTCCTTTCTAATAGTTGCTTCCAGTGCAAGGTTAATGGGTCTTTGTTTTTGCCTAACCGGTTTTATGCCTTCCTTGATAGGAATGGCATGATGTATAAGAGCAGGATCAAAACCATGAATATCCTCGTAAGACCAAGAAAAAACATCTTGAAATTCATGAAGTAACTCAATGAATTTCGACTTCTCTTCATCAGTACATTGGGCACATATCTTAACATTATTTGGGGAATCAGGTGTCCCAATGTTCAAGGGAATGGTTTCACCCACTTTCCTTTTTGACTCCTCTTCTTTATGTGTTTCTTTTTTTCCTACATCACTCGATGTAAATGAACTTTCTATAGGAGTCAAGCCCTTCGAAATTTTATTGTTTTCCATGGATATAATCTCCTTGGGATTATATGGTTCATTTTGTATGAAAGCACAAATGCTTTCATCACTAGGGAAGACCTTCCATGACTCTACATTGTTAGGGATATGAGGGCAATATAAGGATTGAAAAGTGAAATCAGGTCTTTGTGGCAGAATTTGTCGAGTAGGAGAGGCTACAAAAATAGCTAACTTGTCAGCCATTGAATTCAATTCCCTTTTGACATGAGTGTTGTTAAAAGATAATAAGTTCAAGATAAGTGCCCAAATAACTTGGGTGCAACGTTTCATTAACTTGTTGTTAGGAGAATATATTTTACGTACAAGGTTTACAACAAGTTCAGAGTCCCAAAAAACTGTAAGGTGACCACAACCTCAATTATAGGCATTTCCAATGCCTAGCAGTAATGTTTCAAATTCGGTGACGTTGTTTGTGCAAGAAAACTCTAACCTATAGGAAAAGTTGTGAATTTTACCTATAAGAGAGTACAAGATAATGCCAGCTCCATTACCTTATTTGGAGCATGAACCATCAAAGTGCATATGCCACATCCCATCCTCTAGGTCAATTTGTTCAAAGGTATTATTATCTTCATCGGCAAATATGGAGTACACTCCTAGATCCTCCTCAACATAATTTACATTAGGTTGTGGGATGCTTTCTATATATGGTGAAATTATTCCCTCCCTTAGTACTATGATGTTTTTTCCATTCCGAGGAACAAATAAGTGTGTCCCGTCAAGTGAGAGGTATCCACCTGTCAAGGCTTACCAGTCTCTTCCTAAGATGATTAATAATTACTCACTGACATGTTAATTACATGAATATTAAGGGTTTTCCTTATTTCAGGATGCGCGCACAAAACCAAAGTCACGTCTTTGATTTCACCTATGGTCAATCGTTGTAAACTATTATAAGAGAGCATGCTTCTGGCATTTTCATTTGTACAAGACAAGCCTATCTCTTCCATGATCATTTTTGACATCACGCTTGGGCCCGAACCGCCATCAATTAGACAACAATGGGCTATTTTGTCCATAATATTTACATAAATGAAAAATGGAGGGTTTTTTACAGGTTGTCTAAAATTATTTACACCTACTTTATTTACACTAGAATCCTCTTCTTTTACCTCTTTAGAGAGATTGTCTATGGTGGAAGATTTTCCTTCCATGCAATTTTTTAGATGCTTTTGTTGCTCATGGATGGAAACCATGTCCAGAAGAGTAGCATCGGCCTTGATGTTAGCCAACTGGTTGATAATATTATATTTGGAAGAGGGAAGAAGATAAGGGACTCCTTGACTATCAATATTTTTAGTAACTTGTACAATAGCAGCTGGTGAAGATGAGCTTGGGATGGAATAAGTATGAGGGGGATCATATTTTCCTTTTGAAGCATAGGATTTATTCCTAGTGTTTATGATCATGACATCCTCTGGTTTTGCAAAATCTAGAATAGTAATGGTAGTTTCAGGCCTTTTGCCAAAGATTTTATCTCTGGCACTCTTCTTTACTTCACAAGTACTTTCCTTGTGGTGTTCCTCGCAAAAGTCACACCAACTGTGAGGCATGATCGCTTTGGGATGAAATTTGTTTTCATTGGAATTCCTAAAGGTTGGTGAAGAAGAAGATGAGGCCCCAGGAGTAAGTGAAGGGACATTTCCTTTCATCTCATACGTTATCATTCGATTATTCATATCTTGTACAAGTTGTAAGAGGGTATAAATTTTCATTTGTTTGATTGAGTCTCCTTTGGGAAGACATGTTCTTTCAAGCAGTTCTTCATACTCTAGACAAGTATGAAGAGAGGAACCAATATTTTCAATGGCTTTTTCTTCAAGCCTATGACGATAAGGAGAAGGTAGAGCATTAAAGTAATGCATAAAAGAGGCTTGGTTTTGGGGGTGAATAAGTTCGGGAATTTGGTTATATAACTTGGTGAAACGTAGGTTGAGAGACTTGATAGTTTCATCGTCTTTGTACACAATATTATTGTATTCCCATAATTGTTCAACTGGGATTTTAGACTGCCCATAAGTATATTTGAACCATTAAACTAACTCTTCCCAAGTGGAAAGAATCTTGGGAGGAAGATCAAAGAAATGTGTCGTTGCTTTCCCTTCAAGGGAGTTAACAAATAAGTGCATACAAGTATCATTGTCATAAGCTTCTATATTGTGGCAAGCATTGGAGAATGCCACCAAGTGTTCATTTGTAGTGATTGTATTAATTCCAGAAAACCTAGGGAGATGATGTTTGAATTTAGGAAGTCAACGAGTAGCAGGTGCTAGGTTCGGAGGGGAGGATACATGCCATGGGGTAGTAGTAGCATCCTCCTCAAATTGAAAGAGTCCATACTTCTTGATGACCTTGGCAGGGATTGTAGTTGATTGGACTAGAATTTGATGGCTATATAAGCTTCCAATCATTGATGAGGTCGAGGGTTGAGAAGTTGAGGCACCTCCAGTGCCACCAGAACCACCTCCAGATGCCATTTTGTGAATGATGGGTGGGGGTAAGAAAGATGAACTAGCTAAATCATACATAGTTCTCCTTAGAGTACCCTATTGGGCCGATAGAATAACGTTCCTTCTTCCTATTTCATTGAGGGGTGATTTCAAGAGACAATCCTCTTCTTCTCCTAGAGATACGAGGATTTAAGGAAATGAAAATAAGATCAAAAATTTAGGAAAAATAAAGATATAGTTGATTCCTAAGCTTCATTTCCCTGGCCTCCCAGTGTTCTTGAACACTTATGTCTTGTTCAATTACTGCCCATGAGTGTTCAAGATCAACCTGGGTATTGGTGGTCTCTAAGATGGTATTGAATAAGGTTAAAGAAACGTTGCTTTGGTATTTAATACTGGGCTCAAGATTGGGTTTCCTTGTAATAGGTATTGTCATGAATAAAAGTAAACAGTCAAAGAATCAAAAGCATAAACAAAAATATTCAATGATAATGTGAATACAATCAACCAGAGAGATATGGAAGATCTCCCCAGTATGGTCGCCAAATAAATGTTGATGGAAAGGTATGAATTACATTACTCAATCATTTTTTAATCTTGCCTGGCTAGGACAAGATAGTTGGGAATATCACCCTTGTTGGCAAATTCAGTGGACAGAATGCAGTGAATGCTTGTCATTGATGACAACAGTGAGGATAGCAGAATAAGGAATTTGAATGTAAAGCTCAGGAGGAACAGCATGGAAGAAGATGCCCACAAAAGCTCGAGATACAGAAGTTTGCTGA
>ML783003.1:359303-382590 GCA_009831015.1 Picea engelmannii
ATAATAACCCCTTGACCCACAGCCATCTATAACTCCAATGCTAAAAACAAATTCCTTTTAAAACCAATAGAAAATGCACAGTGATCCCAACCATTTATAACCAATTCTTGTTCTTTGAAATCAAATAAGAATATGCACAATATTAACCATGATTTTCCCATTATTTACACATTGTTCAACACAACTGAACTGGGTGTTTAAACTCATAATCGGGCCCCAACCATTCAAACACGGTGCTTCATTAAAAATAATCAACAAAATAACCTATGCAAATAGCATTCAACAAATAACATGCAACTCCTAAGCCCAAACTTCACATAAATTATCATGTACAGACTTCTTTTTAAAATTGCCCAATCAATAAATAGAACCAACTCGTGCCCAATCAACCAAGCACACACAGTTCTCTTTTACCTTTGACTGGACTAAAACGATATCAAGATCATTTTTAGGGTTTAACACAACAAATGGGAGTAAGAACAATAGCCCAATCAAAGGAATGTGTCCACAAAACATAGATAGCTCGTGCCTTTATCAAATTTACCACAGACAATAACCTTTAAAAATATTCTTGACAATGAGGGTTACCAAAAAATGACAATCAACCACCTCCAACAGAGAACAAGAAGAAGCGAACACTTAATGGCACTGTAACAAGAATGCCCAAGCGCATATCGTGCCCAACCAAAGCATATTAACCATGATAAAGCTTCCATTAAATTTTTGTGGGATGTTATTCCCAACTGCACAATGCTTCCAAGCAACAACGATAATGAGGGCAATGCCACTATATCTAACAGCTCGGGGCTTTTTCAAGTCATGGAAAGAAACAATTCAACTTTCAACAGTTCACATTGCAACCCAGAGAATCGAAACATATCAACCACATAAACGAAAATGGAGTGGCAAAACTTAACACAAAGACTGGTTGTAATACCCATGCGCAAAGCTCAGAGCTTGCTAAACTATAACCATAAATTTCCACAGAGAACCAGACAAAAACCCGAGCTGGCCGAGCATGCCTCTATGTTATTTCATCAATAAACCCATGCACAGACTACACATAGAAAGGTATAAACATTCCTCTTCTTTTTAAAATTCCAACAGTCAGAATATTCACAAGAAGAGCCCACGGACACAGCATCAATACACAGTCCAAAAAGATTAAGAAAAACACAGACCTCAAGCAATCCTAAGCCAAAAATTGACTCATAGTGCAGAGTAACCATCATGGATGGAATAATAAGGAACCATACCTGGAAAATATTACTTGAGGGAGAGAGTTAGACTGTATCCTACTTCACAAAGAAAAATCGTGGAGCATCAACAACCGCTAGAGCCAAAAAACAAAATGCAAGTATGGCTAGGGTGACAGGCCTCAAGGTTTGTTTGAGTGACGTGCGGTAAATGCACGTTTCTTCTCCCTCCAACCTCATTCAATTCAACGTACGAGCCAACCAACTCACCATAACACTAAGAATTAAATCAACCACATATTTCATTTCTATATCCCTTTTTGCATAGTGTGCCACCCAAAGTAATGTCAGCTCTTTTAAAAATAACAATGTGCCATAATATTACTATATGTGTTTCAACACATAACGCTTAACAAAGTGCATAAGTCTAGCAGCAAGGGTGTATGCACCCTCATTTTGTCACAACTACACATAACATTAGGGCTTGTGTATAGTCCTTTTAAAAAGAGATCCATTATTTTCTTTTACTAAGAGCATTTAAACCAATTAATCCATGTTTAATTGCAACATCCAAACAAAACTTATAATAATCCTTTGATCCATAGGGCAGTGTTAGTATAATGTGTGAATGGTCATCAACCATCCAGTGCCATGCAATAATCAACCACCAGCTTATGTCACCAAAACGTTTTAAACCATAATTTGAAACATCGAACTGTAGAAGACTTGTGTTGGTATCATCACAATAGAAAACAAAATATAAGTGCAGCATATCCATCATAGCACCACTAGTCTACAAGGGGGTCTTGTTAGCACTCGGGAATTTGTATCAAACAAAACCCCAAGGTAATTGTTTCAACCAACTTTAGATTCCATTATGACCTATAAAACCAAAGAGGGCTCTCTCGGATGTCTAATGACTGGTAATAACTCAAGGGTTTCATCAATAAAGGCACAAAGGTCAGATTCTGCGATAGGACGGGTTTGTTTTTGTTTTAAAAGGGTTGGTAGGACAAACAAGGAAAAGGTACCATTGGGAAATGGAGTCAAGTTCTGAAATTAAAATATTGAGCTAATGACTGGTGGTGTACTCACAGAGAACAAAGGCAAAGTAAGTGTTATTCTTCCGCAACATGCAATATTTTGGATGGAAGCAGAAAAGAGAAAGGGGAATCGCATCACACTGAGAGCATCTAGCAAGGGATGAGTTCTCAATGTAACTTTAGATGAAATACAGAAAGATAGATTACTATGAGCAGAGCATCAAGCATGGATGAATTCTGAACCCACAATCTTTAAACACATAACAAGTATTTACCATATGAATGGAGGATCGAAGATGGATGAATTCCAAACATTTACTCTTAGCTAAATATTGGAAAGAACAAACAATTATGGAGATGAGCATTACAAAGAAAATACATACTTAAAACAACACTGTAATGAATCTATGCTTCATGAAAGCACGATACTTCTGCATTTATCTCATAAAGATATTCAGGAAAAAGATACACAGTCCAATCCCCCTAGGGTCCATCCCTTCTCTACTCTTTTACAATGCAATATATAGCACTATAGGTCATTTCCAGCTCACCATTTCAAAATCCAAACTCTTTCCCAAAATAGAAACAGTTACAAACAGAAAACGACACGTTTTAACTGATTTCCTACTTTTCAAGAGGCGAAATTCTGAAAAATAGGCTTCAAAACTCCACTTGTAATTCTCAAACTATAATATCTATGTAAAATTTGAGAATGGTTTTTGTATATAAGCTCGTTAGAAAGAAAAACTTATCTTTGTTTCTTGAAATTCATCTCCATCTGGCCAGAATACATGTCGAAAAAACATGTCTCAAACAGGAAATCATGAAAATTGAAAAATAAGGCTCAAATATTCCTTCGAATCTCCCAATCCATGATACCTTTTACAAATATGAGAGAGATTTGTATTATTTGGTTTGTCCTCGACAAAAAAATCTCAGGGATTTTCAAAATTCCTCTCCAGATGGTCATAAAGTGATCTTGAAGTTGACCACTAAACTAGTCATTTACGCAATGCGCCATGTATCCTGTGTGCATGAAAATCCTCCGTGCGACAACATCCTCTATGCGACAGCGTCCTATGCGCGACAAAATACTATGCGTGACAACATCCTCTATGCGACAACATCCTCTGCGTGACAAGATCTTATGCGCGACAACATCCTATGTGTGACAACATCCTCTGCACGACAGCATCCTCTACACGACAAAATCCTTATTTCCTTTCTGCACATTCCTATTGCATTTCCTTGATAGCTTTGCATAACAACATACTCTGCCCACCTCTACCTTGCATGAGTAACTGTGACAATTTAAACTCGCTTCCCAAAGAATCTCATCATACAGAACACAGCTACACCATCATCAACAAGAAGAGGAAGATGAATACCCACAAAACAAGTACCATCCCAAATAGAGGTGGTGAGAGAGGACAATACTAGGTCTGAGGCAGGACAACACTAGATCGGACAAATGAGGTGATGGATGCGAAGTGGTGAGGGGGTCAGCCTCGATTGCACTATTTTTTCTAGACGGCACCAAAACCTTGACTGCATTGAGTGCACTGTTATTGTGTCAAAGTGAGCCAAAATGGCCACTCATAAATTCGTTATTTTTAATTTATTTTTTATTTACAACAATGCTAAAATATATATTTCTTACACCATGGGATTAAAGTCCCATCTAATAGATCTCAACCAATAAAAAAAATCGATTGATAAAATTCAATAAATATGGGAAGATTTTTGTTAATAAGAATAAATCAGGTTAATAAAAATAATACCCAACTATGTAAAGAACAAACCAAAACGAACCAATTAATCTACTAAAATGCACTAATTGTTAGGTAGTCAACGATAGTTGACCGCTACGCTAAAGCTATAGTCCCTCGCCGGAGGCAGGGACTAATAAATATATGAGGTGGATGTCTATTTGTTTGAAAAGTTGAATGTTCTTAAAAGATTTAAAGATATATATTATACATTTTCTTTTGGCTCAAACCCTTTTTTTTTGTTTGACTTTAAACCATACTTTAAAGTTCCATTTTTTGAATTATAATATATCCTTCATAATATAAAGCTTAGTTTATTAGCAGTGGTGTTGGAAGATTTGTGCTAATGGAAAATATGCAAAGTTCAAAGTTTGAAGTGGAAACGTTCAATGGAAAAAACAACTTTGAGCTATGGAAGCTCAAGATGTGGGATCTACTGGTGCAACAAGGGTTGCAAAAAGAATTGGCAGGTAGGACAAAGAAACCATTAACCATGATGAACAAGGAATGATGGACGCAAAAGAACTCAGTACCATTTGTCTATGTATGGCAGATGAAGTTATGTTTAATATCGTAAGAGAGGATACAGTAGTAGGCTTATGGAGCAGGATGGAAAGTTTGTATATGATGAAGACCTTGATGAGCAGAATCTACTTGAAAAAGCAATTATACAGTTTGCGAATGAAAGAAGATACGAAATTTGTTGATCATTTAAATACCTTTAATACCCTTATAATTCAATTGACTAGTATGGAAGTTAAACTTGAAGATGAAGATAAGGCTATTACACTATTTTGTTCGTTGCCTAAGTCTTGGGATAGTGTATTCACCTCTATTAGCTTTATCTCAATAGATGTTTTAGATTATGACTCTGTTGTGGGAGCTTTGTTGGCTGAGGAGATGAGGAGAAAATCTAGTCAAGAAACCTCAAATACATAGGCAAAGGTGATAAGAGGTCATCCCAAAGAGAAGAATCAAAGAAGTTCTTCACGATCTAAGTAAAGACTCGACGGAGAGGGTAGAGAAAAATGTTGATACTGTGGCAAAATAAGGCATCTCAAGAAAGACTGTTGGAAAAGAAAAGAATATGAGGTGAACTCTACAAAGGAAGCAAATTTGGCTACAACAAATTCAGGTATGAATGATGAAGTTTTATCTGTTTCTAGTGTTTTACAATATCAGGAAGAATGGAAGTTAGATTTGGGTGCCTCCCATCACATGTGCTCAGATAGAAATTGGTTCACTTCTTACCAATCTATTGTTGAGGGTGTAGTGTTTATGGGAAATGGTATTCCCCTGTAAAATTGTTGGGGTTGGTAGTATTATAATCATTATGTTTGATTGTATTGTTAGAGAATTAACGGATGTTAGATATGTACCTGAGCTTAAGTTAAATTTGATTTCATTAGGGGTTTTGGATTCTGGTGGGTATAAGTATACAGGTCAAGGTGGAGCACTCAAAGTGTCAAAAGGCAATTTAATAGTAATTAAAGCAACAAAGATTGATAATATTTATATGTTGGAAGGCAATGATAAAGTAGCATCTAGGGTGACATATGTATCTTCTTGTTTATGGAAAAAACAACAAGGTCATATGAGCAAGAAAGAGTTGCAGGTCCTGGTAAATTGTAAATTATTTCCAGACTTAGAATCTTTGTTTCTGAATTCCTGCTTGTTTTATATCTCTGCTAGTTATGATGATGGAGAAAAGGGATGTAGAGTGTGGGATTCTACTGCCCACAAAATCATCATTAATGGAGGTATAGTGTGTATGGAACAACCAGAAGGGTTTGTTCAATATCACAACGGAAGATTTGTTTGCATGCTAGAGAATTCATTGTATGGCCTAATGGTACCCAGGCAATTGTACAAGAGGTTTGAATCCTTCATGGTGAGCCAAAAAATTTCAAGGGGTAAGTATGACTATATTGGTAATAGTCCATTCACTATCTGGATGTTATGTGTTGATGATATGCTCATTGCAAGCCGAAGCATGGTTGATATTAGTGAGATAAAGGCTCAGTTGGACAGGACATTTCAAATGAAGGATCAAGGAGCAGCAAAACAAATTTTGAGCACAGAAGTACATAGAGACAGTATACATGGTCAGTTGTGATTATCACAACTGAAATCGATACTAATGAATTTCAGTATGAATATTGTGAAACCTGTTAATATCCTTGTTGCTTTCCATTATAAGTTTTCTTCAAGCTTAAGTCTTGTTTATAAAGAAGAAAAAAGTATGTCTCATATACCATGTGTCAATTCAATAGGAGGTATATTAGATGAAATGAAATGGTTAAGACTAGATATTTCACATTTAGTTGATGTTGTTAGACACATGGAAAATTCAGGTGAAATGGTGAAATGGGTGCTTCAGAGTTTTAAAGGCACAAGTGTCACCTATAATAGTTTCAGTGGTTTAGTCTATGGTAATTGTAATTTAGATTTTGCAGGTATTTTGGATAGAAGGAGATTTACCTCGTGATATGTCTCAAAGCATCATTTTGGAATATATGTTGTAGGTGGAGTGATCTCTAAGAAAATCCAAACTCGAGCAAATCATACAGATGTGTTCACAAAACCAGTGTTATTAAAGAAGTTGCAGTGGTGCTTGGCTTCTCTTGGCTTGCAGCATAGGTGATGAACAAAATTGGACAATGATATTCAGGTAAATTGTTTTCAAGGTGGAGATTGTTGAGATATGCCAACCAATTTCCCACGATTTTGTGGATTTTAGCAGATTTAGTGGCTCCTTTAAATCAGTTTGTTGTTGAAACAAATCACTCAATTTTTGGATCCACATTAATGTAATCAGGTTTGTAACTGTGAAGACTTGTTATAAATCCATGTAAGCCCATAGAGTCAAAGGAGGAGGAGTGTAAGCGATAAGTCGGGTTAGGCTGATGTAATATCTCCCTTGAACGATAAACAAATTGAATATCATTGTCACGTGGATGTTTCCCTGTATAGGGTTTTACCACGTAAAATTGTTGTGTTAATTTGTGTGATTGTTGTTGTCTATGTGCGGTAATTTGTGCCATTTAAATGTGTTTAATTTATGATTCCACTGCACAACAGATATGATCCTGGACCGTTATTCTAAATATATTTTCAACGATACTCCCAAAATATTTGGAAGGAAAATAATACATATTTTATGAAGGAGTTAAATAGTAGGGAAGTACTTAATTAATATCAATAGCTACTTGAACAGGATGGGGAAAAATCAAATAAATGAGTAAACGATAATTTTGAAAAGAAAGGAGAAAAAAAAATATTATATTAAAGTAAGTTTTGAGTGGGCCTAATGGTTAAGAACATGTGTTTTTTCCAAGTTCAAATCCAGAGGAGGTAGGGGATGTATACCTATGTAGACTTTAGTAGTCAAATGGCTTTGTCTTGACCTTAAAATTAGATTATTATTATAATTATTAGTTTAAAGAGTTAGTTTAATTATATGTTATTTGATGTTTAGTTCATTATGTGTTAATTATTATGGCTTTGTCTTGACCTTAAAATTAGATTATTATTATAATTATTAGTTTAAGGAGTTAGTTTAATTATATGTTATTTGATGTTTAGTTCATTATGTATTAATAGGTATTTGGTTCAAATCTTTTAAGATGAATTAATGAAAGTTTTCTATCATGCCCAAGTTCGATTCTCAATGAATAGTGCCTTAAACATATCTTGAGAGTATTGGACCTCAAAATGACATGTCCCAAGAGTAACAGTACTTACTAAAAAAAAATTGATATAACCAAATATTAAACATATCTTACTTGAGAGTCTTGGACCTCAAAATGACATGTCCTAGAGTAACGGTATTTACTAAAGGAAAAAAAAAAAATTGATACAAACAAAAATGAAAAAAATCCCTTCAATCTCTTCGAAAAAAATTCTTTTCAAAATAAATAAATTACTAAACAATATTTTAAACCTGTGTAAAATTATCAATACATAAAGGAACACGTTATGAGAAATGGTCAAATGGAAGACGGTACTCTGCCTCATTTCTGGTGAGGGTAGATTTTATTTTACAATGCGGCAAAGTTTCATCTCTTCTCTATTTTTTCAGAAATGCGATGATTTAGATTGTTTTAGGCTAAAACTTTTTGGAACAAAGTTACATAAAGAAAATTCCCAACAATAAAATGAAATTTTAACTTCCAACAAAATTCCTATTCAAATTTAGAAAACACTCTCACCGAATAAAAAAGAGGATATAAACATTGGCTAACCCATGATATTGTGAAAGCTAACTAACTTCGTAAGATCAATTATAGTGTGGTCATTTAAAGATAATCAAAGTCAATCAGATTAAACCTATAGGGAGTTTAATTTGGAAGCAGATATCCTCTCTAAACAAGCTTTGGATACTAAGGAAGGAAAAATATTTTTTGCTAAGGAGAGAGGATCTAGCGAAGAGCCTTTTGAAGTTCTATATTTTCTAATTTGGGATTTGTTTTTGTTTGATTGCTATATTACTATGAAAAGGGATGTAAGGTTTATTTGACTCGTGAATGTTTTTGTTGAATCTCTGGTTAGAGAGGAGAGTTCTTTAAAGTTGAATTGAAAAAAAATTCTAATCAATAATATGTAATGTTTTTTTTTTATATTTACCAATATAAATAATTTGAAAAAATTAAAAATAAAAAATAAAAACTTTCATTTATATAAATTTGAGTTTGACAAGTTTCAGTTCTAAACGTAACTCCACAGTTATGAACCGTGACATTCTACAATCTTCTAGTTTAGCGGTGTCTCATATATCTCGCTTGGCCTACACTCATAAATATCTTCACATGTTTAAAAGTTGTTACATGGTTTTAAATATATTTCATTTGGATATTTTTCACCAAAAAGAGACATATATTCGGCCACATTTTTAGGAGAACATTCGATTGTAAATATCTTCTATAATTTTGAATTTAAATTTTATTTCATTTGAAATATCCATTATTTATAATATTTCATTTTAACTATAAATTTTTAATATAATTTTAATTGTGATATGTTTATGATAATTTTTTATTAGGTTTTTCCAAAATAATAAGTCTCGATTAAGAATGTCTTCTTTTTCCTTGAGCTTTTTAATTGTTAGT
Source organism: Picea engelmannii (assembly GCA_009831015.1). Lineage (NCBI taxonomy): Eukaryota > Viridiplantae > Streptophyta > Pinopsida > Pinales > Pinaceae > Picea > Picea engelmannii. Next base: position 368,420 of record ML783003.1, read on the forward strand.
GTTTTTTAATGGTTTTCCATTGTTAGTGTTTTTTTAATGACTTTTTTTTTTTTTTTTAAATCTCTTTTTTCTTTTTTAGATGTTCATTGGGATGTGCTTTGGCATTTCCTTTATAATATTTTTCTTTATATTGTTTATTGGTTAGATGTTCAATTGTATAATATCAACACTGCCTTTATGACTAACATTCAACCAAATTCAATGGGTTAGCTTCAATGGTTGAGTGTTGTGACTTACAAGTAGGAGGTCTTGGGGTTAAGTCCTTAAAATGATTGCTTTTGTGGGCTTTGTGGACCTCACTCCATGTCCCCACCAAGTTAAGTTGCCAAAACTACCATTGGTCGATTTATCCTGGGTGTCATCCTTAGAATGAGAAGTACATGGGGGTTTTCTTGGGAATTATATTTCGAGGAAAACAAAACTAACATCCAACCAATCAAAGCTCCATTTCAATGAACCTCCCTTACAACAAAAGGAAACTACCAATGCATCTAACCATCGATGGAGTCTCCAACATGACCAACATCACCAACTATACTAACATCGTAAGCACCTCCTCTTCCAGCTAGAACCCCCATAAGTGTCTACATATAGGTTCATCGCCTCTTCCATTGGTTGAAGCAAAGATTTATAGTTTGGATACAATTGCAAAACTCGCCTCACCAAAATCTTTAAGCATCCAAAATGGATTTCAATACTTTGAGGTGGACTATAGTCACATTGCCAAATATGCATTACCCATTCCTTTCACCTCTAAAGTATCCCTTGCTTTTCTTCAACAAGGTCATCCACTACCTTAGAACCAACATCGCTCTTCAGGATCGACACATGATAACATTGTATAATGTTGGTTAACTTTGAAGTTTATCCAAATGCATGGTTAAGATTTGCATGTGCAACAACTTCTAATTCAATCAACTAGAACATATGTCAAAGAGTTTCAGCAAGTTCTTCTTGCTTCAACGTCACTTCAAACATTTATTTTTCAAACAACATCAACATTTAAAGCACTTATTCTTTCTTCGACATGACTCCACTTTCACAACATTTCCAAGTTATCTCAACTCCTTTCACATGTGCCTTCTCTCTCTCTCCATCTAGGTTGGCTCTAATACCATGTTAAATAATGGGAAAAATTGCAATGACACAAACATTGAGAGAAAACAAGAGAAATATTATGCACTATAAACTATGCAACTTTGTATTTTATTATTCATAGTAAACATGTATATATACAACTATGGGATACCTTGAATGTTCAATGTTCCACAAAATAATAAAAGCCACATTATTTACAAACGAAATAAAGTCAAATTGCTTATTAGTTGGATGTCCAATAACTATGTACTTTCAAAAATAGAAATTAGACAAAAACATATAGCATCATCATAAGATAATAGGTTTATGCATTCTCATTACTTATAAATCAATATTTATTCACAAATTTACAATGATGCACTATGACACTCTACCTTGGTTCAAATGCCAACTCTCTACAACTCTTTTTGGCCAAGATTACCTAAGTGAGACCGAGGTTCAAGCCTAACTGTCTACCACTATAAACCCTAGGCTAGCTGCCAATAAGCCCACAAGACAACACTTAGCATGAAACTCATGACTTGCAAGCTAGCACTCAACATGAACTTCACAACTCAACCTAGGGCTAAGACATCTTGAGACACCCACAAGAGGCATTTATATTTTGTGGGTGCCTACCCTTCTAGCCAAGCCATAATGAGCCAATTTATCATTGGGGATTTGAACTCGATTAGGGAGAGTGTGAAACTTACCTCCCAACCATTCGAGCTATTGCCCCTTAACAAAAAAATTGTTCATAGTTGTAACGACTAGTGTCTAGTCTTAAGGATGAAAAGAGGGTGGGAATTGATCTAGTTATGTGTGTGCAAGGAGTGCAATGCAATCCTCACATTTTTTACCACTACCTCGAAGTACCCCCATGGCAACCTTAGGGCACAAATGCCTTCACAAGAATTGAACCTTGGTCACTGATGAAAATCTCCTCATTCATCGCCGGTGGATCCAATCCCTTTGGGTGACTCTCTATAACTCTTAACCTATGTCTCTCAAAATTGGCTATGGATTCACTAACCTAACTTTCATAACAACAATTCATTTTATTCACTTGAGTGACTAGCTATCCAGCTTCCTCTAATTTTTCATATTCCTCCTACAACCCTTCAAGTCCAATTTGGATCTTCAATGTCTTTTTAAACTCTTTAGATTCATTCCCAATGCTTCAATGCCCATTGTAACCCTTCAAGTCTTTTGGCAGTTTAGATTTTTGTCTATCATCTCACCTTCCAACATGACTCTTTCACTTTCCATTGATGCACTTGTTGTCATGTGTCTAAACCAAACATGTCAAACCTAACTCCTAGTGCATGCTTTATTTTGATATGCATTCTCTCATTTGACACGTGTACACTTGTCATACTTACCATATACATTTTCTTTAACTTACCCAGTACCATAACACTCCAAATGAAGTTAGAATCTTTTGCAGTATCTTCCTTTATCCATCATATATTTTCTATCTACATGCTTAAACAACGTGTTGCAGTTCTCCTTTTACATCCATACTTCAATTCTTACCATTAATTCAACACATTCATGAAATTAATTGTTTCAAGAATGTTCTTACAATAATTATTTACATTTTTTATAATTTAATAATTATTCACATTTTCCATATGATTTAAAATGTTAAGAAAAAACAACTTCTTTATCTTTTTATTCAACCTCCTTATCTTTGTTTTCACTCTTACTATTGACTAAATTTAATAATATATCTTAATATTTCTTCTTTTCTTGTTTGGCTTAAAATATTGATGTGTGAACTTCTCTCTATTACTTTAAACGCTCATTTTTTTTCATATATATTTTTTTCCAAATCCATTGACCGAATGAATTAAAATTAAAATAACACTCAAATAATTTGGTGCAACCTTTCTTCTAGGGGTCGAATCACCAAAAGGTTGTAAATTTGACCTCTAAAGGATCAAAAGGGTGTAAATCTGATCGAAAGGTTGTAAAACTGACCCTTCATGTTCGGTATCGATTCTCGCATTCCTCACACTCCATTAACTTGGCCCCCCAATATACACAACGAGGTCTACCATCTCGTAATCTCTTCCATGGCCTCCTAGTGTCAGTGTCTTAACAAAGTGAGTTATCATTTTGATAACAAAAGTAAAGCTTGACATCCTCCCCCACCTCATTTGCAAAAGTCCCCAAGTCTAGATTCCTGGAAAAAAAAAATTCATTACATCGTTTCAATTCTTTTCCTTTTTCTTACATGTTTATTTTATGTTCATCAAGTTGTGGTTCGATGGGTGTTAATAATGATATGTTTGGTAAGTCACCGGAATTGATTTTAAATTACAATGATTTTGTCCCAAAAGTGTTTATGTTAAGATCATTTTGCTACATATATGTTCATATTCAGTTATTCATCATTTTTCATGTAATGATATTCACCCAACTTTGTATATGCATTCAATCATGGGTATTCATAAGTTAAGGGAGGATTAGATGGTTAATGAAAATTGATTTATAGAGATGGTATAGGATTCTAGACATGTAGGATTTCCTTTAAAATTCCACCTTTAGTTCCCTCTCTTGTGGAATCAGTTCAAGTTCAAATTTATTTTTTTTCTCCTTTGGATTTTGAGTTTCTTTTTGGAATTCGAATTCAAGTTTTTTTAAACTTACTTTGTGAGCCTTCCCCTTCTCGATTTTGAAATCATGCCCAATTTTGAAATCAAGCCACTTCTTGGGACACACAAGCATCGAAGCACTAACAAGCATGGAGGGCACAAGCCCTTACCAAAAAGTGACCAGTGCCTTGTATCCACTACACTAACATAGTGGAGAAGTTCTATGACAACATTCAACACTTCCATGAAACAAAGAAGCCAAGCAACAATCTTCAAAACTACTTGCAGAGTCAATGCAGAGGACATGAAGTTGGCCCCTTCTTTCCTAAGTCATGTGACTTGCCTCTCAATTTCCAGATCAAGACTAATCCTCAAATTGGGCCCCTTCTTTATGTATATTTTAACCTTGTACAATTAATTACTGCAAACAAATTCTTAATCCAATAGAAAAGATACAATGGAACACACACACACACACACACATTACACAGAGATTTTACCCTGGAAACCCAAACCGAGAAAACAGACAACTTGTTTAGAGTCGCACCTCTAATCTTTTATTCATCATATCTTCATTATATACAATATAATACATATATAGGATCCTACGGCATCCAAAACCCCTAATCCATTTACCCAGATTAGTCAACAACCCTAATTCCTAAACCGGAATTAGAAAACCATCAACGAAAAACCATGTGCCGAAAAACCACTAAAAAACGAACGCAAAAAAAAACAAAAAATTAATTTTGGGGGTATGGCCCCCGAAACCCCCATGCGCCTGACGCAACGCAGACACTAGGTCTAGTCGTGCAAAGAATATAACACATACCCAACACTTTACCTTCATAATTGAGTTCACTATTAATCCCAAAACCATCCTTGATTTCCAAATCAGGGCCCCAATTATTAACCTTCGAATTCAAGTTTTATTTTTAGTTCTACTTCAAATTTATATTCCTTCCTCTTTTGACTTTGATTTTCTTTTTGGATTTTGAGTTCAAGTTTTTTTTTTAACTTACCTTTTGAGCCTTCCCCTTCCTGATTTTGAAATCTAGCTACTTCCCTTCCTCTGATCGTTGAGTCCTTCCCCAATTTCCATATCAAGCCCTCCTATCATCTTTTCAAACCCTTGGAACGTTTCCCTCTATTCGAACGCTTTTTAACTTTACCCTTTATATGAATGGTATTTACTATATTTCAAACTTTTAACTCTTATTGAAGTCCCTTGACCCAATTTGGCAATCAACCCCAATTATTAAATTGGGCCCTCTCTTCACTTGTTTACCTTTCCCATGGCACGATTTGGTGATCGACCCAAATTTCCAAATTGGGCCCTCTTTCCATGTCTTCCCTATCCCAATTTTTAGATCAATCTTGATCTTCAAATCGCCCCCCCACCCCTCTTATTAGAAATTTTATTCAAACTCTTCAAAAAATTCCACATTCATTCAAACTCTTTTAGTCAAACCTTTGAATTTAACAAAATTGTTGAAAACATTTCAAGCCCTATTTTATGATCGGCCCTAATTCTCAAATCGGAGCCTCCCTTCACTTTTTCTCTTTTTCCTTGTCCCAATTTGAAGATCAGCCCCGATTTCCAAATCATGACCTCTTTTCACTCATTTGCTTTTGCCTTGTCCCAATTTGGTGATTGACCTCAACTACCAAATTGGGACCTCCTACCTCGAACTTAGGTGTGAGTGGGTCCTAATTTTTTAATTGGTACCAAATTCAAATTGCGTCCCATCCACCCCCCTAAAAACTAGTTTTTTAAAGAAGTTCAATGGCACACGCCCAACAAAGATGTCAAATCAATTCGTCATGATAAATCAAAGTCTTCTAGGAACAAATTTAAACATTTTCTAACCATATGGTCAACCATAGTCAACTTGTCCAGCGCTCAACAAGCCCCATAATTTGACCCTCCTTTTATTTATAATCTAAAAATGCTTTCTTTTGGATTTATATTGACCTTGGCTCCTCATTGCCTTGCATTCTACCTTGAATTCTAATCATTCTTTGGAAATTGATAAGTGAGATAAAGCATTCATGTTTTACTTGCTTGATTATGACTTACTTTCATTCAATTTCATGAATTGTTTCATTCACTTGCTTCTTCCTTGATTGATTTTCAATTAGCTTTGTGCCCCCGATTGCCAAATCATTCCCTCCCTTCACTTGTTTAGATTTTTCCTTATCCCAATTTTGTGATCAACCATGATTGCCAAATTGGGGCCTTCCTCCTCCAACCTTTATGTGGATAGGTCATGATTTTGAGATCAATCCCAAACCTCANCACCCCCCCCCCCCACCTTTATAACACTATTTCATAATCAATATAATATGTCCATCGACCTCGATCACTAAATTAGGTCCTCCCCTTTGTAACTCACCAATCCCTATAGCCAAATTTTACGATCGACCCCAATTTCCAAATCAAGAAATTCCTCCTCGAACCTTGGTGTGAATGGGTTCCAATTTATTGATCAGTCTTGATCCTTAAATTGATCACAACTTCAAAACCGGACCCCTTCCACTCATTGATTGTCAGATTTCCTTCTCGAGCTCAATATTGACCCCCATTTCCAAATTGGGCTCCTTTCCTTTGTTCAGTTGCTAAGTGCCTTCCTGATTTCAAAATCGACCTTGATTTTCAAATCAAGCCCCTTCTTCTATCTTGGTTGTTGAGTTCCTTTCTGATTTGGAACTCGGCCCTTATTTCTAAGTCAGGGTCCTAGTTATTAAATTTCGAGTTCAAGTTTTTGTTCATGTTTTAAATACAAAGTTCTACCTTTTGATCAATCCTTCCCCCTTTTTTTAACTTTATTCTCGAAGCTCTCCCCAACTCATAAATCAACCTTGATTTACTAATTGGGTCATCCATTCATTTTGGTATTGTAGTCCCTCCCAATTTTTGAATGAGGTCTGATCATTAAATCGAGCCTATTATCAACATCTACCTCCTGAACCTTCAAATCTTACTCTCAAAGTTGATTAAACTCTTGCCCAAGTCCAGTGACCTGATTTAGCATCAAGCCTCTCTTTTGTTTAGCTTTTTCATTGTCTTGATTTCTTGATCGAACCCAACTGCTAATCGAGGCATTCCTCCTCCAACCTTTGTGTGGACAGATTTCAATTTTGAGATCGATCTCAATCCTCAAATTAGGCCTCCTACCACCAATCAAATAAAATGTTGGAACCTTTAGCCTTTCTCTCAAACTTTAAAAAATCCTTGTCAACGACCCCCCTTTTTAACCTCAATTCATAATCAATCCAATCTGGTCATTCGCCCCAGTCACCAAATTGGTGTCTCCCCTCTCTAAATCACCTATTCCTATAGCCTAATTTGAAAATCGGTCTTGATTACCAAATCAAGGTCTTCTTCCTCAAACCTTGGTGTGAGCAGGACTTGATTTCTTGATTAGTCTTGATTCTTAAATCGGTCCTAACTTCTAAATTTAACTCGATTTGTTTATCAAGTCATTCTTCTACTTTTGGGACTCGAAATCCCTCATCTTGATTCTCAAATTGAGGCCTCTCGTTAGAAATTTGCCTACTCACTATCTCCATTCCTAGATGAGTCATGATTTCTAGGTTGGACACACCTCGACGCCACCCCCATCAAAAGCTAGTTTTATAGTTTGAAACCCAACCTTCAAACTTTGATGAAGACTTGCTGAAAGTTTTTTTAACCCTAAGTCATGGCTAGGTCAATTTGCAAATTGGGGCCTCCCTTCAAAAGGGAAGGTGTAACACCTCATTTTCCCCCAATTTTTTAATTATAATTAAGACTTAATGATTTTGATTGATGAACAATGTAATTGTGTTTCATGTTTAATGAAAATTGCCAACCAAGTAACTGAAGGGGAAGCCTTGTAGTACTAGCCATGATACCACAAGTCGGAATTGGTTAGGGGGAACTAGGATTTTCCTTTTTTACCCAAGAAAACCAACCACCACCTGAGAAACTTTAATGACTAATCAACATGAAGTACTCTACCTTTCCCTATTCACAAGGAAGGTCATTGATGAAGATTAGACCCAATGGTTGGGGAAGTTATGTTTTCCTTCAGAAGTGTACATAGAGAATGACTGGGTCGACCGCCTACCATCTAGGAGTATCGTGGAGGTTACCCTTTGATTTGGGAGCTTGACTCCCAAGCCTACTTATGACAAAATCAAGCTAAGAAACCCGAGGTGGAATGAATGTTCCAGATTTGGGGGGGGCAGCAGAGTGGTGTATGGCATGGAAAAAGAACCAACAGCCATGGGAGAAAAAGAAGATATGCACAAGTGTGAGCAGAGAAGAAATGGTAATTTCATGTGAGGAACATAGGAAGCTTTCCCAGAGAACTTGAGGTCAAATTGGAATAGAGAACACCCAAACCTGGATTGGAGCAGAGAGGGTCATGAGTTGGTGTTTGTTGGAAATAAACTGGCACTGGTAAGGGAAGGGCACTGAGGGACTGTGCAGTAATGAAGGAACTCCCTCATGCAAAGGAAATCCAACTAGAAGGGGCTTGGTAAGATTGTGGTGGCTTTGGTCTCAGTGGGAAGAGAGGATTTCTATTGTTTCCAATTAGTGAAGGAGAGTAACCTTCATGTTCAGACCCTGAACCTGTGAGCTAATCTGTGAGAGTCCCTTGGTGGTATCATGGCCTAGCACGAGGGTGGATTGTTGTAGAAAGTAAAGGGGCAGTAGAGCCTATGGTTGGGTGGAAAGGCATTCACCCTCAGTCGATTGGTTGATTGGATTTTGATCATAAACAAATAAGTGTTCCTAAGTGCACCTTGTAGATATATGGTAATGAATGTTATTCCTTGCATTTTGATTTTGAAAGGAATTATAATATGATGAATGAATGTTAAATCTGAACTTGTTCATCTGTTGAGCCCATTTTCAAAATGGTTGGATATCTATGCAAAGCATGTATGAGAAGCTCGTTTAATGGGGCATGTAACCTCATGTTTCCCTTGAGTCTTTGAATGGAAAGTTTGCAGGATGAGAAAATCATCAGTTTGGTAGCACTTGGGTGTCGAGGACGCAGGCTAAAGGTCTAAAGAGACTAGGTTAAAATCCTAGGTTAAGTTCTTTGCAGTGGAGAAGTTATGGCGAAGATTTTATTTGCTTAAAATCACCCTGCAATCCCTATTCATAATGTCCTTCTTAGATCCCAATAGAAATCTCAACAACAAATTTGGTGTTGAGAGTTGATCCCAACTATTCATCAGATATCAAAGTGGTGAAAGAATCCTTTTGGAAAGGGGGCCATTATGAAAAACCCATGAGAGTGGAAAGGGTGAGTCTTCCGAAAAAAATAATCTGAGTTGACGAGAGTCATTGATTTGCAAAGGGACCAAACCAATTGAATCTAGAAAGTAGATCCCATCCTAGACCCATTCCGTTAAGCTTGTTGGAATGTGGCTTTTGGAAGAACTCACAAGGATTGCATGGGAGGTACTTCTAATGCGATAAGGCCGAAGGTGAAAGTCTGGGTGGAATAGAGCAATAGATTTTCAGTGAGGCCAAATCGACAATATCTGAGCCATTGATCTCGCTGTGGGCCCAATCTAATAGAAACCCCTTTGAAGTCATGTAGAACCATTAATTCTTGCACGGACTCAAAATTTTGTTGAAACCTGGACTGCCTAATCGGGGGGTCTCTTGACCAGCGAATCCTTTGGAGATCCAAGTTTGGAAATATCCATTCAAGGAGAACCACAAGACCGAAGGGGGGTGGTGTTTTTTGATAGCAAGATACAAAGCGAATGTGGGTCGTTGATCCACCATGGAGTCACCCCGAAAATATTTGAGTCGTAGATCTTGTCGAGGACCCTTCCTATTGAGTTATTGGTTGAGGATGGAAAAATTCGTTAAATGTTGTGTGGGTTAAGGATTCTGAGTGAACCTGAACCGTATATCATCTTGATTTATGTTCATTGGATTACTCAGACTGTGGGAGAGTTGTTAATTACCCTGTTGATCGGTGAACCCGCGGAGATCCCATCCATCAATTAAGCTCTATTGCAACCATTAGATCTATCAAGATTAGGGCATTCGGGGAGAACCATTCAGAGAGATGGTGTTTGGGGTCACATGACATGCATCTCAAATGAGGAAATTATGACCGATCATCCACTATCAATTATTATAGGTCTGAGTAAACGAGAACCGTCGTTCTGGGCAAGTTCAGTTCTTGGTTGCGTAGAAGTTTTCCACCGAGGGTTTCCCTGGTTGGTAAGTTGGATTGTGCCATGTCTAATGGCATGCCACCACCACACCAGCACAAACCCCTACCATGTTTGTTAGTACAGGTGACGTGGAGGAGTCCACATGGTCGCCACATAGGATAGATGACGTTGCATGAAGTAAAATCCCAAGGGGCTTTGAAGGGTCATATTTCCTAGGTTGGAGCTCGATTTTGAGTGTGAGGATAGCCTTTGGAAATCTTTGGTTGAGTAGGTTTTCATCCATGGGGTTAACCCCAAGGAAGGAATCACTTGAGGAAGAAGAAATTTTGGACATTCCACCAACCTAAGTGTGGTTTAGGGGGTCGGGTGTGCTACATAGTGGTATCATAACAGATTTCAAACTCTAGGCCTGAATGGGCCAAAAAAGATAAATGAATTTCAAAATGTCATGCATAACAAACAATTAATGTATTTTTATGTTGTTAATTGAATTACACTAATGTGTGATAACAATAGTTTCTGAACAGAATTGGCAGCAAGAATGGAGTTCTGGTTTGGGATTATTAAGGCTGACTGAAGCCTTTGTAGGGACCGTAAATTAACAAAGCCTAAAAAAACTCATGCAATTAAACATAAAGTTTCTTTCAATTCACAAGCAATTCATTAATCATCGTATAATATTCAGCAGAAAATTAAATTTATCCACAGCATGAAATAAATTTCATAATCAACCACATAACCCAGCAAATTCATAATTAAAAATACCTCTACCTGATGCTAATTCCCGTTGATCTGGTTGTCCTCTCTGTTGCTTTGTCCAGCCTGCTGTTTTGACCAAACCCTGCCCAAACCGACTAACCACCCAGCCAGCTAGGAGCAGCCTATCCGGCTCCCTAGCTCCAGGATACTGTAAGGAATCCTGGCCCCTGTGCCCAAAATCCCCAGCACCCCGGTGCCCCCTGCAATGATTCACAAAAAAAAAACCCAAACCCAAACTCCCAACACTAGAAAATATGCCAAACCAGAAATACAGTGTCCTCCTCCAAAATGCTTCCTCCCCCAAATAATCATCCTCCACTCCCGTCATATCTCCCCCCATCCACTGACTCCTTATCCTCCATTAATTACCTTATCCTCCCCATTATTACCTTATCCCATGCCTTTATTACCTTATCCTTCATTTAATGCTTCATTCCCCCCTGCATACGTAAAGTCTTTAATTAAATAAATTAAAATTATTAAGCCCCTTTAATTCATTACACAAACCTTTAATGAGTCAATTGATTAATTAATTAATCAATCAACAGATATAAACAATTAATTAATAAATATTATTAAGAAATAAACATTGTTTAACTAAAACATATTAGGACAGTTAATTATCTAATTAATTATACTTGATAAACCCTATGCAACTATCTAACCAAGGTTGTTACAGCCTTAGTGAGGCCAACTAGTACATTGGGAACATTTTCTGACAATTTACCAATGAATTTGCATCGCAAAAACATCTCATGTACGACAAAGCCTTCAACCCGTTTTCATGACATATCAATTGTCAAAAGATCGACGAACTATGATTCCGTCAGAGTTTTGACAACATACCATCGGAATTCTAATGGTTGGTTCTTAGGAATTCAAACGAAAGGTTTCAATATGGTCTGTCAAAATTTCGACGGTTGGTTCATCAGAGTTCCAACGAAATTTTTTGTCACCAGTTGTCATAAGCTCGACGGTTGGTTCGTTACAATTCAAATAGAACATTTCATCATGGGTTGTCAGAATTCCAACGGTTGGTTCGTCGAAATTCAAACAAAACTTTTCATCACGCATTGTCGAAATTCCAACGGTTGGTTCATCAAAATTCAAACGAAACATTGATTATGGCGATTATGGTGATGACAACTACGATGATGACTATGACAATGATGACAATGACAATGGCAATGATGATGATGATGACAATGACAATGACGATGAGGATGATGATGACAACGTCGACGACGATGATGACGATGAGGAGGAGGAGAAGGAGAAGGACGACGATGACAATGTTGATTATGGTGATGACCATGACGATGACGATGATGATGATGACTATAACAATGATGAAGATGACAATAATGATGAGAAGGAGGGGGGAAATGACGACAATGGTCATTATGGCGATGGAAATGATGATGAAGATGTCAACGACGATGACGATAACGACAACGACAATAATGATGAAGATGATGACAATGCAAGTAATGGCAATGATGATGATGATGATAATGACGACAACGACGATGATGATGATGATGACAATGACGATGACAACAATGATGATGATGGTGATGACAATGGAAATGACGATGATGGTGATGACAATGGAAATGACGATGATGGTGATGACAATGGAAATGACGATGATGATGACAATGATGATGACATCAATGATGAAAATGACGACAATGATCGTGAGGAGGAGGAGGACGATGATAATGTTGATTATGGTGATGGCAATGTTGATTATGATGATGACAATGATGACGACGACGACGACGATGATGATGATGATGACGATGATGAAAACGACGATGAAAATGATAACGATGACGGTGATGACAATGGCAATGATGATGATAAGGAGGAGGAACATGAGGACGATGATGAGGAGGACAACGATGATGATGATGACAATGATGATGACGATGACAATGACGACAATGGTGATTATGGTGATGACAATGACGACAATGATGACAATTATGACGATGATGACAACGATGATGATGACAATGATGACGACGACGACGATGATGATGAAAATGATGATGATGATAATGACAATGATGATAATGACAACGAGGATTATGATGATAATGATTATGATGATGACGATGACAACGAGGATTAGGATTATGATGACGAAAATGACGACGACAACGATGATGATAATGATGATGACAACAATGTTGATTATGGTGATTATCATGATGATAATGACAATGATGACGATAATGATGATGATGATGATAGTGATGACAATGGAAATGAAGATGACAATGAAAATGATGATGAAAATTACAATGACAATGACGATGATGATGACAATGATGATGATGAGAATGAGGAGGAGGACGACCACCACCACAATGTTGATTATGGTGATGAAAATGATGACGATGACGACGATAATGACCATGATGACCATGATGATGGTGATGATGATGATGATGACAATGACGATGATGACAATGATGATGATGATGACAGTGATAACAATGGAAATGATGACGACGACGATGATGATGATGATGACAACGACGACGACAATGATGATGACGACAACGACGACGATGATGATGATGATGACAACAACGATGACAATGATGACGATGACCACGATGATGATGAGGAGGAGAAAGATGACAATGTTGATTATGGTGATGAAAATAATGACGACAATAATGATGATGATGACAATGACGATGATGATGATGATGAGGATGATGACGATGATGACAATGATGATGATGACAACAATGATGATGATGATGACCATGGCAATGACAATGATGAGGAGAAGGATGACAATGATGAGGAGGAGGAGGAGGACGATGATGATGATGATGACAATGATAATGATGATGACGATGATAATGGTCATTATGGTGATGATAATGACGATGATGATGAGGATGAGGATGAGGATGAGGATGAGGATGATGATGATGGTGACGATGATGATGACAATGGTGATGATGATGATGATGACCATGGAAATGATGATGAGGAGGACGACGACGACAACAAAAATGATGAGGAGGAGGACGATGATGATGATGACAATGGTGATGATGATGACAATCATAATGATGATGATGATGATGATAATGGTAATTATGGTGATGACGACGACGACGATGATGACGATGATGACAATGTAGGAAATGATGATGATGACAACAATGGCAATTATGATGACAATGATGATGGAAACGATGATGACAATGATGATGAAAATGATGATGAAGATGATGATGATGATGACAACAACAACAACAATGATGATGACAATGATAATGATGATGATGATGATGATGATGACAATCATGACAATGGAAATGACGATGATGATGACAATGAAAATGATGATGTAAATGGAAATGACGACGATGACGATGACGATGACGATGACGATGACGATGACGATGACGATGACGATGACGATGACGATGACGATGACGATGACGATGACGATGACGATGACGATGACGATGACGATGACGATGACGATGACGATGACGATGACGA
>ML783003.1:383129-417434 GCA_009831015.1 Picea engelmannii
GACGATGACGATGACGATGACGATGACGATGACGATGACGATGACGATGACGATGACGATGGCGATGACGATGACGATGACGATGACGATGACGATGACGATGTCGATGACGATGACAATGACGATGACGATGACGATGACGACGACAATGACGAAGACGATGACGATGACTATGACGATGAGGAGGAGGAGGAGGATGACAATGTTAATTATGGTGGTGACAATGACAACGACGACGATGATGACAATGATGATGATGATGATGATGACGACAACAACGATGATGATGATGATGATGGTGACAATGACAAAGAAGATGATGATGGCGATGATGACAATGGTGATGGTGATGGTGATGGTGATGGTGATGGTGATGGCCTTTTCACATGTCTCTTCATGTGCATCAGACTTTCGATGAAATTTTGTCATAAGTTTGACAGATAGAGAATGTGTCGACCTTCCAGTGAAAGTTTGTCTGAAGTTAGACGTATAAAGAAAAAAATTGTAATTACAACGAACGTTAGGGAACCAAGAAAAAAATTCGACAGTACCATTAATTTTATCTTTATCATCATAATATTTCGTCGAATATTGACCCTGTATGTACTAGTGTAAGAGTTTTTTCACATGTAACTTGAATGGTGATTTGTTAATAGTGGTTTGTTATTTCAGTACATAGGAGATACTGAGAAGAAAAGAAAACAATAGTGAATGGTACAACTCAACATGGAAGATACTACATATTTTCGAGATGAGGAATCTGATTGTAGGGAGGCTAGAGAAACCCATCCATACTTGGTATAAATTTTGAGGAGCCTCAAATCAGACAATGAGAGGCTCATGAAAGCTCAAGTCGAGTAGGAAGAGTTAAATGAAGTGCTATTGCAGAGTCTATCTGAGATTCAAAGGCACTTGCAACTACCAGTAATGCAGGATGACAACAGTCTGGGAAGCTTCAAATACCATTGGATGTTCATAAGCATGGGCCAACTCACAATAATGTGGGGAGGAGTTCCTCTAGGAAAATACATAAGAATGCTAAGAGAAACATATTTAGTGGGGATTCTTCCATAGTGTCATCTAGTGGAAGGACCACTATAGAAGAGTTGTCTAATAGTGACACTAGGTCAAGTGTCCCTAACAAGGAGAAAAAGAGACACTCTTAGAGTTCTCTAACTAGGGAATTCAAGAAGGAAAATACGCCTACCTTTGATGGAGAAATCAAGAAAGGAGAGGAGGTTGACACTTGGCCATTAGGACTAATGAACTATTTTCGAGTACATAATTACTCAGAAAATACAAAAACAAAGGTAGTTATTTTCAATTTGAATGGGAGAGCTTCCATATGGTGGGAAGACCTCAAGAGTGTCAAAGGATTAAATGAAAGTAAGATAAGATAGAAATAGTTTGAGAAATATTTCAGGAAAGCTTATTTATCAAAGAAGTACTATGATGGTAAGATTAAAGAGTTCCATGAACACAAATTAGGGAAACTTACCATGGATGCTTATGAAAAGAGGTTCTTAGAGTTGTTAATTTATGTCCATTGTCTCAAGGATGAGAAAGTGAGGATACAATGCTTCCTTAGTGGATTACCACAGTCCAATCAGGATAGGATTGAGTTTGATGAGGATAAAACACTATAAGACACTATCAGAAAGGCCAAATGTTGCTATATCAATCTCAGCATAAGCAGGAGCCTCTTAAGGACAGGAAAGGAAGGATAATCATCAATTTCAGAGGAAGGGATTTAAACCATCCCAATACAAAAATACAAAAAGAGGTGTTCATTCCATTCATCTGACTAGAAGTATGCACCGACAAAATTCCCCTCTCAAAGTAGGAAAAGGACAACATAGCAAGTAAGGGAGAAACTAGAAGAGCAAAAGAAAGGACCCCTACAATGTTGGGGTTATGGAGAGGCAAATTTGTTGAGAGACTGCCCTCACAGACAACATGAAAACAAGAAATTTTTCATTATTCAAGAGGCTACTATTGTTGATGATGTGGCCAAGAATGTGCCACAAATTTCTGCGGTTGTCAAGAAATGGGAGGTAGACCACCAAGCTTCAGTGGTGGAGCTAGAAGGTATAATTGCCAAACGACCCATTTCAATTTTGATTGACCATGGTTCTAACTTCGGTTATATTTTTCCCCGAGTTGTTGAAGCATGTGCCTTATAAATAAGGAAGCATGTAAAATCATGGTTAGTTCAATTAGCTACAGGAACCAAGTGGAGGGTAACATAAATGATTAAATCCTACCCATTTGAAACAAATGGATTGCACACACAAGAAACCTTAAATATCCTACCTTTAGGTTCATACGATGATCCAGGTGGATATCGGTGGCCACCCACCTATTCCACGAGCTCGAAAAATAGTTTACCTCTTGGCAGTTTTTCAGGTTCCAAACTTCCAGGGCCGTTTTGAGGCCCTAAATAACGTTTTTTGGGGATTTGGAACCCAAATGACTATTAGAGGCATTTACCTAGGCCAGTCGAAAGTCATTCTTCTTGGTTATACCTTTCCAATGGTGTATCGAGTGCCCCAAATGGAGATCGTATGCAAAAGTTACACCCCCGGGAAGTTGATGTATCAACTACCCCCATCGAGGCCCGCAAACCTTTTGGCTTTTCATCTTCCAAGGTTAGGGTTTTGGATTTTAATTATGTTAAAAATGCCTTTGGAGCCTCATTGTAACAATCATCTTCTTGTGAATGTGAGTAGCCATCACATTTTGTCTTAGAGATACGCTGCCACCATTCTAGCGAGTCTTTCACTCTGTATTTTTGCAGTCTTTGTATATTTTCGCTCATTAATAGAAATTTGTGTATTATTGTATCTATGTGTTTATGGTTGCATCTATGATACATTTATGTTATATTATTGGATATCCGAGATATCTCTATACATTTATTTATTTTATCTCTACTCTCATTTCATGCCGAAAATAATCTGGCTCATATGATGTACTGATAGTCATGAACTATTTGGTTGCCCACAAAGAAAAATTGGATTGCTTTGAAAAAACACTAGAATATGAAAATTGCGAAAGCAACATGAGGGTGTTGTAGGGCATCCAAAAGCATGTATCGATGAAACAAATGTTAGCACTGCAACTCAAGAAATTTAGTCGAAAGGGGTGTCCCTTGTATGCAATACAAGGGTTAAACTCAATTGAGAGCATCAAGATGAGAATTGAGGATCTCCCGGTGTTGTATGAATTCAAGGATGTATTTCTAGAGGAGGTACCTGGATTACCTCCTAAACGAGATATTGATTTTTCCATAGACCTTGTACCAGGAGCGGTACCAAAATATAAAGTTCCCTATAAGATGAGCACACTAGAGTTGATGGAGTTAAAGGTGCACTTAAAGGAGATGATGGATAAAGGGTATATTAGGCCGAGTGTGTCCCCATGAGGAGCACCAACGATGTTTGTAAAGAAGAAATATGGTAACTTGAAATTGTGTATAAGCTATAGGAAGTTAAACAAGATGACCATCAAGAATAAGTACCCACTACCCAGAATTGATGATCTTTTCGATCAGCTCAGAGGAGATAAAGTCTTTTCTAAAATAGACTTGAGGTATGAATATCACCAAATCAGAATTAAGGATGAAGACATCCACAAGAAAAATTTTAGAAAGACGCATGGACACTATGAATTTGTGGTGGTGCCTTTTGGGCTTACCAATGCACCAGCCACCTTTATGTGTTTGATCAATAATATTCTCAACAAGTATTTGGACAAGCTTTCCTTGTATTCATTGATGATATCCTAGTATATTCTGAGACCAAGGAAGAGCGTGAAGATCATATTAGAATGGTGCTACAGGTGCTAAGAGATCACTAGTTGTATGCTAAATATAGCAAGTGTGACTTCTTTCAAAGGGAGATCCAATATCTGATTCGCGTAATTTCAGAAGATGGAGTGGTTGTCGACCCAGAAAAGATTAAGGCCATTATGGATTGGTCAGCCCCTAGAAATGTATCTGAGGTAAGATCATTTGTGGGATTAGTGGATATTACAAGAGGTTTATTAATGGATTCTCCAAGATCGCTAATCCCATCAACTCATTACAAAGGAAAGGGATAAAATTTGTATGGTTAGCAGAGTGTAAGACCAACTTTCAGCAACTGAAACACCTCTTAACTAATGCCCCTATCCTGAAGATTGCAAACCTTGAAAAAGACTTCCTAGTATGTATTGATGCTTGAATAGAAGGACTTGGTGGAGTCCTCATGCAAGAGGGGCATGTGATTTCATGACTTAGAGCTTGCATCTATTATTCAAGCTTTAAAAATGTGGAGACATTACCTGCTTGGGAGAAGGTGTGTCTTAATGATAGATCACTATGGACTGAAGTACCTATTTGACTAACCACAATTAAACGCCAGATAGGCCAAGTGGATGGCACTAACTAGTGACTTCGATTTTGAAATCCAACATATAAAAGGGAAGGAAAATCAAGTGTTAAATGCACTTAGTTGAAGTGTGCAGATGGTACACTTGGCAGCAAGAAGTGTGTGCGAATTCGAGATCAAGTAGAGAACCAAATTTCTCTTACAAAGTGATGAACACTTCAATTAAGTAAAAGAATTTTTGCAACAAGAGCTCGAAGGGAAGAAGTATGAGGGATACCAGCTCATAGCAGATGGGTTGTTGATGTAAAATAACAAGAAGTACATACCCAATTCAATAGAGATGAAAAATATCATAATGGATGAATTTCATAGGAGACCTTATGTGGGTCATCCAAGGTATCAGAAGATGATAACAACAACAAGACAATTGTATTATTGGCCAGGAATGAAAAAGGATATTACATAGTATATTGCTAGGCTCCTAGAATGCCAACAAGTCAAGGTTGAGCACAAGCACCCAATAGGATTGTTGCAACTAGTGTGAATTCCAGAGTGGAAGTGGGATATTATCTCCATGGACTTCATCACAAGATTACCACGAAAATCCAAGAAGGATGATGCAATAATGGTGGTGGTGGACAAAATGAGCAATGCAACTCATTTTATTATGATTAAGTCCACTCATAAGGCCATATATGTTGTTGATTCTTTTATAAAGGAAATTTTTAGATTGCATGGTATGCCCAAGACCATTATCTCAAATCGAGATGTGAAATTCATGTAGAATTTCTAGAAAGGCCTCTTTATGGTTTTTGGAACACAATTAGCCTTCAACGCAACTTATCATCCCTAGACAGATGGATAGATCAAGAAGGTAAATAGAGTGCTAAAATATATGTTAAGGATGCATCAACCTAAGAAGTGGGAATAATATCTACCCTTGGTATAATTTGGTTACAATAATGGCACCAAGAATCACTAAATATGAGCCCATTTGAGGCTCTGTATGGAAGAAAGTGTAGAGTTCCAATAAGTTGGGATAATCTGATATAAAATATCACACTTAGACCAGAAATGTTGAAGGAAATGGAACAAGAAGTGACCAGAATTAAGTGAAATATGAAGGTGTCCCAAGACAAGAGCTATGTTGACAGGAAAAGGAATCATAAGGAGTTCAAGGTGGGAAATCACGTGTATATCAGAGTGAATCCCAAGAGGAGCTCCCTAAGAATGGGATATTGGGCCAAGCTAGATCTCCACTATTGTGGATCGTTTGAAGTCTTGGAAAAAGTGGGACCAATGGCATACCAACTTGCTCTTCCTCCTATTGTTAAAGCTTACAATGTGTTCCACGTATCTTTACTTAAGAAGTGTATTCATGATTTTAATCATGTTATTGAATGGATTGTGATATAGTTCGAACCAAAGGGAGAATTCCATCCCGAGCCTCAACACGTCCTAGACAAGAGAGAGACATTGCTTCAAAATTGAGTCGTCGTGCAGGTCAAGGTGCAATGGAAGCACTCTTGAGCAGATGAGGCCACATGGGAACCGGAGGATTCCATGAGGATGACATACCTATTTTTTTTCTCTGTATAAAACTATGTATAGGGTGGTAGAAACACCAAGGATGATGTTCCTTTTAAGGGGGAGGGGAAGGTAACACCTAGTTTTCGCCCAAGTCTATAATTATAATTAAGACTTATTGATTGTGATTGATGAACAATGTAATTGTGTTTCATGTTTAATGAAAATTTCCAACTAGCTAATTGAAGGGGAAGCCTTATAGTATTGGCCATGATACCACAAGTGGGAATTGGTGAAGGGGGACTAGGATTTGTCTTGTTTACCAAGAAATACAAACTCCACCTGAAAAACTTTAATGACCAATCTGCTTGAAGTACCCTGTCTTTCCTTGTTCACAAGGAAGCTTGTTGATGAATATTAGACCCAGTAGTTGGGGCAGTTATGTCTGCCTTCATAAGTGTACATAGAGAATGACTAGGAAGGTTGAAGTTGCCAGCCAAGAGTGTCATGGAGGTGCCCCTTTGATTTGGGAGCTTGACACTCGAGGTTGTTCTTGATAGAAGCAAGTTGAGGAACCCAAGGCAGAATGAATGTTCCATATTTTTTAGGGGGGGAGAAGAGCAGTGTATGGCATGGAAAAAGAACCAGAAACCACAAGACAAAAAGAAGAGATGCACAAGTGTGAGCAGAGAAGAAATGGGAATTTCTTATGAGGAAAATAGGAGGCTTACCCAGAGAACTTGAGGTCAACTTATAACAGAGAATACTCAAACCCAGACTGAAGCAGAGAGGGTCGCGAGTTGGTGATTGTTGAAAAGAAGCTGGTAAGGGGAGGGTGTCGAGGGACTGTGCAGTATTGAAGGGAATCCCTTATGTAGAGGAAATCCAATTTGGAAGGTGCTTGGTAAGATCATGGTATCTCTGGTCTTAGTGGGAAGAGGGGATTTATGTTGTTGCCAATTAGTGAAGGAGAGTACCTTTCATATTTAGACCATGAACCTGTGAGATAATCTGTGAGAATCCCTTGGTGGTATCATGGCCTGGCATGGGGGTGGATTACTATAGAAAATAAAGGTGCAACAAAGCCTACGGTTGGGTGGAAAGGAATTCACCCTCATTGAGTTGGTTGGATGGATTTTGATCTGAAATAGATAAGTGCTCCTAAGTGCACTTTGTAAATTTCTATTAATGAATGTTAGTTCTTGCATTTTGATTTTGAAAGGAAATCTAATATGATGAATGCATGTTAAATATGAACTTGTTGGTCTATTGAAATCATTTCCAAAATGGTTGGATATCTATAGAAAGCATGTATGAGAAGCCCATTTAATGGGGCGTGTAACCTTGTGTTTCCCCTGATTCTTTGAATGGAAAGTTTGCAAGATGAGAAAATAATCACTTTCGAAACACCTGGGTCCCGAGAATACAGGTCTAAGGTCTGAAGATATTGGGTTAAGTTCCTTGCAGCAGAGAAGGGAAGGTGAAGAGTTTATTTTGCGGAAAGCACCCTACAATCCTTATTCAGAATTTACTGGTTAGAACCCTAAAGAAACCTCAACCGTAGATTCAATGTTGAGAGATGCTCCCAGACGTTCATCAGATATTAGAGTGTCAGAAGAATCCCCTTTTAGAAACGGGGCCATTCAAAAAAACCCAAGAAAGTGCCAATGGAAATAACCCATGTTGACGAGAGTCATTGATTTTCAAAGGGACCAAACCGAGTGGATTTGGACCATAGATCCCATCCTAGACTCGTTTCGTTAATCTTGTCGAAATGTGGATTTTGAAAGAACCCATGAAGATTGTGTGGGAGATACTTTCGATGGGAGAAGCCCGAAGGTGAAATTTCGAGTGGACTGGAGTCGTAGATTTGTAGTGAGGCCAGACCGACAAGATCTGATTCATTGATCTCGTTGTTGGCCCAATCTGAGAGAAACCTGATCAGAGTCATCTAGAACTGTTAAATATCGTGCGGACTTGAAATTTCGTTTAAAACTTGACCTTTGGATTGAGGGGTCTATCGACCATCGGATCCATTAGAGATTTTACTTCAAAAATGTGTGTTTGGGAAAAAACATAAGGTTGAAGGGGTGGTGTTTTCCAATAGAAGGAGCCTAAGCGAATGTGGGTCATTGATCCATCATGGATTCACCTCAAAAATATTTGAGCCATATATCTCGCTGAGGATCCCGCCTGTTGAGCGATTGGTCGAGGATGGACAAAGTTATTAACTGTTTTGTGATTCAGGGATTCTGAGTGAACTTGGAATCCTAATTTTAGTCTGTTGCATTAGTTAGATTGTGGGAGAGTTGTTAATTACCATGTTGATCGGTGAATCTGTGGATATCCCATCCGTCAATTGAGCTCTGTCACGGCCGTTAGATTTGTTGGGATTAGGGTTTTCAGGGAGAACCATTTGGAGGGATGGTGTTTGGGTCGCATGACATGCATATCAAATAGGGAAATTTTGACCGATCTTTTACCATTGATTATTTTGGGTCCAAGTAAACAAGAACCATTGATTTGGGCGAGATCAGTTATTGGTTTCATAGAATGTTTCTACCAAGGGTTTCCCTGGCTGGTAAGTTGGATAGTGCCATGTCTGATGGCATGCCACCACAACACAAGTACACACCCCTACCCTATCCATTAGTATAGGTGGCATGGAGGAGTCCATGTGGTCACCATGTAGGACAAATGACATTGCAAGAAATAAAAGCTCCAGGGGATTTGAAGGGTCATCTATGTTGTCCTGGAGCTCAATTTTGAGTGTGAGGATAGAATTTGGAAAACTCTGGTTGAGCATGTTTTCATCCATGGGGTTAAATCTGAGGAAAAAGTCACATGAGAAAGAAGAATTTTTGACATCCCACCAACCTAAGTGTGGTTTAGGGGGTCGGGTGTGCTACAGAAGGGGCTTGATTTCTCAATTATCAAATTTGCATAACTGCACTTGGGCATATCTCATTTTTACAGTTTTCTTTTGCACCACCAAGGGCAATTGCTAGTAGTATTCACTATTTAGATATATTTGTAATTTTAGATAATAAGTTTATTGTGAAAAGGTGTACTGTTATTTTTATTGAAAATTTTCAATTTTTGAAGAAGTTGTTACATATTTATAAATCTAATTTCATATAGAACTTATCTTCCTACTTCATCATTTATGTAAATACAAAGAGACGTTTCTATTTGTTGGGATTTCAAATAAGCATAATGTGTGGAAAAAAAATCACAATTTAAGTAGATTTCCATGCATGTTCAATATGGCATTCATATATTATCCACTTTTTCTTGACATTAAATTTTAAATGAGACCATTCTTCTCATCTTCCTCGTAGGCTTCTGGTCAATTTCAACCTTGAATCTTTGTTCACTTGTCTTCTTGTATCTCTCAAACTCAATTTTGATGTAGTCGCTTCCCTTTTTTGAGAGGCACTATAAAAATTCCCTTTCCAACTTTGTAAGTATTTCTTTTTGAATTGCACTGACCAACTTGTTTTTTCACGACAACAATTATATATAATTTATAGGAACTTCACTTCAACCTAAACCCTTCAAAATAGGTTACAAAAAATAGAAATCCATATCTTTGTAGAGGAGAAACTTCAATCTACATTTTTTAAATCTAAAATAAGAATCTTCTTCTACCCCATAAGCAACAGGTACATTGTTTAACATATTGATCGACTAAAAATAGAAATGACAATACATATCAAAGCAAGATAAACCTAAACCTCATGGAAACACTGGCAATTGATTCCATGTGGGTTTTGATGCCTGATTCTTCCATTGACTTAGCTTCATAGGGCGGGCTAGGCTAAATTCTCTCTATGGCAGGGTAACCCACCTGATTGGCAACTTGCATAACTAGGTTTGAAATGGCCACCATTAACTCCTCTAATTTTTCTTTCTTCTCTCAAGGCCCCACTTTCCATCCCTTGGTTCATAGCTGCTTGCAGTTGTTCGTCTTGCTCAATCTTGCGATTCTCTCTTTTCTTCCAATTCCCCTAAGCAATTTCCAATTAAGTCTTCCATATTGAAGATTCTGAAATAATGTAATTAAGACCAGTTCTCAGTTTCTCAAGTGTTGAGGTTTTGTTTTATGGCTCAGACATCTCTTGTTAGTGTAGCAACAACATTAACACCTACAAGTAACCATTAGATCAAGGACTGGGTGAGAAGGGAGAGGGTTCATAGATGGTTGAGGAGATAGGGGTGGAGGAAGGTGTATGGAGGGTAGAGACATTGCAAGTAGGCAAAGGAGGGAGACAAATTGGTAGAAAACAAAAGTTGCAAAGGTCCCCAAGAGAGTGAGAGAGGGGGCATGGGGGATGTCATTAAGGAGGAGGGAATTGCACAAGTGAGGGAGGGAGGTGTCATCCTTCAACAATAGGGTTGTTACATGTCTCATTAAGGATCATATAGGGAGATGGGGGGGCTTCTTAAATGAATCTTAAATCATGACAACCCTTTCCAACTTGAGAGTGTCATATGCAATAAGCGTTGTGATCATGGGATATGCTTGGTGGTCATTTTTGGTCCTTTTGAGTTTCAAAGGATGATTGTGCATTCTCCTAGAGTCACCCCTAGGTTGGCCATTACATATGTTCCTCTGTTTAGATGATGCTTGAGATGGAAAAGGTTTACTTTGTTGAATCTTTGGAGAAGGGAGGTTATTCTATGGATCATCTTGTTGATGTGAGACGAGGCATAAGGAGAGTTTCTTCTGAGGGATGAGAGGATGATATGAAAGTTTCAAAGGGTGAGAATATTTAGGGAGGTCTTCTCTCCTTGGAGTTTCATTCCTTGGATTGCCACCAAGGCCTCTGCTTCGTTATTGGTTGATTACCTAATTCACAAGGCAAAAGATAGCTCTATTGTCCATTGGAATCATAAATAACCCCACTCCCACACTCGCCATCCTTGCATTACTCTTCGAAGCTCCATCAAAAAAAATACGATGTGACAATGTTGTTGAACCTTCCACTCGATAAATTCTTCTTCTCCTATCTCACTATCCATTTGTCCACTCTAAATGACTTAATCACTTTATATCTAAAAACAATAACTACTCAAATTTACATCTAATTTATCAATTATAAGAACAATCAAAAAACTATAAAAAACCAAACCTACACTAATCAACTTTAATCCCTTATAAACATTATTATTAACTAAAACCATTTTATTATTGATAAAATATGTCAAATAATTTTTTATTTAAAATAACAATTAAAAAAAATACTACTTACAAAGCTCTCTATTTTCTTTTTCTTACTGGTATGGACGTTTTTATTCCTTTTCCTTTTCTACTCGAACACATCTTTTATTCCTTTTCCTTTTCTACTTGAACGCATCCACCTTATGTCCCCACGAGAAGATCCTTTCCTTCAATTCTAAATCTATATTCGACGACACTCCGAGACATATTTGAAAGGAAACTAATGTATATTTTATGAATGGACTAAATCGGAGGGTAATATTTAATTAATTAATATGAATATCTACTTTATTGGGATCGAAAAAATGCACATAAATGTACAAACGAAAAGTTGAAAATGATTTCGAAAAGAAGGGGAAAGTTATACGTTATGAAAAAAATTAAGAATTAAAATATTAAAATTTATAAAATTAAAGAAAAAATAAATATTTATTAGTTTAAGGGGTTAATTCAATTATTTGTTAATAGTGTTATTTGGTGTTTGATTAGTTTTGTGTGTATTTGGTTTAAATTTTTTGAGATGAAACACATTAATTTATTTTGATGAATTTATTAAGATTGTCATATAGTTGGTGGAGTTGTGGTTTAGGCGTTAATCAATGAGAGTTTTTTATCATTGATCCATGTTTAATTTCCAATGATTAGTACCCTAGATATATTTTATTTAGAAGTTCTCAAAGCAACATGTCCTAAGAGTGATAACCCATCAATACCAAATCTCAAAACGTGATTTTACTAAAGGGATTTGGAAAGAATCATTGCCCACAAAAAATTAAAAGATGAATAATTTTTTGTAATTGCTATAAATAAATATGATAAAACATTCCTTGAATTTCTTCACAAAATTTTCCTTCGAAAAAAAAATTAAAATAAATTACTAAGCAATATTTTAAATCTATTTAAATTTACTATTTAAAAACACATCATGAAAAATTATCAAATAAAAGAAGTTTGATAATATCAATCAATTCACTCCATTTTTTATGATGATGATGATGATTAACGTCCACTAAGACCGAATTGGTCTATCAAACCTTAAGAGGGTAAGTGATTACTTGTGAGTCTTTAGAATTTTGGTTTTGTACTTGAAAAGCATTAAGAGAAGCTTTCCAAGATCACCATACTTTTGTTGAGTTAAGAGGTTAGGAAGGTTGGTAGTGTGACAAATATTTTGAAAATGAGATCTAATATGGGTATAGGCTGGACAATCTAAGAGAAAGTGATTTTCATCTTCAACCTTCTTAGTGTCACAAAGGTGACACACTCTTTCATCCCATGGCGTTTTAGGAATTGACCAACGCCCAGTTTCACTATGGAGCTCGTGAGAATTTGTTCTTGTCTTAGCAATGCTTGTTTTTTTCTTTACACTTGGCAAAACAGATAGATAATTTTGATCTTCTAGATTATGGTTGATTACATCCTTATAATACCTTAATTTTATTTATTCCTCTAACTCTTTTTTTTTTTTGTAAGTGAGTTGAGATTCTATATTACTGAGAAATTATAGTACAAAGGAAAAAAGGGAGGGATCCCCTGAGCTGCCAAAAAGGAAACTAGCTCAGGGACCCCGAAGTTGTGTTGTCTACAGAAGCAGGGGAACTAGGCCGCCACTCTGGGAAACTGACCCAGTCCCCTTAAGCTAGTTTGAAGAAAATATACCATAGCATAACATATGCATTAACATTTAACAGAAAGTAGAGCAAAATAACCCGTGGTTGGTACTACGTTAGTCCAAGAGAATGGGTTGGTTTTTGTTTCCTTCCTTATTTGTTGCATTCTCCTCCTTCTGCTCCACCATACATGTCCTTCTGATGCAAGTTGGTGTTCCACCTCGGTCCACAGGAGTGATGTCCATATGGTGGACATAGCGGAGGTAGAGGTGAAATTGCCCTACCAAACACTTCAGTTTTTCTCTTTGGCTCCTTTGGTCCTCTACTATTCTTCTTGCACTAGCCTCTAGGTTGTTGAGGCGGTTCATAATTTCTGTGAGCTCCTTCTTGTGACCCCAGATCGCCTCCCTGCTAGTCTCTTTCCTATCAAATTTCATCTTTCCTATCAGCATTTTAGTACGCCAGGCTTCTTCCACCATTTTTTGGTAGAGGGTCATTCTTGGTTGAGTGGTCCCTGGGTCCTTTATCCCGTCGACTTCTTGAATGAGTTCCTCCCAGTCCTTGCCCCGGCACTTGTTATTGACTTCTCTTTCCCACATGTCTATGACCGCTTTGCCCTTGGGGTCAACCTACCTGAGGAAGGTACCCTTTGCCTCTCTAGCTGCATGTTCCACCCTTGTGATCTTCCGGGCGCTTGTTGGAAGAGCCTCCCCCTGGGGCCCCTCTTTCTCTAGGTATTCTTCATTATTGTCATCTCTGTTAGATTTTGGTGGTTCTCATCTTGGATTCATCCTCTGTTTCTATTCACCCTTTCCTGGTGCATAGTTTGGCCTCTGTAATTGTTTCTTTTCGATCTGTGGTTTCCCCTGATGGTGCTTCCTTTATGGGGTTTCCCCGGCTACTGGATTATCCTGGTAATCATTGGTCTCTTGTAGAGGTGTCCTTTCTGGTTCTGTTGCATTGATTTGGAGTCTGTGATATTGGGAACCATGTCATCATCCCTGCACCACTCCCATGCCTTGCACATTGTACGCCAATCATTCCCCCCCTGGGTATTTGTGTGTGGGTAAGGCATACCCATACCTATCCATAGCCAACCATTTTTTTCTTTGTCCTTTTCCTCCTACTGGATATCCCTCCTTCTCTCCCACGAGCAACCCCTATACTCCTTTCTAGTGACAGGGTCGCAGTGCAATATCTCCACCTGTGGTGTGACCTAGATCTGCATTAGGATTCGTGTTTAAATGGTGGCCTCTCGGATTCTGACTGGAGCCTACGTTCCTTTCAATTATTTCAGCGCCTCCATCCTCAATGCAGTCGTCCATACTTCAGCTGTCGTCATAGTCCTTTACCGCTATTTGGATGAAGACAGTTCGGAACTGACCATTCAGGATGTTACTCCATATTGTGTCTAGTTCTGGTCTCGTTTCATCTGCACCTTCGTTAGCTATTCTATCCGGTGGGCCATTAGTTGACCTCCGTACCCAGCGCAACTCTACTGTGATCCCCGTCTGCAGGTGCTTCTGAATTCTTTGCAGGGAATGAGCCAAGCGCCAGTGTCCCTGGATTTTTCCCACTCTGGTGTCGTTTTGGAGCCTCCTTACTGTGTTGATTACCAGCATGGAATCTCCTTCCACTATAGCATTGGTTATTTCTTCCCGGTGTAGAATCTCGGGGCCAGTCTCTAGGGGTCCAAATTTCGCTGCATTGTTGGTTGAGTTCCCCAGACTCCCAGTATACAGTCGAATGATATTTCCTTGACTGTCCCTAATTACTCCTCCCAATCTTGTCTGTCCCGAGTTACCTTTCGACGCCCCATCAAAATTCAGCTTGAGGGTGCCCTCTGGTGGCAGTTTCCAGTTGCGCTCACCTACTTGGAGTTGTGTTGGTCGTCTTACCTGATTTTGGTTGCCTCCATCCTTTAGTTGAAAGGCCTCTAGAATTCGAAGATCCTGGGATGTGAGTTGCGCTCTGCTTGGCTGGCAGTTGTGGCTCTATACTGTTTCTCTTGTCATGGAGATGATTGTTTCCTTAATCTTTTCTACCATCCAGCTTTGGTTCTTGAAGATGTGTCAGTTCCTTTCCTTCCAGATTGCCCATGTGATCATTCTGGGAATGAGGATCCAACAGAGATTCACCTCTTCATTATTGTTGTAGTTCTATTTCCAAGTTTTTATAGTTGCAGATATATTTCCTCTGATCCGGTTAGATTGTCAGAAGATGCTTGCTGCCCAGTCCTAGACTTCTATTGTGAGGGTACATTCATCCAGGAGATGGTTCGGTGTTTCCTCTTTTTCTTCACATAGGTGACATCTGGAAGGTCCTATGAAACCTCGCTTCCTGAGGTTTTCCTAAGTTAAGATTCAGTTGTAGAGTATTAGCCAATGGAAGATTTTTATTTTTGGCCACTGGGGGATATTCCAAAGCTTATCATATTGATGCGTCGGGTCTTCTTGGTCCTGGTCCTCTATGTAGTGGCATACTTCTTTGAGGTTGAATTCCTTGTCGTCCTTGTGCCCCCATATCAGTTGATCCATTCCATCTGAAACTATTATTTTTCGTTTCCCCAATTCCTCCTCCACCTCTTGTACAGTTGTTGCAGTTTGGTCTCTATTCTGTGGGGTGAGAGTGTTCTAGATTCTCCATTTGTTGTGATATGTTTCTTGCTTCCAATAGTGGTAGACTCTGGTATTGCCTTGTGCAAGCATCTCCTGTTGGAGTTCCTCCCTTCTGGGTTTTTCCAATCTAGGTTCTTGTTGCCATGCGTCCTCCCAGAATCTTGCAGTTCTGCCATTTCTGACTTCCCAAAAGTTGTGTGTCTGAATCCAAGCCCTGTTACACCAGGCAAGGTTCCAGATGGCAGACCCTTCCTTGGTGCCTCTGAAGAAAATTTTGTCATGGTCGCATATGTCCGGGGCATATTTTTCCTTCCATAGGTTTACCCATGGCATCATAGTTTCTTTGACCCAGCGCCACTAGAGTTTCGCCCCATAGGCATCATTGGTCACTTGTGGGTCGTGTAACCCCAGGCCTCCTTTGTTGTTTGGTTTACAAATCTTCTCCCAAGCTACCAATGCCCATTTTTTCTTTGTTTCTGCTCCTCGCCACAGGAAATCTCTTGGTATTGTTCTTATTTTTTGTATTATCCCCTTGGGGGTTGGGAACACAGACATCATAAAGGTTGGAATAGCTTGCAGCACTGACTTGGTTAAGATGAATCTTCCAGCTAGGTTGAGGGATCTGTAAGTCCAATTTTTGACCCAATCTTGTAGCTTGTTGATTACTCCTTCCCAAGTGGACATTTTGTAAGCTTTATCTGTCAGGGGCATTCCCAAGTATTTGGTTAGAAGCGTTTTGCGGTCAAAGCCGAAAATGTTGGCCAGATTTCTTTGGATTGCGGGGTTGGTATTAAAGAAAAAGATCATAGACTTAGATTGGTTTATTTCTGCTCCCGAAGATAAACCAAACTCATCTAGGATTCGTTTGTAAGATTTTGCTTCCTTAACTGTGGGTATGCCATGAAATGTGGTGTCATCCACAAATTGTTGGTGTGTGGAGGTTGGACAAGTCGCATAGGGTTTGATCCCTATTATTTCCCCTGTTGGTGTTGCTCTCTTTATGCTCCTACTGAGACCTTCCATCATTAGAATGAAAATGAAGGGGGACAACACTCTCCTTGTCTGATGCCTCTAGTGGGCTAGAATGGTTTGGTAGGGGATCCATTTACGAGGAGCGAGTAACTTGTTGTAGAAACTAGGCTAACTATCCAGTTGATCCAGTGTTGGGTGAAACCGAAGGCTTCCAGGGTCTTGACCATATAATGACAGCTAATTTTGTCGTAAGCTTTTGCTAGGTCCAATTGTATTATCATTCCTCATCGTTTCTAAAGCTTCAGGGTGTGGATAAGTTTGTGGGCATGGATGATATTGTCCATTATTTGTCTACCTTCAATGAAACTTGCATGTTCTTATGATACCAGTGTAGGTAGGAGGGGTTTCAGTCTGTTTTCTATGACTTTGGAGATTAACGTATACACCACATTGCACAGTGCTATAGGTCGGTACTTGTCAGGGGTTTTGGCTTCATTTTATTTTGGGATAAGTATAATCATTGTAGCATTTAGCGCTTTGAGAATAGAGGCTAACCTTCTAGATTCTTCAACTACTCTATACACATCATGCTCGACAACTTCCCAACAGGATTTGAAGAACTCCACCGTGAATCCATTCGCGCCTAGGGCTTTCCCATTGGGCATTTCCTGGAGTGCTTGGTCGATTTCCTCCTCCGCTATGGGTTTGTTTAGATTGTTGTTTTGTTCTTCAATGACCAGTCGCGAGAAATGTTGTATTGGTGTTTTGTTTCCCTTCCTTTAGCCATCTGATCCGAGACTTTTGTCGCCAAAGAATTTCTTTTTGCTAGCATTGTTTTTCCCATTCTTGGGTCAGTTGGATTTCTTCCTTTTTCTGTTCCTCCGTGTAGCCCTCCAAGATGCAGGTTTCCTAGAGTGTTTTCATTTTTCCTTCAATATTGTTCTTTTCTTTGTTTATGTTCCCAAAGGTGTCCTTGTTCCATACCTTGAGCCTATATTTAATGTGTTTTAGTTTTTTATAGAGTTTGAACATCCTTGTCCCTTGCTCTGGTTGCTCCTCACTCCACCATTGTTTTATTCTTTCCTAGAAAGTCAGGTGTTCCATCCAGAATTTCTCAAATTTGAATGGCCTTTTTTTTGGTGTGGTCTAGAATCCTACTTCCAGTTGTACCGGTCAGTGATCAGATCCCCCCCAGGGTAGGATATTACAGTCTAAGGTCAGCCCCTGCATTATGATTGACTATGACACCAGCAATCTATCAATTTGTGTTGCTACCTGATGTTGGTTCATCCGTTTATTGTTCCAGGTGAACTGGTCATTATTGGTTTTCAAATCTACCATCTCCGTTGTGTCGATGAAGTTTGAGAATTCCTCTGCGTCTCTATCCAATCATCTTATACCTCCTTTTTTCTCCGCAAGTGACATGATGATGTTGAATTCCCCTGCTAGGACCCATTGGAGGTTGTTTGATCTGGTTTTAAGCTCTTTTAGGTCTCTGATCATTTATTTCCTTTCTTCTGACGCCTAAGGTCCATACACATTAGTGCATAAAAGCACCTTTGTGTTCCCAATGATTTGCATGTGGGCCATAAGGGTGTGCCTGGTTGCTTCAACTACTATTAGGCTTAGTACTTGTGGGTTCCACAGGGTAAGGATTCCCCCTGCCATTTGGTGGCCTCCAATAGCCATCATTTTGTACTTGTGCCAATGTTGGTGATTGATGGTTTCCATTCTGTCTGTATTACACTTTGTTTCTTGAATAAAACAAAGATATGGTTGTTCCTGTTTGAGTCCATTTCTAAGGATTCGTTGTTTTCTTGGGTTTTTTAGGCCTCTTATGTTCCAGGTTATGACCTTCATTTTAAACATGCAGGGGGAGGGAGTTGGGGAAGAGTTTCTTGATCTTACCTGAGTTCATCAGTAGCGCTCTGAGCTCCTACAGAGCTACACTATTTGATTTTCTACCTTTTTTCCTCTGCGTCTGCTTGGGTGATAGTTGTGGTTGTCCCTCGCCGACTTTAACTCCTAGGTGTCCAGTCTCTCCATATGTACGTTTTTGGACAGGAACTTTGGCTTCCTCCCTTTGGAGGAACAGGTACTGGATGCGATCAAGTTGCTCCATTGTTCCAGTATGTTTGTGAGATCTATCCCTTCCCTTTCCACAAGGTCTCTAAGTTCTGGATCTTCTATGCCTACTTCGCTTGGGGTCATTTCCACATATCCATCTGCTTCTTGCATGGGGGTTTTTTCGTCTCTGATTCCTTCCTCCATCGAGGATGCGGAACTTCCTTGTCCCTTTTGAGTACTTGGTCAGTCGGTGAGCTCGATTGTCTTTTGTTCTTTGACTTCCTGATCTGTTGTCGTGTCTTGATCATCTTTTGCTTCTTTATTGGATCTGTCCTATCCTTCTATTTTGTTTCAGACCTCTAGGTTAATCCCTACTGAGGCTTTTCTCTACTTCTTGTTGGCTCTACCTCTGGGGTTTGGTTTTACAAAACCTTCCTCATCCTGCTGGGGTTTGGGGTTTTTCGTTTCTTGCTTTTTATTAAGAGGGCATTCCTAATCAGGTGACCATGTTCATGACATCTTCTGCATCTGAAAGGGATCTGTTTGTAATCAATGTTTTGGATCCATTCCTCATCTCTGAATTCAAGGCTGATGGATTCTAGAAGTTCTCCCGACACATCCATCTCTATACATATTCTTGCATAAGAAGTATATCTCCCTCTCAGGGTGGCTTCTGTTGTCTTTATATATTTCCCCAATTTGTTCCCAATCACTTCAAAAGTTGAGGGCAACTAGTAGTCTAAAGGTAGGGAATAGAGTCTCAGCCAAACCGGTACATTTTTAAAGGTTTCTTTTTCGGGGGAGAAATTTTCCTTTCATGGCTGCATGTACAGTCCTGCTGATGCATGGAAGTATGGCCCTCCTTCAAAGATTATATCCCTATCTTCCAAGTTTATGAAGACTTATCTGAAGAATCCTTTCAAGCCCAGATGGAGCTCCACTTCCCCATTTGGCTTCCAGTGGTATTTAATCCAGTTGTGCAGCGTTCTTTCTGTGGACCACAAGCCCATAAACTTGCAGATTAGTGCATGCACCTTCATCTGATCTCTGTAGAGTTGCGTCTACAGATCCACCAATACCACCTTTGGTATCATTGTTGTTTTGGGTTTGCATGGGTTGCATCGTTCTGTTGGGTTGGTCTTCGTTGTGTCTGGCATTTTGCTCTGGGTTTCCTTGGCTTCTTCTTTCGTGTTCTCATTTTTTCCCTAGTTCCTTTCCCGACCTTTTCATGTGTCAGAACCCGAGGTGCCTGTCATTGGTGCCTTGAAAAATACGCCCCTTGGCCCTTTCCCTCTGTCTACCACTACCTGTTTGTATGAGGGGATACCCTTACCCCCCCTTTGGTGCTCATGTCATACTCTATGCAAAATGGTGTCTTCCATGATTCCCCAATAGTTTAGCCAAGACTAGGCATCTTTATACCACCCTCGCTTGAGTCGATGGTGGTTATGACTCGATTTTGAATCAATTTTAGGAAGCCTCTTGTCTTCCATGTTGTTTAACTTGTTCTTATACATTAGGTGTCTAGTCATAGACATGCTCTCAATGGGGGAGAGGTTTGTTTCTAAGAGGAGAATGGGATAGGGTGTATTTCCTTTAATTTTGAGACTATAGGTTATAAAATTCTTTTGTATTTGCTCTATCTTTCTCCAAGATTCACGAGAGATACTACAGCCCCAGACTTCACATCCATAAAGAATAACAAGTGTAACAAGAGTCTCAAAGACGAGTTTCTTCTTATCCCAACTCCAAAGATCAGCTGATTTACAATTGTTTTCAAGCCCATAATAGGCTTTCCATCCCCCAATAATCCTTTTCTCAATGCTATAATTCCAATTGAGCTTGTGGTGAATATCAATTCCAAGATATTTGTATGAAGTCACTTCCTCCAAGTCGTTGTTGTCATATACGAAGGTATCATAAGGGATCTTATTGGATTTAATAATCATGACCTTAGTCTTATCAGTATTAACAGTCATACCCATATTGGAGCAAAAATCCTTGAGGATTCTTAGTTGGTTTTCAAGATCATGGGGACTCCTTGCCATAACAATGAAATCATCGGCATAAAGAAGAAGATTGATGACTATACCAGTGAGAGTAGGACCAACACAACCTTCTTTTTCCAAGCAATATTCTAACTTGTCAATGTATATGCCAAAAAGGGTAGGGGACAAGGGACAACCTTGTTTGACTCTGATATTGCAGTTAATCTCTTTTGACCAACCCTCAGTGTTTTTAAACTTAGTAATAACATTCTCATACATCCTTATTGCAGTAGCCCTCAACTCGAGAGGCACTTTTATCTCTTCGAACCTATTCCAAAGTTTTTTCCAAGGAACCATGTCAAAAGCTTTTCTAAAGTCAACAAAACAACAAAAAATATTGGTTTTAGTATTTTGGAACTCCTTTGCAATGATCCTAAAGGTAACAAGATGGTCCGCAGTTGAATGATATCTCCTAAACCCGACCTGGCCTTTAGCTCTTTTACCGTGACTTTCTAGCCAAAGGCTCATTTTCTTTTCCAAAATAATTCCATAAAGCTTGGCTAAAATCGAGCTAATCATAATGGTCCTATAATTAGAGGGAATGTTTCTATCCTCATTTTTAAAAATAGGAACAATGAGGCTTTGCGTCCAGGGTTTAGGGAAGCCCTGCTTGACTGCTAAATTGATGAGCTTGTGTATGTAAGGGATAAGGATTGGCCCTCCGATTTTAAAAATTTCAGCTTGGTAGCCTTCAATGTCCTTAGCTTTCCCATTTGCAAGCCGCTTAACCCCGAACTCTATGTCATCTAAAAAAAAAACTTCTTCCTTTGTAGAGACAATAGGAATAGTGTCCATGGCATTAGGGAAATCATAAAGACTTTTAAGATAGGAATTTGAATCCCTTAAAGAAATCCTATTTTTAAGGGAATCATATTTTTAATAAGAATAGATATTTAAGCTAAGCAAAATTCCATCCCTTTTTATTTAACAATTTAAATTATCTTAAATAAGTAAAACCTAAGAACAAAATTTCCAACAAATAAATGAAATTTTGACTTCCACCAAAATTACACACCAAATTTAATGACAATATAATTATCTAAAATGAGTGAAACCCTTGGAACAAAGTTTACAACAAATAAATGAAACTTTGACTTCAACCAAAATTACTACACCAAATTTAAAGATACTTTTCACCGAATAAACTTTGACTTCCACCAAATTTAAAGAGACTTTCACCAAATAAAAGAGGAAATATAAATACTTCTTAACCCACGGCATTGTGAAAGCTAACTAACTAACTTCGTAAGATGAATGATTAGCGTGGTCATTTAAAAATAGTCAGTCAAAAATACTTTATGGTCAAAAAAAACTTTATTCAATGGTCAATGGCATCATAATACAAAAACTTTATGGTCAATGGCATCATAACAATACAAAAACTTTCGTTTATATAAATTTGAGTTTGACAATTTTATGTTCAAAATGTAACTCCACACTTATGGAACCATGACACTCTACTGCTATGCTACTCCACCAAGGTTTGCAACCTTTTTGTTATTTTTTTGTTTGTCGTTATCCAATATATATCGCTTGGCCTCCGCTCATAAATTTGTTCAAATGTTTAAAAAGTTATTACATGGTTTTAAATTTATTTTGTTGTGATATTTCAAAAAAAAAAAAGATATTTGGGATTTTAATTTTATTTTATTTTAAACATAAGTTTTAAATCATTTTAATGGAAACAGGTTTAATGTTTATTATTTATATATTTTTTATTTTGAATATTGAAAGTGTTTTTCTAATAATTGGTTTTGGTTAAGAACCTCTTTCTTTTTAACATTTTCATTTAGTGTTTTTTCTTTTTCTAAGTCATTTATCTTTCTTTTAGATATTCATTAGAATGTGTGCTCGATTTCCACTTGTCATTTTCATGTATTGTATTCTTGGTAATCTTTTGGATTATTTTTTGTCTTTAATAAACATTAATATATAAATTAAATTAAAATATGATGAATTATTAGTGCAATGCAAAGCACAATTATTTTGATTTTTCAAAATCTCAATCTATATACACGAGTATAATGTTCTATAACAAACTTATTTTGACCAAATATTGTGATGTACAATTGAATGCTTAGTAAATAATGCTTAGTAAATAGTAAATGATGTACAATTGAATGCTTAGTAAATAATGCTTAGTAAATAGTAAATTTTAAAGAATAGGAAAATTTATAGTGAAAATAAACAAATTGAGAAAGAAATATATATAAATTATATACTAAATTATGTAAAACTGCATTTTATAGCGTAGTTTAAATGTTTTATATTTTGGCTTTTTTTTCGTTTGATTTTTTTCAAAAATTAATGAGGAATGTTTGGATCTGCGGATTTGAGTGGCTAAGTTTGTATAATCGGAGAGCTTTGTGGATTTTTCAGCTTGTCAAATATATTTATGCATTCAGAAATGCAATTTAAACAACAAAAAATAGTGATTTTGTCTAGATTTACATTGTCGGATTCCAGCTAAAAATACCAAAAGATAGAACGTTTAGCAAACGTCACATTTATTATTCACAATAAACATGTATATATATGAAGAAATAGCTTCTCATGAAATATCAAATCTATAAATAAAATCAAATCAAATTGTTCGCTGGTTAGACATTCAATTGTATAATTTCAACACTACCTCTATGACTAACATTCAACCAAGACTGATGGGTTAGCTTGAATGGTTGAGTGGTGTGATTTACAAGCAAGAGGTCTCAAGGACAAGTCCCCAAGCTGATTGCATTTGTGAACTTTGTGGGTCTCACTCCATATCCCCACTAGGTTGGGTTGCCAAAACTGTAAACAATTAGTTTACCTAGGTACCATCCTTAGAAGGAGGGAAAGTACTTCGAGGTTTTCCTATGAATTGTATTTTGAGGAAAAAAACAACTAACAATTAACCAGTCATAGCTCACTTGCAATAAACCTCCCTTACAACAAAAGGAAACCACCCATGCATCTAACCATCAATGGAGTCTCCAATATGACCAACATGACCAACTATGCTAACATCACATGCACCTCCTCCTCCAATTAGTGTTGAAATATTTAACTTCGAAGAATATTCTCCCTGAGAGAGATTTGAATAATATTAGTATATTATATTTAATTAGGCCCTATTGTGCCTTAGTAAAAGTCAGCCCTATTGTGCCTTGACAGTTAATTGTAAATTAAGAGGGTAAAGTGACAGGTCGGCCCAGACCTAGTTATAGGTTGGCCAGACCACTATTTATAAGAGAGGCAAGTGCCTCATTTGGACACATACACACCTAGCTCTGCAGTGCGCAAGTCTTGGAGGAGAAGCTGTTGCAATTGGGAGTGACGTCAAGGAGGGTTTCTCGTCTATCTCTTGGTATTTCTTGGTCAAGTGGTGCGCTACTCTTCATAGTGAAGGAGTGTAGGAGGATCGTATGTTTGGTCTTTGGTCTATCTATATTGAGGAAGTTTTTGTTGGGTTTTCTCCCCCATTAGGGTTTCCCATGATAATCTGTGTGTCTCTATTGTTTCTATGATTGCCTCTCTTTCAATGATCTTATTTATGCAGTTAATGTGCTAAATGATTATAGTAATAAAGAAGAATCGTAACTGCTAGTTGTATAAGTAAAACTTCAACATGGAATCAGAGCAGGCATGAAAGAGACCAACTCACAATTTATAAAGAAGTGGCTAGCCTTAGCGCACCCTCTCCAAAATTCAGTTTTCAGTGTTGCAGCTGCTGCAGAATTAAGGTTTCTGCATAAACCCGAAGGGTCAATTTTTACCTTTGTTGGAGGACGTTGGAGAAACGGTGATCACCTAGGAACTCTCCAATGCAAGGCACATCACTTCCCTGGATCAGAATTCTAAAATTTAAAGTTTGAGAAAATATGGTTTCCTCATAAAACCCTAAGTTGCAGTTGCAGTACCAGTTGCAGTTGCAGTACCAGTTGCAGTTGCAGTACCAGTTGCAGTTGCAGTATCAGTTGCAGCTTGCAGTTACATTACCAATTGTAGTTGCAGTATCATTTGTAGTTGCAGTGCCAGTTCCTTCGTGTCAGTTCCTTCATGTCAGTTGCAGTGCCAACACCAGTTGTAGTACCAATTCCAGTGAAAATTTTTGTGAAGTGTTGGGACTGATTTTTATTGTCCTGGTGCGCCTTACCCTAGCAAATCTCCAACTAACTTTAAGTTGTAATTTGAAGCACCTTTGAAGTTTTAAAGGTTCGTTATTGCTTTCCACTGATGTCGAATGGTGCCACTTCCTGTCGATACTGTCAGAGGTATGTACTTACATATGTTTAAATTGTATCATTATTTTAAAGGGTATTTGAAGGAGAAAGGATCTTTTGTCTAAACAACAATTGTAGATCCAGAGGGATCTCAGATCCAGCACATTCAGAGGAACTATGCACCCCAGGTTTGATTACTTTGATATGCCTCTACTTGTTATGGCATTATTGTAATCTTATGAATATCCAGGTTGCATTTTGATATGTTGAAGTTATCATACTAACCATTGGTCAAAATTAAAGTCGAAGTATTAAATTGATTAAAGTTGAGATTATAGAGTTTATTCCCTAACTTAGATTTCTGCCAAGATAGCATATTGTCTTAACTTACCGAGGACAGATTGAAGAAATTACTTGTCATCTTGAGTGAAGGAGACTTGGAAGAAAAGCAACACACTCATCCTTGAGGACAAGACTCCAGGTTCCAAGTTTGATTGATTAAATTGATAAGATTCAAATTTACACATATCAAGTTTGATAACTGCTAAACATTATAGTTGTGATAACAATCTTTGAAAAGTTTTATTATTGAATACTTGGTAGCATGTGAGCATTATTGAGATAAATGCTTACTGTAATCATTTACTAGATATAACTAACATCTCCTCTAGGAGAAACTTCTTGTTTTTCTTCCAGGTTACCATGGAGGAATGATTGATCACAACACTAGAAGAGTGTTTCTCTCATTCCTTATTATTGTATTTCTTACTTTTTATCCTTGTTTCAGGAAGTCCACAAGTGATAGCATTAAAGTATCTACTGTGACGATTGTTCTTTCTATTGTTTTATTATTATTATAAAGAGTATTATTCTTGTATGTTGTTTCTCCCTTGTTGTTCTTGTTCTGGACAGGTCACAGGTGATAACCCTAAGGAAGCTATAGTGATGGTTGCAGGAGACAACATATTAGATGAGACATGGAGCAGACTATCCAAGTTGTATACATGACCATATACATCCATGTACCAAAGAAGATGAAGAAGAAGCTACTTTTGAGATACAGAGTATCTCATATGGAGATTGATTGTAAGGAGCAGAAGGCTCCAAAGATGACCAAACATTAGAATAGAACTCACAGTAGACTTGGTCAATGGATAATGAAGCCACCTTGACAGGAAGCATAATTCGTTTGAATTCTGACTCATATTTTCATATTAAGACTTGGTATTCAACACCAAGTATATCCTGCAAAGACTATGAAATTTTTGTAGACTCAGAAGAAATCAAGAATCAGAGTAAGACTGATTTGTGTCCAGAGGATTCTCCCAACAAGAGGGAGAAGATGATCCAGGTGGATATCGGTGGCCACCCACCTTTTTCAACTAGCTCAAAACAGTTTTCTGGCAATTTTGGCAATTTATTATTTTTAGCAGTTTTAACTTCTGGGGCTATTTTGAGGGCCTAAATGAAGGGTTTTCGAGATCGAGCTTCTCAATGACAGAAAAATCCATGATTGAGCCTCCAAAATGAATCTCCTCAATGATACCTTTCCAACGGGCTATCATACGCCTAAAATGGAGATCGTATGAAAAAGTTACAACCCTGGGAAGTTGATGTACTAATTTACCCAAACGGGGCCCACATGACTTTTGGCGCTTCATATCCTAGGGTTAGGTTTTTGGATGTCTAGGGTTTTGGGAATTCCTTTTTATTGTAAAAATTCCTTCAGAGCCTCATGTTAATCATCTTCTTGCAAATGCGAGTAGCCGTCACATCTCTTCTCATAGATAAGCTGCCACCATTCTAGCGAGTCTTTCACTCTGTATTTTTATAGTCTCTGTACATTTATTTCATTAATAGAAATCATGTATCACTGTATATCTGTGTTTATGGTTGCATCTCTGATACATTTCTGTTATATTATTGGATATCTGCGATATCTATGTGCATTTCTTTATTATATCCCCGCTCTCATTTTGTGCCAAAAATAATCTGGATCAGAAGACTATGACGAGACAGTTGCTCCAGTAATCAGAAGAAGTATATATAGAACAAACACGATTCATTAAAATAAGTCGACACAGTATGAGATTCAGAGGGACCAGTCTCTATATTTGAGATTAAGTTGCCTCCATGAAAGAAGAAAAGCTACATTTAGTATCAGCCACTCTCAGTTTCAGATGAAGTTGTTGCCATGATAGAATAGAGGAGCTACTCTAAGATTTCAATACCTACAGTGAGAATAGAGCAGTCATTCTCAACTTCAGAAATAGAAGCTGCAGGTGTAGAGTCCTGGTTCCAAAAGGAACAGCTGCAGAAAAAGTATAGGACAAACTCTTAGGAAGTGGGACAAACAATGTTTTGCAGAAAGCACATAGAACCAACACATGATTATGCAGATTGAGTTGCAGCTGAGCAAGTGTACCAGGTTGGTACAATGTGATGTGAAAATTTGGTTTCGAAGTACAGGACAGGAAGACTCATGTCTGCAAGTTGAATCAAGCTCCAAGAGCTTGGTATGGCAAGATTGGTAGTTTTCTGATGAGCTTGGGCTTTACCAAGAATAAAGTTGATTTTAATATTTACTTCAAGGTTATGAATGATGAGCCAATTGTATTGCTACTATATGTGGATGACTTATTCTTGACAGGAGAAGAAAAGCTCATCACAGATCGCAAAAGGAAGCTCGTTGTAGAATTTGAGATGAAACTTGAAAGACCTAGGCCCGATGCATTATTTCTTAGGTCTTGAAGTATGGCAGAGCCCAGAAGAGATTTTCCTTAATCAAGGAAAGTATGTTGTGGAAATTCTGAAGATATTCGACATGATGGACTGTAGAGCCATGTCCACTCCTATGGAGACGAATATGAAGTTATTTTTTGATACTTCATCAGAAATAGTTGGTGTTACTCTATACAGACAGATGATTGGTTCGTTGATGTATCTAACAAATACCAGACCATATATATGTTTTGTTGTCAACACCTTGAGTCAATATCTAGTGGAGCCCAAACCTGTTCACCTTGTAGCTACAGTGCATGTGATGATATACCTTAAGGGTATGTTGGACTATGGCCTCTATTATACTAGAGATTGTGACTTCAAATTGTATGGCTATATAGATTCAGATTGGGTTGGAAGTGCTTCAGACAGAAAAAGCACTTTAGGATGTTGTTTCAATTTGGGATCAGCCATGACTTCATGGCAAAGCAGGAAGCAATCCAATATTTCTCTCAGTATGACAGAAACAAAGTACATTGCAGCATGCTCCGCCAATTGTGAAGCCATATGGCTTCAGAATTTGTCGACAGGTTTGTTCGATATGGAGATGGAAGCTACTATTATTCTATGTAATAACCAGAGTTGCATAAAGATGACAGAGAACCTAGTGTTCCATGATAAGACGAAGCACATAGAGATTCAGTATCACTACATTCATGACATTGTGCAGAAGGGAGTTGTAAAGATCCAATATGTTGGCATAGATGAGCAAGTTGCAAATATGTTGACTAAGCCTTTGTCTCGTGTGAAGTTTGAGTACTTCCGAGACAAGCTTGGTGTAGTCCGAAAGGACCTCCCTCAAAAAGGGGAGTGATGTGGATGATACTATGGTATCCTAACCAACATCGGGTAGCTTAGTTAGGATTTTATATCCTAGGGGACTGATCATCCCTGGACCAATCCTGAAGGTCCGGTAAGGACGGTTTGTCAAAGTACCTATGCATGTATATGCCAGTTGTGGTCA
Organism: Picea engelmannii; assembly: GCA_009831015.1. NCBI lineage: Eukaryota > Viridiplantae > Streptophyta > Pinopsida > Pinales > Pinaceae > Picea > Picea engelmannii. The sequence goes on from ML783003.1 coordinate 411,513, forward strand.
GTAGTGGTAGCTCAGTTAGGATTTTATATCTTAGGGAATCTTATGATTCCTGGGAAGATCCCAAAGGTCTAGTAAGGATGGTCTATCAGAGTACCATGTGGTAGCTTGTTAGGATTTTATATCCTAGGGAATATTATGATTCCTAAGAAAATATCGAAGGTATGGTAAGGACAGTCTATCAGAGTACCACAAATGTTTTTGTTGATGTACCTGCCTCATTCTGTTGCCACATATAGATGTTGTTGTTCCAGCTTCGTGTTGTTGATGATGTTATTCCAGCTTCGTGATGTTGATGATGTTGTTTTAGCTCCATGTTGTTGATGTTGTTGTTCCAACTTCGTGTTGTTGACAATATTATTCCAACTCTGTGCTATTGATGTTGTTGTTTCAGCTTTGTGTTGTTGATGATGTTGTTCCAGCTTTATAATGTTGATGTTGTTGTTCCAACTTCCTGCTATTGATGTTGATGTTCCAGATTCATGTTGTTGATGATGTTGATGTTACTCCAACTCCATGTTGCAGATGATGATGATGTTCAGTTTCTACTGATGTTGATGATGAGAAAAACTTTCGATCACCTATAGATATGACCGACAGTGTTCCTGATGTTGATGACGATGTCCCCTCCTCTTGATGATGTATTGAGTCCAGTCATTTGTTATTAATGTTGTCAATAGAATAGCCTTCTTGTTAAGGGGGGGTGTTGAAATATTGTAACTTCGAAGAATATTCTACATGAGAGAGAGTTGAATAATAATATTATATTATATTTAATTAGGCCCTATTGTCCCTTAGTAAAAGTAGGCTCTATTGTGCCTTGACAGTTAATTGTAAATTAAGAGGGCAAAGTGACAGATCGGCCCAGACCTAATTATAGGCTAGCTAGGCCATTTTTTATAAGAGAGGCCAGTGCCTTATTTGGACACATACACACCTAGGTCTGCAGTGCGCAAGTCTTGGAGGAGAAGTTGTTGCAACTTGGGGTGACATCAAGGAGGGTATCTGGTCTATCTCTTGGTATTTCTTGGTCAAGTGGTACGGTACTCTTCTAGTGAAGGAGTAGAGGAGGATCTTCAATTTGGTCTTTGGTATATCTATATTGAGGAATTTTTTGTTGGGTTTTCTTGCCCATGAGGGTTTGCCAGGATCATCTGTGTGTCTCTATTATTTCTGTGATTGCCTCTCTTTCAGTGATCTTATTTATGCAACTAATGTGCTAAATGATTATAATAATAAAGAAGAATCGTAATTGCTAGATGTATAAGTAAAAAAACAACAATTAGAACCCCCACATGTGTCTGCAATAGGTTTGCCACCTCTTCCACTAGTTGAGGAAAAGATTTGTAGTTTGGTTACAATTGTAAAACTTGCCTAAGCAAAATATTTAAGCACCCAAAATGGGTCTTGATACTTTGAGGCAGACTGTAGTCACCTTTCCAAATGTGCATTACCAATTCCTTTCACCTCTTTATCCATCGTTTTTCGTCAACAAGGTCATCCGCTACCTTAGACCCAACACCACTCTTCAAGATCAACACATTATAACATTGTATAATGTCAGTTTACTTTGAATTCTTTCCAAATGCATGGTTAAGATTTGAATGTACACCAACTTTTGATTCAATCAACGTTAATTTTGATCAACTAGAACACATGTCAAGAGCTTCAAAAATTTCTTGCTTGCTTCAACATCGCTTCAAACATTTCTTTTTTAAACAACATCAACATTTAAAACATTTATTCTTTCTTCGACATGACTCCATTTTCGTAACATTTCCAAGCTATCTCGATTCCTTGCACACATGCCTTTTCTCTCTCTCCCTCCCTCTGAGTTGGCTCTAATACCATGTTAAAGAATGGGAAAAATTGCAATGACACAAACAATGAGAGGAAAACATAGAAAGGTTATATAGTATAATCTATACAGCTTTGCATTTTATTATTCATAGTAAACATGTATATATAACTATGGGATAGCTTAAATGTTCAACGTTCCATGGAATATCAAAAGCCACCTTATTCATAAACAAAATAAAATCGAATTGCTTATTGGTTGGGTGTCCAATAAATATGTGCTTTCAACAATAGAAACGATACAAAACTAGATAGCATCATCATAAGATAATAGGTTTACACATTCTAATTACTTAAAAATCAATATATATTCACAAATTTATAATGATACACCATGACACTTTACCTTAGCTCAAATGTCGACTCTCTACAACTCTTTTGTTTTTTTTACATCTAGGGGAATCGGTAGTTGGCTAGGATTACCTAAGAGAGACCTAGGTTCAAATTTGGTTGGCTACCACTATAAACCCTAGGCTAGTTGTTAGCAACCCACAAGCCAACACCTTGCATGAAACTCATGACTCGCAAGCTAGCCCCTAACACAAAATTCATGACTCAACTTAGGGCTAAGACATCTTGAGATACCCATGAGAGGCATCTATGTTTTGGGGGTGCCTACCCTTTCAGCCAAGCCATAACGAACCATTGTATCATTGGGAATTTGAACTCGGGTAGGGAGAGTGCGAAACTTACTTCCCAACCATTTGAGTTATTGCCCCTCAACAAAAATTTTGGCCGTAGTTGTAATGATTAGTGTCTAGTCTTATGGATGATAAGAGGGTGGGCTTTGATCTATTTATGTGTGCAAAAGGAGTGCAATGCAATCCTCACATGTTTGACCGCTACCTGGAAGTGCCCCCATGGAAACCTTAGGGTCCAAACACCTTCATGGGAATTGAACCTTGGTCATCGATGAAAAACTCCTCATTCATCACTGGTGGATCCAACCCCTTTGAGTGACTCTCTATAGCTCTTAACCTTTGTCTCTCAAAACTGGCTATGGACTCACTAACCCAACTCTCATGACAAAGATTCATTTTATTCACTTGAGTGACTAGCTATCCAACTTCTTCACATTTTTTGTTTTCCTCTTACAACTCTTCAAGTCCAATTTGGATCTTCAACATCTTTTAAAACTCTTTAGATTCATTCCCAATGCTTCAACATCCATTGTGACCCTTCAAATCCCTTACCACTTTAGATTTGCAACTATACCACTTTAAATTTGTAACTATCATTTCACCTTCCAACATGACTCTTTTGCTTTTTAATAGTGCACTTGCTATCATGTACCTACCATGTATCTAAACCATACATATCATACTTAACTCTGGTTGTGTGCTTTCTTTTGATTTACATTATCTCCTTTGTCACATACGCACTTATCGTGCTTACCATGTCCACTTTCTTTGTCTACCCACTACCATTACACTTTGAATGAAGTTAGAATCTCATGCATTCTCTTCCTCGGTCCATCATACACTTTCTATCTCCATACTTAAACTACGTGTTTAAACTAAGGGTTGGCCTTTTCTCCTATTACACTTATACTTCAATTCTTACCACTAATTTAACAATGTAATTATTTTAAAGATGCTCCTATATCAATTACTCACTTTTTCTAAGATTTCAAATGGTAAAAAAGGCCACCCTTCTCCTCTCTTTTCACAAATTTACAATCAAATTTAATAATATATCTTAATATTTCTTTTTTTTTTCTTAAAATATTATTATGTTCGCTTCTCTTTTTCCAAAGTTACTCTATACACTCCTTCTAATTTTTTTTTTTTATGTTTTTTTCCAAATCCATTGGCCGAATGAATTAAAATAAAAATAACTATCAATTATATGTTTTATATATGTTTTTCCCCCAAATCCATCAATAACTATCAATTATATGTTTTATATATATTTTATATAACTATCCATAATTTTTTATATATGTTTTTCCCCAAATCCATCGGCCGAATGAATTAAAATAAAAATAACTATCAACACTCCAATAATTTTGGCGCAACCTTTCTTCTAGATGGTCAAATCGTCAACAACGTAATTAGAACAGAGAACTAATCGACCTCTAAGAGATTGAAAGGTTCTAAAATTGATCCTTGACTTTGGGTATCGATTCTCTAATTCCCTACACTCCATTAACTTGGCCCATGGCCCCTCCATATGCATAATGCACATCTCATATGTGGGAAGACATCTCTCATTTGGTAATCTCTTCCCCAACCTCCAAGTTTCCTAACAAAGAGTCAACTATCATTTTGATAACAAAAGCCAAGCTTGATATCACCCCACAAAAGTTGTACAAGTCCCCAAAATCTAGATTTCCTCTAAAAACAAATCATCATATATTTTCAAATATGGTAGTTATATAAATGAGAGTTTATCAAGATGGTTTTTTCTTTTTTCTTACATGTTTATTTTATGTTGATGAAGTTGTGGTTAAAGAGTAAGAATATGTGTTTTTTCTTTGGAGGTCGCATGTTCAAATCCATAAGAAAGGTAGAGTATGTACACCTTTATAGACTTTAGTAGTCAAATCACTGTGCAAAAGGGGTCAAATCACTTACTTCAAAAAAGTAGTTAGTTTGTCACCATAGAGAAATCATTGATTATCAAAAATCATTATAATGTTTAAGTCAAATGGTATACATCCCAATAAAATGTAATCATTGCGCAAAAGGGGTCAAATAACTTACTTCAAATAAGTAGTTAGTTTGTCACCATAGAAAAATAATTGATTATCAAAAATCATTATAATGTTTAAGTCAAATGGTATACATTCCAATAAAATGTATTTGTTTCATTACTCAATCATTCAAATAGATAAAAATAGACATATGAATTTTCTCAACTTTCAAAAAAAACAAAAACATTGAATCTTTTTTAAGCTATAGAAACTAAGTTTTAATCATAACATATATTCACTACAAGAGGTATTCACTTAGTGAACCTATGACATAGCGCCTTCGTTCATGGGATATTAAAGAATATCTTTATTTTCACTAGATATTGGTAAATATCTCCCAAGATCTTTTTGTTAAACCCCCCTCCCAATACATCTTTCCAATAAACAAAATCTCTATTTTCACTAGATGCTTTTTTTTATACCCTCCAATACCTATAAACCCCTTAAGTCCCCACATACCCCCATGCCTACAATATATTGACTTTGTTTTTCACAATTTAAAAACCCTCTTTATCAATAAACGTGATAAAATATTGATCAATAAAGTGGCGCCTCTGTGATTCACTACATTATATTACTCTTTTTTTTCAAATCTCAAAAACTAAAAGAAATAATTATTTTCATCTTTCCCATAAACCTTTAATCTAATTAACTAGTATATCTGAATATTTTTTTAAACTTCTTTTTAAATCAAATTTTAATGTAATATTACTTATAAAAAAAAAAAAAACTTTTAAATTTAAAAGTGTTTGTTTGTTTAGGAGTATTTTCAAATCAATGTGTAATTGCATCATTTACCTCTACCTCTTGGATTTTTAACTTCTTTCTTTATGTCCCAAAAAGACAACCCTTAACCAAATGAAAACAATTTAAAGTCTTACTCGAAAACCACAATCCATATACCTTATAAAGATTAATATTTAATATTAAACTAAAATAAATTATAAAACATTAAAAAATTTAGTTCAACTTTTCTTTTAAAAGTCGAAGAGATTGAAAAGTTCGAAATGTGACCCTTGACTTTAGGGATCCATTCTTTGAATTCGTGCAATCCATAACTTGGGCCCTCCATATACACAATGGCCATAGTGGCCCAAACCACATCTCTCTTCAACAAGGTGGGAACCTCATTGACTCTTAGATGGGTTAATCTCCTCAAAATATGGTAGTCTCTTCCTTGGCTCGCAAGTTTCCTAACAAACTCAATTATCATCCCCATGACAAAGACAGAGTTGGAGTTGGACAAAATGACATCACCGTTGCGTTAGTGCATAAACAAAAGTTCAATTATCATTTTCCTTAACAAACAAAATGACAACACCCCTTTCCTCATTGGCACAAACGTGACCGAGTCTAGATTCCCATCCTACCAA
>ML783004.1:0-14430 GCA_009831015.1 Picea engelmannii
ATTTCAACCCTTGTTGTTCATGATGATTTGACATAACATATAGCTAAATTGGTTAAATGATTTAACACATTTTCGGAAGATAAAAGAGAAAATTTACTAACATTATAATATGTTGTAATAAAACATTTCAAATATGTTATATGCCTTAAAAAGTGTCCCTTGCACAATGTAACATTGTGATGTTGAAATACCTTCATACATTATTTATTCTCTTGGGTTGTCGTGTGAAAATGGGTTGAAAGGAAGTGAAATATTACTATTGTAAATTGATATTTCACATCACTCCTAAGGCTGAAAGTTCACGGGGAATAGATCCAATAAACCTTGAGATTGAGGTGAAATTTCAGAAGCTGCATTAAATTCCCAATTCTTGAAATTTCTACACATGTATACAAATGGAAGGAATATTTCTCTTATTTACATTCACATCCATCAATCCCTATAGAAATTTCTAGAAATGGCTCAAGAATGTGTCGTCATGGATAGAGATTATTGAATATGGTAAGCCAAAATGCACCTGTACTCTTTCAAATAGAAATTATTTCATTTTCTATGGTGCAACATCAACAATGGAGTGACCTAAAACCTTCATAGATGTTGTTAAAAAGGAAATTGAACTCCCCTATGAGGATGATCTATTGTCCTTCACTACAGAAGAATCCCTTAGGGAGAAGAAATTACCTCCTCGTAAACATCACCAAAAGAAAGCTACTACAAATATAAATATTATTGTGGATCCACTAAACATTTCAAGATCTATAGAGAACACCAAACCGAATATCCTCTTGTGGAAACTCATGGGTCTATGACCATTAAAGAAAATCGTCCAGTCATAAATTATGGAATAGTGGAAACCAAAAGTTATTTTCAATTTGTCTTTGTTGGGTATAAATGTTTCCTAGTTCCTCTTAATTCAACCTAGGAAAGAAAAAAGGATTTTGAAGAAAGACCATGGTTCCTAAAAAGGGATAGATTGTTTATGTATGTAGCATCAGACATGTACTTCCAAATTGGCTTAGTGTTTAGCATGTGGCATTCGTCACTAACACCTCTTAGGAATTAGGACTTTCACTTTAATAAAGTGATTATTAAAGTGAAATCCCTTTTATGATTATGGAGTTTAATTAAGTCAAATGCGTAATTTTTTTGCATTAGTAACTTGTTTTAATTAAATCCTAGCCATTAGATCTAAATTGAAGGTGAGATTTAATCTCAACTCTTAATCACTTTGGTGATCTAGGGTTTTGGATTTAGGGTAAACTCGAGGTTATTAAAGGCATCCTAAGTGATATGACCTACAGTAGTCATCGTACATCGTACAACTGCACTGGATATTGTGGAAGATATTCCTAGAGACTGTATTAGATTGGGATGAAGATTATTATGAAGCAAGTGGAAAAGTCACGTGAATGTTGAGACTCATTGTAGAGAGTAGCTCGTGTTGGGAGACAATCAACAAGAGAAACATACAGGAGATTTCATGGGTAGAGCTATGAAGAAGGTTGTTGGGATGAGGAGTAGATAGGAGAGTTGATTGCTAGAGAGATTTGGATGCATGGAAGGAAGTAGCAGTAGAGGGATACAATCATACAACAACTACTAGGGGAAGGGTGTAGGCACAGGCTGAAGGAAAGGTGACGACAGGGTGCTCATGATAGGCAACCACAAATAGCAGAGCCACCAACCATAACAACCCTATCTAGTAGGGATTTTAGAGTAGGCTTCCAACCACTAGGTAAAGTTCAGAGTAGGTCGTCAGCATTGCGGCCACCAACTAGGCCAACAAAGAACTACCTAATATAGTAATGGTAGCTAACGTACGTCCTTGGAGACACAAAAAAGGTCGCAGAGACACTCATAAGGGGTCACAAGGCCAAGACAAAGATTTGGTTAGCCCATGCAATATGAAGAGATATGGGTTGGCTTGAGCACAAGGTAGAGATCCACGCATGTTCGAGCAGTAGGTTGGGGCATCGGGCAACAGGTCTGGGCAACATATTTGATTTTTTCATCATTTTGTATTTCTTGATCCAAAGATGGCCATAAGTCAATTGTTTGTTAAGGATAGGTTGGATGGGGTTTCCAACTATAGACCTTGGAAGGAGAGAATCATGTTGATGTCGATGCAGGACGAGATTTGGAAATTCGCTAATACTCAGATCACTCCTCCAATAGATCCAACACAACTGGTCATCCATAATCAAAAGGATGTGAAAGCCAGACACACAATTCTAAATGGAATAAAGGATCATTTTATCCCTAACTTATCTAAAAAGAACACTACCAAGGACATGTGGGAGGCTCAAGACTTACGAGTTTCACTTTAGTAAAGTGATTATTAAAGTGAAATCCCTTTTATGATTAATGGATTTTAATTAAGTTAAATGATTAAGTTTTTTGCATTAGTAACTTAAGTGAGTTAATTACATCCTATCCATTAGATATGAATTGAAGGTGAGATTTAATCTCATCCCTTGATCACTTTGGTGATTTAGGGTTTTGGATTTATGGTAAACTCAAGGTTATAAAAGGAATCCTAAGTGACTGGAGTAGACACACAAATTGAGTGATTGATATATCATTGATTGGGTGAGAACGAAATTTCATCCAAGTGTGCAGTGGTAGGGGCCGAGGAAAGGAGCAAAGGGATAACAAAAGAATGGTAGCCAAGTTTGTTAGGGATAGGCTATTTTTGTTGCATTTTATTTTCCTTATGTGGACCAGTATCCCAAGATGGGAGCCCAAATTTTATCAATAAAATCAACAAGGTACCGGTTTTCCCTTCGAGTTTTTTCTAGGGGTAATTTACTCATAAATATTGTTTGCAATGTGTATGGTTTCTTTATTTATGCTTCCCCTGTGATGTTTGGTTAAATAACTCAGTTGTGGTTTTAATTAATAAGTGATTTATTTGGAACTAATTGGTAAGTGCTAAGTTAAGGGGAAAATTAACATGGTATCAAATCCACGGTTCTAAAGAGGAAAACGAGGTGCACATAAACATGATTGTCAAGACATGAATGTTATTTTTTTCTGTAGGTCTGCGAGGTTGAATAAAAAAAAAGTGAAGAGGTATGACCTCCATACAGTAGTCATCGTACATCGTACAATCACACTACATATTGTGGAAGATCTTCCAAGAGCTGTATTAGATTGGGATGAAGATTATTATGAAGCAGGTGTAAAAGTCACGTGAATGTTGAGACTCATTGTAGAGAGTAGCTCGTGTTGGGAGACAATCAACAAGAGAAACATATAGGAGATTTCATGGGTCGAGTTGTGAAGAAGGCTGTTGGGATGAGGAGAAGATAGGAGAGTTGATTGCTAGAGAGATTTGGATGCATGGAAGGAAGTAGCGACAGAGGGATACAATGATACAACAACTGTCAAGGGAAGGGTGTAGGCACAGGCTGAAGGAAAGGTGACGACAAGGTTCTCATGATAGGAAACCACAAATATCAGAGCCACCGACCATAACAACCCTATCCAGTAGGGATTTTAGAGTAGGTTTCCAACAACTAGGTAAAGTTCAGAGTAGGTTGTCAGCATTGCGGCCACCAACTAGGCCAACCGACAACTGCCTAATATAGTAATGGCAGTTAACGTACATCCTTGGAGACACAACAAAGGTCGCAGAGACACTCATCATGGGTTGCAAGGCCAAGACAAAGATTTGGTTAGCCCATGCAATATGAAGAGATATGGGTTGGCCTGAGCACAGGGTAGAGATCTAGGCATGTTCAAGCAGTAGGTTGGGGCATCGGGCAACAGGTCTAGGCAACATATTTGATTTTTTCATCATTTTGTATTTCTTAATCCAGCGATGGCCATAAGTCAATTGTGTATTAAGGATAGGTTGGATGGGGTTTCCAACTATAGACCTTGGAAGGAGAGAATCATGTTGATGTCGATGCAGGATGAGATTTGGGAATTTACTAATACTCAGATCACTCCTCCAATAGATCCAACACAACTGGTCATTCATAATCAAAAGGATGTGAAAGCCAGACACACAATTCTAAATGGAATAAAGGATCATTTTATCCCTAATTTATCTAAAAAGAACACTACCAAGGACATATGGGAGGCTCAAGACTTACGAATTTCACTTTAATAAAGTGATTATTAAAGTGAAATCCCTTTCATGATTAATGGATTTTAATTAAGTTAAATGATTAAGTTTTTTGCATTAGTAACTTAAGTGAGTTAATTACATCCTATCCATTCGATATGAAGTGAAGGTGAGATTTAATCACATCCCTTGATCACTTTGGTGATTTAGGGTTTTGGATTTATGGTAAACTCAAGGTTATAAAAGGATTCCTAAGTGATTGGAGTAGACACACAAATTGAGTGTCTGATATATCATTGATTGGGTGAGAACGAAATTTTATCCAAGTGTGCAGTGGTAGGGGCCGAGGAAAGGAGAAAAGGGATAAAAAAGGAATGGTAGCCAAGTTTGTTAGGGATAGGCTATTTTGTTGCATTTTATTTTCCTTCTATAGACCATTATCCCAGGACGGGAGCCCAAATTTTATCAATAAAATCAACAAGGTACTGGTTTTCCCTTCGAGTTTTTTCTAGGGGTAATTTACTCATAAATATTGTGTGCAATGTGTACAGTTTCTTTATTTATGCTTCCCCTGTGATGTTTGGTTAAATAACTCAGTTGTGGTTTTAATTAATAAGTGTTTTGTTTGGAACAAATTGTTGGGTGTTGGGTTAAGGAGAAAATTAACATGGATTACTTATGAAACAATGGAATTTAGTTTTGATACTCAAGTGGAAACCCCTATGATCACATTTTTACCCTTTCCACCCTTTCTACTAATAAAGAACACAAATGGTATCATGGAACTTTCTTGAGCCAATATTTTATAGATTTGTTTTTCGAGCTAGAGATGTATTACATAATCTATAAAAAAACACAATGATATGTGATTCAATAGGTAAATATGTGGTAGGGGAAGCATGTAGGAAATACAAGTTGCTTCACATGGTTTCACACCCTTGTTTTAGAGGAAATTTATAATGATGAAGTTGAATCTATACCTTCAGAGACTCTTCCTCTACCTATTGAAGACATTTTCCCATGCTCCATGGGATGTGGAACCAAAAATATCAATGCATGCCTTGACTAGTATTTATGCTCCCCAAATTAACAAATTGATTGGCTACATCAAACATCACCAAGTAATTATCCTAATTTATAGAAGTAGCACCCATAATTTCATTCATCAACGTGTAGCACAATAAACACACTACTAATTCCATGTTGTGAACAAATATTAGATCATGATTGCCAATAGAGTTTGCATGAAATGCGATGGTCATTGTGAAAATGTATGGCTTCAAATGGGTGATTATTCCTTGAAAACCCACATGTTTTCCATTGAAATGGATGGTTGTGACAACATCCTGGGTGTTGAATGATTACAAATATTAGGTCCCATCACCATGGATTTTTCGTGAGTTACACATTAGTTTCTATCAAGAGGGGAATCACTACACATTCAAAGGAATCACAATCGGTTCTCGAGATATCATCATCCCCCACTATATGGAAAATATTCTTAAAAAATGGCATTCAGGCATCGTAGATCAATTCCATGCCATTCAAGTCTTTGAGACACCTTCTCAAGTCATGCATCCTTACATGTAGTTATTCTTTCCCAAACACCACTTCATATTTAAACCTCTACAAGGCATACCACCCTCCATAGGTGAGCATGATCATTTTATTCCACTCATACAAAGTATCCTCCCACCCAATGTATGCCCATATTTCCATCCATTTACCCCAAAAAATGAAATAAAAAATATAGTTAAGGAGTTACTAACTATTGGTGTCATCCAAACTATACCAACCCTTATTCATCACTAGTCCTCATGGTCCTCAAGAAAGAAGGCACTTGGCATAACTTTCGTGAATTCTGATCTCTAAAAAAAATGAAAGTCAAGAACAATTTCCTGCTTCTCATCATTAACAACTTTTTAGATGAGCTCAAAGGGGATCAAGTATTCACCAAACTTGATCTCCACTCAGGCTATAACCAAATTCGCATTGAATGGGGAAGATAATCCCAAAACTCATTTTTACACCCATGAAGGACATTATGAATTCTTGGTAAAGCCCTTTGGCCTTTGCAATGCACCTTACAGCTTATAGAGTCTCATGAACAAAATATTTCAACCCTTTCTACATAATTTTGTCCTTGTCATTTTTTATGACACCTTGATCTACAATAAAACTTGTCACACCCATGTCACATCAGGTTTTACAACTACTTTTTAATAATCAACTCTTTCTCAAGAGGTCCAAATGTGACTTTGGTTTCTATTAAGTGGAATATTTGGGCCATATTGTTATTCATGATGGTGTATGTGGTGTACATGTGGATCCGAAGAAAATTGAAGCGATGAAGGATTGGACCCATCCCAAAACTCTTAAAAGTTTAAGAGGTTTTCTTGGTCTAAATGGTTACTACCAAAATTTCATAAACAATCATGATAATATTGCATCTCCCCTCACTGCATTTCTTATAATAATGCTTTCAGTTGGAATAACATCGAAGATCAGGCCTTCTAGGATTTGAAGAATGTTATGTGTACAAACTAAATACTCGCTCTTGCAGACTTCACTAAGACCCTTTTCTTGGAATGTGACACCTCTGGTAAAAGCATCAAAGCAATACACATGGAAGAGGGATGGCCAATGGCCTTTACCAACAAAAACATCCATGAGAGCCACTTCAGAAAATAAACTTATGAAAATAAAATAATGGCTATATTTCATGTTGTGGATATATGGCATCCATACCTACTCGGGTTATGTTTCTAGATTAAAACATATCATCATAGCCTAAAATAATTCCTAAAGAAAAGTATTTTTTCCCCCAAGAAAAAAAAATGTGTCACCAAAATGTTGGGATATGACTATGAGACAATTTATAAGGGCAAGGAGGATGTGGTAGCATATTCTTTCTCTCAAGAGTATGAAGTGGACGAGTCCTTATTTTCACTTACCTTCATCATAGCAAACTGGTTAATTGAAGTCCACAAAGAATAGTTAACAAATCCCAATATTTCTCACTTGATACAACAAATTCAAATGGAACCTCATGCATATCAAGGCTACACCTGGAAAAATCAAGAGATTTACTATAAAGGGAATCCTAATTTGAACAAGAACTATTCAAAATTTAAATCAATAGTGTTTTATGAAGTCCATGACTCTGCAATAGCTGGTCATTCAAGATTTCATAAAAAATATGAAAGAATCAAACATTCATTTTTTGGGGAAGGAACGATGAAGGACTTCTGCACCTTTGTGGAATATTGTGACCTTTTCAAATGACATAAGGAGGAAACAGTGAAACCTCTAGGTGAACTACAACCTTTACCCATTATTCCAGTTGTATGGATTAACATTTCTATGGAAATCATTATGGTGTTACCTAAATCTTTCAATAAATTTATCATCATAGTTTTAGTTGATATCCTTTTCAAATATGCTCATGTTTTTTCTCTACAACGCCCCTTTAAATCCTCCACGATCGCTCAAGTATTTATGGATAATAGATTTAAAATCCATGGTATGATACAATCTATTGTGACAAACCATCACCCCACTTTCACTAGCAATTTTTGGCAAGATTTGTTTAAGCTCTAGGGGACTCAACTGAATTTTAGCACTACCTATCACCCCCATACTAATGGTCATACTAAAGCTGTCAAAAACCACTTGGAAGCATATTTGAGGTATTTTACTTCAAAAATAAAATACTAGTGGGTTCAATACTTACATCTAGTATAATGGTGGTACAATAAAAATTATCAGGGTGCCACTTGAATGAATTCCTTTGAGGTTGTCTATGGAAAAAATCCCCCATCAATACTATACTACTTACCCAAACTGTCTAAGGTGTAGGATGTAGAAAAAACCCTCACAACTTGGGCCAACATTCTCCACACTCTCAAGGATAATGTGTTAATGGCTCAGAATAGGATGAAGCAACAAGTTGATCAACATCATTTCGAGCATCATTTTGAAGAAGGGAATTGGGTGTTCCTTCATCTTCAACCTTATAAACAAAACTCCCTCAAAGAAATCCACCACCATAATCTTGCTCTCAAGTTTTATGACCCCTATAAGTTCCTCAAATTTATTGGGCTAGTGGATTACAAATTGAACTTCCAAGCCACTCTAAAATTAATCCAATATTTGATGTCTCCTACTTACATAAAGTGGTTGGATATAATTTTCATATTCAAACTAGCCTTCCAACACTGGATGAAGATGGTTCCATTTGGTTGTAGTCTGAGGTCTTCCTCGAAAAAAGAGAACATCATTACTGACAATGCACTATGTATGAGGTATTGATACAATGGAAGGATACATCGTCTAAGGATGCCACTTGAGAACCAGTAAATATCCTTCAACAATTCCCTCATCTCCAGCCTTGAGAACAACACTACTTTAAGGGGAGGTCATGTTAGGGTCCTACCCTAAACCCCTAATTAGATAGATAGGTTACTATGTATGGATTCCATCTCTAGTAAATATGTCCCATGTAGTATTATGAAAGCAATAATTCTAAGAAGTTTTATTAGAAGGTTCTGCTTACTAGAAATTTCATTCTCTAGAATGTTCCTAAGAGGTAGATATATCTATATAAGGAAGTGGAAGAAATGTAATGAGACATCTTGTGAAGTATATCATTATCATATATTTTCTCATTTGGAGGTTTCCCTATCGAGGAGGAAATTGAACATTGCTCTCATCAATACAGGGATAACATTTTGTGATATTTTGGTTATTTTATTTCCTATTGTTGCTGAAATCTATGATTTATACAATTAATATTGGTAAACTCTATCATTTCTATTATGAATCTTCTAATTTACTAATAAAGAACACCACAACATAGAAACTATAACAAAAATAAATTGAGCCTTTGCAAAGATGGCCTATCAACGACCTTTCAAGTTATGCCTCATGTTGGAGCAGGATATTTAGGGTAAGTTTTGGGATTCTCTTAGAAGTGGATCGTGTGACATTTTGGAAAAGAAGCAATGCATGTGGAAAATGGCTAGTGCATTATCAGAAGTCAGTGTGCAAGAAACAAGAGTTAGTTAGGAAGTTTTGGGACATTTTTTCCACTTTGTGACCATGTTTTAAATGGATTATCCCTAATGAAATACTATAAATATGTAATGAGTTTTGATTAGAGAGTCTAGTGTCTAGAGTCTAGATTTGAGAAAAGTAAATCTTGGATAGTGAAGAGTTGGCTAAGTGTTTGGGTGTTTTGAGTTATGATTGAGGTTTTCAGTAGTTAGGATCACACTATAGCAGAACGACTTAGGAAGGTTTGGGCAATGTCAAATGATATATATTTTTGTAAACGCAGTGCACAACTATAAGAAGATTGAGAATGGATAAAATAAGAATCTACTCGTTGTGGATGTAGCCCAGTTTGGGGTGAACCACGTTAAAACCTTGTGTCTTGATGTGTTACTTTTGTGTGTTATGTTTCTGACACATGTCATGGATGATTAGTATAGATCTGTTTACTAGTTATGGCTATTGCGCAATGATGGTGCATGTTTATTATTCTCAATATGTCATCGATACATGTTGTTATGATCATGTGCACTTAATTTAATGATGAATGAATGAATGTTAAGTGGAGTAATGTCACACAAAAGGTATACTGCATGATAATTAGAGGTTAAGTAATGGAAACTTCGCACAAAGTAGATGAATGGATAATGCATAGTATGGTCGTGTTGAATGCCTCACTTCCAACCCACTTCAGAAACTTGGTTCTTGCAGCCCCTCCCCTCTAAATTCCTTGGGTGAGACTTCACTTGCTTGTAGGTGATGTCGAAGGGGACGGTGTCTAAAGTTTTTTTTGCTTTATTAGTTATTAACCTCGATTTTTCCCATTATGCGCCAACAAATGGTTATGTTTCCTGGACCAAGACCTGTGAATGAGGGGAATGTGGAGGCAAACTAAGGAGGAAATCCAATAGTGGTTAGATGCAAAGGAGATCGAGTTTGCAATAGATCAGAACTGGAACCCACAAGTCAATGAAGAATAATGGTTACAAAGGTATGTTTTTACAGATTTACATGAAATATTTTTTGTTGATTTTTAGAATTTTAACATAGTGGATACAAAGCTTTGTTGAGAAAAATAAAAGACATCACACTATTTCCCTGAGAAACTAAATTCCTGAGTTGATCTGAGAGCTCAATTCTATAGATAATCGGGTAACACACATGCTACATTAGTGGTTGAGTAGTATATTGGGAGGCTACATTATTGAATTTGCAATAGATTGCACTCAGTCATACAATACTGTTGAAAGGGAATTATTTAAGGAACCACACATAATATATTTGAAGTCCATGTCCACTTGGATTAATATGTTTTTGTGTGACAAGGGATGTATGAAAATGGAATATGATTTCTATGTGACTTTGCGCATAAGGGGAGATGCGGGATGAACAAGGAATGGTATGAGTGTCACAAGAAAGAATTAAATAGGAATGGATGAGTTGATGATGTCGAGAGAGAAAAAATTTGCGACAGAAGAAGAGAGTGGAGTATTGTGTAGTGGTAAGAGATTTAAGCCGACTGAGAAGAGGATTGTGGTTGAGAGAGAGGGGAAACAGAGTGAGGCTAAATAAAGAGACATTGGATTAATATCCTAGATCATACCATGCAATGAAGGTAAACTTAGTCCAATCGAAGAAGGTCCCACTCAGGCTAGACTTTGCATCGAACCCATGACCCCTTGTGCGTCTCCAAGGTCAAAAGAAAATTTAGTAATTGTAGCTAGTAAGGGGAGTAAGAATAGTAGTCAAGTGAGTCAAAGTAGTGGACATAGTATAATAACTCAAAATTAGATAGTATTGTTGGGTATGTTTTATATTATTTGCATGTGTGTGTGTGGGTGCATCAGATTCGACAATTGTGTTTGACGATTAGCAGATTTTTCTATTTTAACGATTTTTTAAATTAATCCTGAATTAAGGGATTAGGGTTTTGGTAGCTAGGGAATACCTAAAAATTATATATATTGTATGGTGAATGGTGAAAATAATATAATAAAGAGTTGAAAGGTACGGCACCAAGAAAGGGTGGTTTTCTCCCAGTTAAGGGTTTCCAGTGTAAATCTTTGTGTACTATGTGTATGAGCCATTGATTAATTTATGTTTTTCTTAAGAATCTATATGCATTGCTTTACTTCACAGGTTTAAAACTTACATGTGGTATCAGAGCTCATTTTTGGCTTCAGAGAGACACCTTTGTTGTTGAGGGTTTGGCTCGGTCTTGATAGATCAAGTTTATCTTGGGTCTGTGATAAACTTGGGTTTAGTGGGAGATTTTGCAGTGGTTATTCAAGTGTAGAAAGAGAAATGGAAAGCTCTTATATAATCAAGATAGAGAATTTCAATGGTAAAAAAATTAAGCTATGGAAGCTCAAGATGGAGGACCTTCTTGTAGACAAAGAACAATGGATCGTTGTGGATCCTAGTACACAACATAATGGTATGCAACCTATTGGCACACAGATGACTTGTACAAAAACTACTAGTACACCACCTACTGGTATGTCGAAGGAAGATTGGGAGAAGTTGGACAGGAGAGAAAGGAGTACTATTTGACTTTGCCTAGCAGATTCGGTGTCGTTGAATGTCTGAGGAGAATCTACAGCCAATGAACTATGGGATAAGTTAGGGAATTTGTATCAATCAAAGTCCCTGGTAAACAAGTTGTTTCTTTGAAAGAACTTGTACCATCTTAGGATGGAAGATGGAGATTATGTGACAGAACATCTAAATTCCTTTAATACTCTGGTAAGTCAACTTGTCTCTGCTATTATTACTATTGCAAAAGAAGATAAGTGTATTACTTTGTTATATTCTTTTCCAGACTCTTGGGATAATATGGTTGTAGGAATTGGTAGTACCACTCAATCTACATTGAAGTATGAGGATGTAGTTGCATCCTTGTTATTTGAAGAGATGAGGCAGAAAATCATGGATGGTCATAGCACATATACTTTATTTGTAATAGGCTGTACTCAAGACAGGAATCATGGTAACTATTTGGGGGTTGGGGCGGGGGGGGAGATCTAAATCTACAGGTAGATCTAAGTATCTAGGTAAATCTTTGAGGAAATGCTGGAAGTGTGGTAAAACAGGGCATTATAAGAAAGATTGCAAGTCTAAGAAGGTTGATAAGCCAAAGGGATCTGATAGTACCTCTTCCACAGAGGCAAAAACATTCACTGAAGAAGGAGGTTATGTTTACATGGCATCTACAAGTACACATGCAAACCATGTTGTATGTTTGATCAACTCATGTGCATCATACCATATGACTCCTCACAAGGAGTGGTTCTGTGAATATGAAAAATATGATGGTGGTGATGTATTCCTAGGAGATGACTCGACATCCAAAATCATGGGACGTGGAAGGGTTAAGTTGCTGCTAAAATATGGAAGGATTAGAAATCTCCCTAGGGTTCTGCACATTCCAAAACTAGTCAGGAGCCTAATCTATGTAATCAAGTTGGATGATGTAGGAGTGGATACTGTATTGGGAAAGGGAACTTGCAAGATGGTATGAGGAGAAATGGTGTTGATGAGGGGAGTTTAGTGTAGAACCCTGTACAAGTTGTTGGGAAGCACTTATATTAATGGTTGTAACAATTATGTTGTCCCTGAGAAGACAAATAAAGAATAAAAGATCAATATTGTCCCTGGAAAGAAGACCATGCTATGGCATCAAAGACTGGGGCATATTGGAGAAAAGGGCCTTCGAACACACGGTAAAGGTATGGTTGAAGGTATGTCTAATTGCACTTTGGATTTTTTATTTCTGTGAACATTGCATATATGGAAAACATAATCGAGTAATATTCCCATCTGGTGCTACAATATCAAAGGGGATCTTAGAGTTGATACAAAGTGATGTGTTTGGACCTGTTCTTGTTCCATCACTAGGTAAATCTGTGTATTATGTTTCATTCATAGATGATTTCTCAAGGAACACATGGATTTATTTTCTTAGAAAGAAGTCTGAGGTATTTGATAAATTTAAAGAGTTTAAAGCTTTGATAGAAAATTAGATAGAGAAGAAAATAAAGGTATTGGGGATAGATAATGGTGGATAATTCCGCGGAAATTAATTTCAATAATTCTGTAAGAAGTGTGGTATAGAAAGGAAAAAGACTACTCCATCCAAACCCTAGCAAAATGGAGTTGCAGAAAGGATGAATAGGAAAATGATGGAAAAGCAAGGAGCATGCCAATCGGTGCCCAATTAGGACATGAATTATGGGCAGAGGCAGTGGGTACAACATGTTACCTGGTCAATCAATCACCCTCATCAGCACTGGATGATAAATGATCAGAATCTGGACCAGGGGTCAAAAAAATGCTCAATTTTCAAAGTGCTCGGAATGCGACGAAAACGGTGTTATTGCGTCCGTCTCGTTCTCCTAATTCCGACGGTATATTTACTTTCGCAAACGGAGTCCGTATGGAGAAGTTATCGCCTTCTGTTCACCGAGCCAAACAGGGAAAATTTTGATGCTGACTGGGCAGGGCCGTACAGTGATGACGTGGCACGCTTGGCAGGTGACTTGGCAGTTAGGTGACGTGGCAATCGCTGGTTGGTTGATTTTAAGCCAGTGATTTTATGACACGTGGCATCTTGATTGGCGAATAGAAGGGTGCCACGTGGCCCAATGGAGGGCTGCCACGTGGCACCCATTTAATGGATTGGTTGATTATTAATTTGTCAAAATTTAATGGAGGCCGAGGGGTTCGACCCCCGGACCTCCTCCTCCATTCCCAAAGCCTTGACATAAGCCGCCCGACCGCTGGACCACGCATTGGTTCATACCATTGATATGTAAACTATTTTATTTAAATTATTGTTAAAGGGTTGTCGGCGGAGGTCGGGGCTGGGGCTTAGCCCCAACCCCCGGTCGCGCACTACATACATATGACCACATGTATAACCATCGCGTGGGGTAAAATTCTAACATGGTTCCATTGCATACTATAACCACTGTATACAGCGCGGGTTGTGGTATAATCCACGGTTCTATGGTGCAACATACGACCAGATTTCGCGCGGAGGTTATTACCATTTTATGCCACGTTTATTGGTTTACATGTAACCACTTTGAAAACAGCCCGCGGCTACATTGCTTGTCATACGACCAAACGAGGCGGGAGTTTCGTTTGACTATTGGCGCGCGAGGTTTTATTTTACACCGTGGTTAAATGTATTACATATAACCATATTGCATATATGTGTTATATTATATGCCAAGTTTTAACATTACGCGCGGGACTGGTATTAGAACCGTGGTTCCACTATACAGTGTTGTGGTTAAGATTTC
>ML783004.1:19856-33985 GCA_009831015.1 Picea engelmannii
TGCTCCTACAGTCTATCTCTGTATAAGAAATAGTAAGTTCTCACATTTCTAGAGGTCACATTGGAGTGTATAACTCACATTTTAAATTATGGAAAATGGATACCTTGCACCCTTAAACAAGTACCTTCCATTTTCAGATCAATAAAACTCCACACGAGGTATGGACTGGAAAGAAATCCTCTCTTGAATATCTTAGAGTGTTTCCTTTTGATGTTTATGTACATGTTCCAAAGGAAAATAGGAGTATGCTGGATAAAAAAGCTAAAAAGTGTATCTTTATTGGTTATAAATATGGTGTGAAAGGTTATAAGGGTTGGAACCCAGAAACTAAGAAGTTTGTTTATAGTCAAGATGTTGTTTTCAGAGAGGTAAAAGATATTTCCAAACAGAAATTCCTACCAAGGAAAGAAGAACCTGAGAAAATAGAATTTGAGTTGGATGATGCAAAATCTAAATCATCTGAAGAAGATGAAGCAGAAGAATAAGAAACTCATACCCCAGTATTGAGGAGATTAGTGAGGGAAATAAGGAAACTAGAAAGGTATAGTGCACCTGATTTTCATTCTAATTTTGCTTTATCTATTACTGATGATGATCCCAGAACTATCAGGGAAGCAGTGAATTCAGAGGATAGTAAACTATGGAAGAATGCCATGGTTGAAAAAATGGATGCCTTGGATAAGAATGAGGCATGGGATATAGTTGAGTTTCCATTTGGAAGAAAAAATGTTGGTAGAAAATGGTTTCTTTAAGAATAAGTTTAATGGAGAAGGAAAAGTGGGGAAATACAAAGCTCAATTAGTAGCAAAAGGTTATTCCCGGGTAGAGGGAATTGAATTTGGTGAGATTTTTTCTCATGTTTCTAAGTTAACTTCTATTAGATTTATTTTATCTATTACTGTTGTTTTTTAATCTTGAAGTGGGACAGATGGATGTGAAGACAAAATTCCTACATGGGGATCTGGAAGAAGAAATCTACATGAAGCAGACATAATGATTTGTAGTGAAGGGAAAGAAAGAGTTGGTCTGTAAGCTAAAGAAGTCACTATATGGTCTGAAGAAATCACCTAGGATGTGGTACCAAAATTTTGACACATACATCCTTGGATTGGGATTTGTGAGAAGCAGGGTTGATCACTGTGTATATTCCAAGAAAGTTGGTAATCACTTCATTTATGTAGTGTTGTATGTTGATGACATGTTGTTGGTAGGAAATAACATGGATGTTATTAAGGAGGTGAAATCGAAGCTATCCTCCAAATTTCACATGAAGGATCTTGGTGCCGCTAACTTCATTCTGGGAATGGATACTAAAAGAGATCGTGCAAATAGGAAACTATGGTTGAATCAGAGAAAATATGTTGAGATGATATTACAGAGGTTTAATATGCATGGAAGTAAACTGGTGAAGGTTCCTATTCCTAAAGGTGTAAATTTATCTACAGATCAGTGTTCCAAGAAACAAGAAGAAGAAGAGGACATGTCCCATGTTCTGTATGCTAGTGCAGTTGGCAGTTTGATGTATGCAATGGTTTGTACTAGACCAGACATTGCACATGCAGTGGGAGTTTTGAGCAGGTATATGTCAAAACTAGGGAAGGATCATTGGACAATAGTAAAGAGGGTCTTCAAGTATCTTCATGGCACTACCAATTATGGATTTTGCTACCCAGGAAGACCAGGATTAGATAGATTGGTGGACATACATGGTTTTGTTGATGCAAACTGGGCTGGAGATATGGACTACAGAAGATATACAAGTGGGTATGTGTTTAACCTATTTGGAGGAGTAATCAATTGGATGAGCAAAAGATAGGTTATAGTGGCACTCTCAACTATAGAAGTTGAATACATGATAGCCATGCATGCAAGCAAGGAATTAGTATGGTTACAGAGATTGTGTTCAGGTATTGGGTCGGTACAACAAGCAGTGAGATTAGATTGTGACAGTCAAAGTGCAATATTCCTAGAAAAGAACCCATATTATCATTCGAAGACAAAGCATATTTATGTTCAGTATCACTTTGTGAGAGGCATGGTTGAAGACAAGAAGGTGTTGCTGGAAAAGGTTAACACTTTGAAGAATGTTGAAGATTCATTGACAAAGTCTATGAGAACAGAAAAGTTCTCCTGGTGTAGAGTAACAATGGGAATTATAGCCCTAGATTGTTGACTATATAATCCTCTGGACCCCTGGATGCAATGAAAACAACAAGTGGGAGAATGTTGGGTATGTGTTATATTCTTTTCATGTGTGTGTGTGGGCGCATCAGATTCGATAATTGCATCTGATGATCACAAATTCCTTCACCTTTTGTGTTGTGAACATCGGGCGATTCCTAGGGGGGGGGGAAATTATGGCCCCTCCTGGTCACGCACAACATTCGGCTATGGGTGGTAGCCCAGAGATGATGGGGTTCGGAGCAGTGCCCCAAATTTTTTTTTTGGGCGGTTTTAGCTATTTCTACCAGATTTTACTATTTTTAGCGATTTTCTAAATTAATCCCGGATTAATGGATTAGGGTTTTGGTAGCTAATGAATACACAAAACATTGCATATATTGTATGGTGAATGGTGAAATCAATATAATAAAAATTTAAAAGGTGTGGCACCAAGGAAGGCTGGTTTTCTCCCGATTAAGGGTTTTCGGTGTAAATCTTTGTGTACTATGTGTATGAGCCATTGATTAATTTCTTTTTTTCTTAATAATCTATATGAATTGCTTTACTTCACAAGTTTAAAACTTACATGTATCACCAAAAACTAATATCATGCAAAACACGATGGCAAGAGTAGATCCTACCTTACGAATTCCTCTCTTTCAGGGGGGTGGTTAAGAGGATCTAGAGAAACGTATGTTTATTTGTGAAATGATATGAGATGTGAAGAACGTACATGACAATTATGTAAATATTTCTTAATTAGAAACAATATTCAGAGAATGAACACTAGTCTGGTTCATGAAATATCATAATAATGCACCTATGGGACATACTAGAACATTAGTAGAAGTAAAGCAAGAATTGTTGAAAGAATTTCAGAAACCTAAGTCGAAGTCACAATTCATTACATAGTTGAAATAGATTAAGTAAATAGTAAAGGAATCCATTTAGGACTTCGATCAAATATTTAAGATTTAGAAGGATCTATTGTCATTCCAGATCCCATATGAGAAACATAGGGAGTGGTTTATTGCAGGTCTATTTCCACATATATGCTACCCTTTGACACAATAGAAGATTGTGATGCAAGAAGAAGAACTGGAAATTGCAATGAAGTTAGAATCATCCCTTGTTGGTGAAATTAGCACAAGGATGGCTCAAGCTCAGTCGCAATTAGTTGCGTTGATGATCGGGTTACAAGAGATTGCCAAGAGAAAAGAGAAGCGAGAAAATGTATGTTGCATTAATTGTAGGTCCAAAGGTCATCATAAGGATGAATGCCCATCTCTCCAACATTATTTTAACATGGGAGCATTGATTCCATTAGGGCCATGGTGTGAGATATGTAAGACGATGGATCACCACTCTCATAATTGCTCGTTGATGCAAAAATACAAGAGCACTGCCAAGAATTTGTTTTTCAATTTATGTAAGTCTGTCGGACATGATGAGGAGGAATGTCACACATTTGACTTAATGAGAGAGCACACTTCAGATGCATACAAAATCCAAGAATAAAAATCCACAGAAGAAGGAGGAGTTCCAAAGTATAATACTCCGATAAGATTTAATCAGGGTTGACGAGGAGGATTCAACAGAGGTCAGGGATGAGGAGGATTTGGTATAGGAGGAAGAGGAGAAATAATTCGTTATAAATGCAACAAACCAGGACATTTGGCTTGATACTTCTTAAATCCTTTCACAACATACACGTACTACAGAGCATTGGACCATGTGAGGAAGGATTGTCCTCAACTGATAGAAAAATGGCAGGCAAGAGGGAACCAGAATCAAAACCATAACTAGAACCAGAACCATAACATACAAATGAGAGCAGTAGAACAACATGATGATAAACCCAAAAAAGCAGTAGTTACGTGCATAGGACGAGAACCAGAGTAGATGTGAGGAATCAAGGGAATAAAATTCACCAATGGGTAAGGAAAGCAGCGAAGCCATTACCATTGTTTGATCCAAGGAAAGAGAAAGAGACCCACTGATAAGGATGAAAAAAATTGATGGGAGTAGACTGGTTAACATCAATTTCAACTATGCCACCATTGTATGATAGACCACCAGTATATGATATGCCTCTAGGCTATGATCATTCAAAGAATCCAACTGATAAGGTAAGTACTTTGAAGAGTTTTTTAAGAAGTTACTTAGAATTAATGAAAGATGAATCTGTGTTGAATAGTTTGCACAAAATGATTGATAATTTTGCACAAGAAAAAGAGATAATTAACTCACAATGAGCACTTAACCAAGTACACCGTAAGAAGAAAAAAATAGGGAGTTCTGACTCAATGCGCAAATATGAGATTACGAAATGGAAAATATAATTATAGATTTAGGCTCTAATGTGAATGTTTGAGACAGACTTGGGAGATGATGGGCTATCCAAAGATAATTTGTTCACTGATCCAATTGAGAATAGCAAACCAACATAAAATTGTTCCAATCAGATGGTTAGCAGGGGTAAGTGTCAATATTGACAGAGTGCATAGTGTAGCATACTTCAAAGTAATCAAAATAGTATATGGAGGTACACCTTATCCAAAATTCTTAGGACTTGATTGGGCATTTGATAATAAAAAAATAATTGACCTAAATAAGATACGGGAAGTAGAAGACTTGAAGGTCATTGTGTCATTAGACCCCACTAAAGCAAGAAGGTATGTAGAACCAACAAAGAGAAAAGAACTTGATTATCTATATAATGTTATTTCTTGGATGGATGATTACGTGAATCCTACAATTGAGGGTGTACTCGGCTGGAGGAGTATTATTTCCTGTGTGTCAGACTCAGAAGAGGCTGTAGAGAATTGGCAAAAAATATCACATGAAGTGTCGACAAGGAATTGTACTTGAATTTCCCTCACATTGAGATGGATTGGGACCAAAATAGTTGAACCTCCAAGGTTTAATAGATTGAAATCTATAGAATATTTTATCATTGAGTTTGAAATGCAGATTTTATATCAAGAAAGACTCTTGGCCTTAGATGTTGCATTGAAAGTGAATTCAACAAGATGGTGGGTTGTGCACAAATATGGCATAAGAGATTGGCCTCAATGCAAGAGGTTATTACAAGTCAGGTTTGGGACAGGGAATGAACGTATCATGCCAAAGTATAGTGGATTAATTTGAATATAAGATCATGCCACAAACTTTATTGCACAATTGAGATCAATACGAAAACAAGAATGGAATCACTTATTTGTGCATACTCTAGACACAATTCCCAAGAATTGGTACATCGAACTAGAAGTGGGCAGAGGGATAGGATATTGGGAAGAATTGACTAGGAACTTCAAGGTAACATTTAGTTTTGAAAATAATAATCCTTTGATTGAATCAACCTTGTAAGTTATCAAGAATAATATTTTTGCATCAGAGGACTTGTTGGGATCAATATCTTTGTATAGTGCACCTAGAGTTACTGCGATAGTTGAAGAGGTATTGCACTACTATAATGTTTTTGAAGAAGCCTAAGACAAGAACGATCCAATGAATTTGCCTATATCAAAGACTAAAGGGGAGTGCACAGTAGAAGGAATATAAATTAAATCCCTAGTATACGTCAAGCCCTTAAGGAAACATAAAGTAAATATTGGAACATAGGATAAGCCCAAGTTCGCAAACATAGGAGACTACTCGAGCAAGGAAACAATTGAGAATATTGTTGACTTATTGCATGGGTATTAGGACATGTTTCCAACTACTTTTTCAGAAATGAAGGGCATTGCAGTAGATTTGAGAGAAACAAAAATCCCTTTGAAACTAAATTCCAAAACCATGCGATAGAGACTTATTGGCCCTTGACCAAGTTTTGGAGATCCTTGGTCAGGTTTGACCTATTTTGGGACTTTGACAGGCTGGTTGAAGTTGGAGCGTAAGTCAAAGCAGAGATTGCGGGATCTCGACCCCTTTTATGGAAATTTTGGGTTTTGGGCTTATGTAACAGGTATGGGAATGTCGGCCCATGGGTTTAACCATGTTTAGGGCCCTTTGTAATGTACAAATAGATATCTAGGTGAAGTAAGTAGAGGTGTGTGTGATGTTGTAGGCCAGTGAGCTAAGTGCAGACAATTATGAAGGCTTTATGCATACTATGTGTTAAGACTTCCAGAGCTAAGTGCAAGAGACTGTAAGAAGGATTTGTGCAGATTGTAAAAGGGATATGTAATGTAACCTAGCTCGGGGAAGGAGGATATGGAAAAGTGTGCATAGATCTCCTATCCTACGCGAAGTGGGTTTTGATGCTTTGTGCATGTACGAAGATTGAAGGAAGATAATAAAGAAGAATAAGATTTGGTGGATGTAGCCTCATGTTGGGGTGAACCACGTATATCATGTGTTATGGTTGCTTTGTGCATTATGGTTGTTATATTGTTTATGTGATTGATGCTTAGTGTAATAATGTATGTTTAGATGAATATGATAGCTTAGCGCTTAATGATGTGAGTAAGATTCTAGATTTGATCTATTTCCATATGCTAAGTGCTTAGATGTGTTAGATCTGATTGAATATTGCGCTGCTCTATAATTAGGGTTTTATCTACAAATTAAATACTGGTTAAATACTAATGAATGGTAACTGCTAAGTTCTTTTTTAGAGTATTGTAATCACAAATTTGTGTCCCAGCTAGGTTCCAGACACTTTAGTCCTACAACCACCCCTGCCTCTACCTCAGGTGAGACTTCATTTGCTTCGCAGGTGTTGCCGAAAGGGCTGGTAGTTAGGGTTTTGTTGGTGTGTTGTTGAAGCATTGAACCTCGTCTACACCCCTGTGCCAACAAATGGTTCCGTTGCCAGGACGTGAAACTATGATTTCTCAGAACTGAGAAAAAGAAAGATCTATGTGCATAGATATGTTACTTTAATGCACAGTAGTCCACTTGACTTGTGAAGCTCTGTGTTGAGAAGAGAAGTCTGATCTGAAGAAAAGAGGTAAGATCTGAAAGCTGGGTGCTCTGAAAAAGGTAAGAATAGTGAAAATTTTAAGATCTAAAAGATTTGTGCTCTGCTGAAAGTAAGATAAGTGAAAATTTGTGTTTCGAAAGTATGGATCTAGGTATGTTTGATAAATTTTGTCCTAGTCTGAAAAATAGGGAACGGTTAGAAGAAAGAAGATTTGATATGAGTAGATTTGATAGATATGTTATTCCTATGCATAGAAAGAATGTTTAGAGTAACAAATGGATCCAATATCCTAGAAATAATTTTTTACAAACTAGCTACTATGACCCTAGTGCACAGTACATGAGAGGTTGGGGATCATTTAAGAGAAAGAGAGGATTAACCCTTTTTTACAGTTGTAGAAGACCGAGACATTTTGCTAAGGATTTCCCTAATAGAAGACCTAGTTGTATTTGTTGTAAAGCTATGGACCATGAAGTTTTAGATTTCCCTAGAATGATTGCTAAGATTGAAAGAATGAATATGGAACAAGAAAACCATGATAAAGGCCAAGAGACTAAGATTATGGAAGAATCCCAGAAATAATTAGAGATTGTATTACTAAAGATGAAAGAAACCTTGAAGGATCAAAGAGACACCAATCTATCAGAGATATTAAAAGACAAAGCGTGCATAGAAGAAATAATAGGAGACTTCGACATAGACTATGTTATGGATGAGGAAACATAGGTGAATATCATGACAGAGAGAACTTGAGAAATTTTGGGAAAACCTGCTATGATTCCCTCATTGGGAGGAATAGAATTATTTAGAGGAAGGCTAATCAACCTATGTGGAAGACTTACCCATACATCTATGAGTTCTCATGGAACTTTGATAGAGGAATAATTTGAGGTCATTAAGTTCATTGAGAACAATGCCCCATTTTCTATGCTATTAGGAAAAACCTGGATTGAGAAAGACCAGAGTCGAAGAAAATAAGAGGAAGCCCTAGAACAGAAAAAAAAAATAAAAAAAATAAAAAAAATAATAATAATAATAATAATAATAATAATAGATTTCATGACTAGGAGAATAGCACACTTGATAGAAGAACAAGAGAACAAGTCGAAGCTACTAAGGACCAAGGATCTAGATATCAAAGTTGAAACAACACATACATATTTGAAAAACCTGTCCACAAAGGAAAGTAGAGCACCTACCCTAGACATAGAAGAAGTATTACCCTTGAACCCTATGAAATATCATCAAAAGTGAAAAGTCACTATGCCAAGAGAAGATAAGAATCAAAATGGGAAGAGGAACCCAATAAATCAAATTACAGGAAAAAAGGATAGAAAACTCAGCAAGAAGAAAGAAAAGTTAGAAAAATTGCAAGAAGCTCCTAAAAGAACTTCACAGAAGGAAGATTTCCAGAATTTGAACTTCGCCAGAATATTAGAACAATGCAAAATGGCACTTCGCCATGGCGGAGAAATATAACCATTGGAGGCATTATGACCGTTAGACTGACTCTCCTAAATGATTAGAAGAGTAGTTATGGACCAAAATCTCACCATTATACCATTAGGATCGCGCCATAACGGATGGAATTGCATTAATTAAGTCTTTTCGACCCGTTGGAACAAATTGTTACGGTGTTTTCTACTTATCCCGTTGAACATTGCATTGAGAACACTTTTGTAAAAAGTGATTCCTTAAACTCATAGAGAGCTACCACGATGTGTTTATCGAGACTTCACCACCCATTCTATTGCATTGAGTATTTGTTCATGAACCTAAGATATCTAATCTCGAGCGTGCATGTCGGACAACATTAGCGCAGTAGAAAAGTCAGTAGAGGAATTTCTAATTGATATAATGGTTGAGAATGTAATGTCCACATGAGTTCAATATTTGTCGATGAGAGGAGTGAAAACCTCTCCATCAACTGCTCACAGATCCGAACCATCCCAAGTACTGGCCGAGAAAAGAACCAAGAATCGAGATGACTTGAAAAATGTGAATTTAATCCCATCCATATTGCCTGACTACATCCCACCCTTGGCCAGTGTGGTGAGTCGTGACAGTGTCCTGAGGGACTTCATCTACACCCTGATTATGACATACCTCCCGAAGGTGATACACGTAGTTAACCATAGCTGGAGAAGATTCTAACCTTGAAGATCAACAACTACAATCTGGGAGACCGTAAGAGATATGGCATGCTCACACCTCGCAAGTACTTGACCAAGAAGAAGGGAAAGAAATAAAATATCATTCCCCAACCGTGAACCATGAACATCGCACAGTCCACTATTATGAATGTAATGAAGATACCACATTTTGGAAAGCACCAGGAGGTTAACGCGTATGTTAATATCATGTTGTTGTGCTTACATGGTAGTTAATTATAGCTAGACAGACACATCACTGTTGATCCGATGTTGATCCATAAGATCACCAGATTAAGCATGCAGGGACTAGACCCACATGACTTTTACCCAGGGAAGGCTGCAGACCGCACCCTGGCACAGAGGATTAAAGATACCTATGACGATGTTGAAAAGGGGACGCGAGGCTATAAGGTAGACTCCATTCAGAATGGCACAATGCACCTTGCTTTCCAGTTGATTGTTGGTAATATAGTAAGGAAGAACAGACCCACATAGGTCACGGGGTTTTTCGTTGACCTCGCTAGAAAATGCATGGAAGGACTCCAAATGAACTGGGCTAGTTACTTAGTCAACCAATTAGAATTGGATTTCCGCAAAGATCGGGATCAGGGCTATCAGTTCCATTTTAGCTGGCTGCTGAACCTCAATGCATTTATTGCTTGGGAGATGCTGGAAGGAGCAATATTCCTTGACATTGAGCCATTCGATCCACTAGTTTCGAAGTTCACCATGCTCTGGTATACGAGCGATATGGGGAAACAATGGTAGTCGAACACGGTGTTCCATGGATACTACCTGCAGCTGAAGAGGGCTATTGATTCCTTCCCTCATATGACACCGAACACCCTTGACAGGTTCATGCTTATTGTGAAGTTCCATGCAGATAGGCCTTTCATATACATCACTTTGTGTGGAGACGAGCATAAAGAAGAATTCTAGTCATGTTATAAACTTACAAAAGAGGACATGGAAGAAATCATTAAGGAATGGCCCATAGAGTTCTTGATCCTAATGGACCAGTCTGAACTGTCTGACCTCGACCTAATAGGAAGACCGATGGTTACCCACGAAGAGTACGATGCACCTGGAAGTAGAGGGAAGAAAAAGAAGGAAGATGTACAGGAAATACATAGTGTATCAGAGGAGACTGCATCAAATTCACCTAGCGGAGGAGGTAATGATGAAGTAGATAAAGAAGAGAACAATGGGAAAGAAGATAAACAGAATCAAGTCAAAGTAACACCACCATAGAATCCCCCGGATGACGAAAATCCATATAATAAAACAAAGGTCCCCCCCATGAAACCTACATCGTAGAAGAATTCCAAAGATAGTAAGCCAAAGCCACAGATTGGGCTCATGGTAGATGACTTTGAATTCATTATCACAGTTGTATCAGATGCCTCAGAATATATTTTGCAGAGAAATGAAGAAAAACAGTAAACCATGTATAATAGAATTGAAGCATAGCTAATAGGTGTACAACAAGCCCTTCACTCTAGCCGCACAGTGCCCACTGTGCCCCCACCATCAGATGAAACAGAGTTAGGAGATGAGCCTACCCAACTCCGAAAAATAGTTGATGCGACCGAAGGTTGCCTTCATCGCATGCAGGAGGAAAAAGAACATGCCATAGTGGCCCTGAAGCAAGCATAAGAGGAAGTGATAGAGAAACACCGAGTTGTGCAACAAGAGAAAGAATGGTTGCTCATAGAGCAGGTTGGAGTGAAAGAAGAAATCAATAGAGCACTTCTCTCTGTGACAGGCTGGGAACAGATGGAAGAATACCCAGTGGAAGATCAAGTGGCAAAGCTTGTTGAAGCCATTCAGCAGCTTCAATAGAGGGTTGTGGAACTAGAGCTACAAACAGTGCCAAGCACTCTGTAGGATGTGCGATACTAGAGAGAAGAAACCGCCCAGAGCACAGTTGAGATAATAAATGCCTTAGTCATGGAAAGTAAAAATTTAAGTGATCACAGTGCGTAGACTTATGAGTGACTTACAAAGGACCCTGATTTAAATACACTAGAGTCACAACTCGAGGAGGCAAAGCAGCAAGCAGCAATCGTACAAGCGCAATTGAAACTCCTATCAACAGTCAAGAGGATGAAAATATCTCAAGAACAACACAAATCTCAACAACAGGTCCATGCCATACAAAGCAAAGTCATGGAAGTAACTCAAAATCTCTAGCCAGTCTAGGATCCAGCTTGCCTACTTTTTGAGGAAATTGAAGGTAGAGGAACAGAGCTGGAATAGGTAGTCACTTCAGTAGAACAATGCTTATAAGGACCTGTGAATGAGGTAGTTCTTCATGAGTTTGTTGAGCAGGAGTCCGTGGTGAAGCAGCAGGTTGAAGCCGCTCGATCCAAGCTCGAGGATTTTTAGGCAGAGTTACCCATATCAAAGTGACTCGGGACGAGTCACAGGTGAGTGTTGGGGGCATGTTGGCCATTGAACAAGTTTTGGGGATCCTTGGTCAGGTTTTACCTATTTTGGGACTTCGACAGGCTGGTCGAAGGTGGAGCACAATTCGAAGCGAATATCGTGGGATGTCGGCCCCTTTTTAAGGCACTTTTGGGTTTTGTGCTTATGTAATGGGTATGGGAATGTCGGCCCATGGGTTTACCCATGTTTAGGGCCCTTTTTTAATGTATAAATAGATATCTAGGTGAAGTAAGTAGAGGTGTGCGTGATGTTGTAGGATAGTGAGCTAAGTGTGGATAGTTATGAAGGCTCTGTGCATAGTGTGTGTTAAGACTTGCAGAGTTAAGTGCAAGAGACTATAAGAAGGATTTGTGCAGATTGTAAAAGGGCTCTATACTGTAACCTAGCTTGGGGAAATAGGATCTAGCGAAGTGTGTGCAGATCTCTTGTCCTACGTGGAGTGGGTTTTTATGCTCTGTGCATGTAAGAAGATTGAAGGAAGATAACAAAGAAGAAGAAGAGTTGGTGGACGTAGTCCCACACTAGGGTGAACCACATATATCCTGTGTTATGGTTGCTTTGTGCATTATGGTTGTTATATTGTTTATGTGATTGATGCTTAGTGTAATAATGTATGTTTAGATGAATATGATAGCTTAGTGCTTAATGATGTGAGTAAGATGCTACATCTGATCTATTTCCATATGCTAAGTTCTTAGATGTGTTAGATATGATTGAATATTGCGTTGCTCTGTAATTAGGGTTTTATCTACGAAGTAAATACTGGTTAAATACTAATGAATGGTAACTGCTAAGTGCTTTGTTAGAGTATTGTAATCACATATCTGTGTCCCAGCTAGGTTGCAGACACTTGAGTCCTGCAACCACCCTTGCCTCTACCTTGGGTGAGACTTCATCTGCTTCGTAGGTGTTGTCGAAAGGGTCGGTAGTTAGGGTTTTGTTGGTGCGTTGTTGAAGAGTTGAACCCCAGGTCTTCCCCTATGCCAACAAGACCCTATAGAACAAACCCGAAATATAACGAAAAGGTAAAAGAAGATCTAGACAGGATGTTAGAGGCCGGAATTATAGAACCAGTTGAAGAATCAGAGTGGATTATCCCAATGGTATTTCAATACAAAAAAACAAGAGGAATTAGAATATGCGTATATCTGAGAAATTTAAGCGATGCATGTTCACACAACCCTTTTCTGATGCCTTTTACAAATGAAGTATTAGAGAATGTAGGGGGTTAAGAGGCTTATTCTTTTATGGACGGGTTCTTAGGATACCACCAGATCCAGATTGTGTGGGAAGACAAACACAAGACCACCTTTGCGATAGAATTAGGTTGTTACCAGTACACAATAATGTTGTTTGGGTTGAAGAATGCACCAACGATAGTTTATAGAGTAGTTTTCATAGCCTTCAAAAAGTTCAGTCATAAGTTCTTAGAAGTGTACTTAGATGATTGGAAAGTATTTAGTCTATTGAAATATCATGTTGATATTTTGCGCTTAATGTTGGATAAGTGTAGACAATACCAGATCTCATTGAACCTGAAGAAATGCATTTTCGGTGCGCACTTTGGGATTTTTTTAGGCCATGTGATGTGTAAATAGGGATTTTTAATGGACCCTACCAAGATAGTTGTGATTCTTTATTTTCCACCACCAACTTCAGTGCAAAAGTTGAAATCCACATTGAGTCGTATAGGATATTATAGAAAGTTCATCAAAGGATATGCACAAATCACAACCCCTATGGAGAAGTTACTAAAGAAGGAATTGAAGTATTAGTGGAATGACGAATGTCAGAAGAGTCTGGATACGTTGAAACAGAATATGGTCACTGTGTCCATTCTATTTTTTCTTAACTAGAGCAAATATTTTCATGTACATGTGGATGCATCGTTGGTAGCATTGGGAGTAGTTTTTTCACAACCAGGTGAAGGAGAGATGTTACAAGAGTTTTCCATCATGACTTTGGGTCATGTCACAACAGATATTGACGAAGTGAAAGATAGAACCCTAACCCACACAAAATACTTGTAATTAAATAAATACTTTATCAGAGAGGGAAGAAATTTTCACACCTTATATCCTTACATTCGGTGTCGTTCCCCACTCTCGACACTGGTACATCTCTTCACTCGTTCTTGATTTAACCTACAAAATAATAACAAGTGTTGCAACAAGGTAGTTATAGCATAAAATTATACAAATAACTGAGAGATAGATTCAAATATGAAGATTAATTAGACATACATAAACACATTGAATTAGTACTACACAAGTATGGGGAAAAGAGAATTATTTATTAACAATAGTGAAATGAAGTGGTTACAACCTAACTCCAACTGTTGGCACTGCCTCAAATCAAACCTCCCAAGTTCCTCCAAAAGGTCCTTCAATCATCACTCAAAAATATTTCCCTTCCTTGTATTACCCAAAAAGGATAGG
>ML783004.1:43076-81734 GCA_009831015.1 Picea engelmannii
GACCTTTTGGGGCTTCTAGATGACATATGAGGGTCCTCCAACTTCGTAAGGCCATAACTCTCAAACCGTGAGGAGTTATGTGACGTTCTACATACCACCAGAAATGGCATGACATGTAATATCAATATAGAATAGTATTATCTTAAAATATATCATAACTCATACCATTACCCATCAAACAAACTTGGGTCCATTACCCAAACCTGGGGTCTCCAACTTCTCATGGCCATAACTCTCTAACCGTGAGGAATTATGTGGTGTTCCACATACCACCGGAAATGACATGAAAAGAACTATCCATCTAGGATATTTTCCCTGACAAATTCACTTTCCTTCATGTCATTATTCGATAATTAAGCATGGGTTCTCTTACTCCACAAAGCGTCTTCCCATAAGGGCTTTCACCATAAGGGGACCACTTTGGAGTTCATCCATATTTACTTCTTATCAACCATGAAAAAACAATAATGAGTCATATTTATATCAAACACTATTGGGTCCATTACCCAAAACTTTGTGCTACAGGTCTTTCTTCAAGGGTTGACATCAATGACAACCAAACTTAATCAACAATCTCGATGATCAGGCAGAGAACTTCATTGATTTCAGAAAAACACAAGAGGATCTCGATGATCATGCAGAGAACTTCATTGATTTCGAACAAGGACTTGATTGGAATTTTGGGATGGTTGGGCATGAGGTCAAGAGAAAAACTGTAGAAAGGCCAACTCAGGATCGGTGAAAATTCCCTTGGACAAGAGCATGAAATATGATCAAACTCAAGAATTATGACATTGACATAAGTTCACAATGCAGGAGGTAACGCAAACTCTCCATGTGTTCGGAAGAGTAACCAAACAAAGGAGGGTACAACTCTATGTAGCAAGAACAACTTGCTAAGGTCATATTAGATCCTAAATCTTGACGAACAAATGAAAGGATGTGTTTTGTCCAAGGGTGACTCATTGTGTTGCCAAAAAAGAATATATATTTCTCGTCCCCACTTTTGGGGTTTATTTATTTATTTTTTTCTTTTTAAATTTTTAAAGAGCTTGAAAAAGAATAAAAGAATGCTACATTACAAAGGAGGAAATGAGTGTCACAAGCATACTAGTTCCAGGCACAATGAACACACTAATGCTTAGAGCAAGGAGACGTGTGGAGGAAAAGGACACTCGAGGAAAATTCCTTCATGGGTCAAGGTGTCAGGTCACAGAGGCAAAGTTCTACAAGGCTTGCGTATAAGGCATGCTTCAAAGGTTCAGTTGAGAGAAACATGGATCCGACATTAGGACAAAGATGCAGAGATGAAAATGTGATGAGAAAGACTCAATGAAACCCCCTTCAATGTATTTTAAACGAGCCCAGAGAAGGTAAGCTCGATAGCTTTTTCATGTTTAGAGAGTCTGAAAAAATGTAAAAGAAGAGTCCATGAGGTACCTTTTTCAAAGATAGTCCAGTTGGTTCAAAAAAGGGGTAAAATAGTACCGAAAAGACGTCTATTCAAAACCATTTTAACGAGTGTGATAAAGACAAGATCACTCGGCAATCTTTTCAATTTTAAGGAGTTTGAAAAGAGCTTAACTATGGACTCACTGCCTTTTTCTAGATGTAGTCTCCTTAGCCCGAAAACTATAAAATTTACTGAGGAGAACTCTCCCGACAAGACGAATATCCCAAGGTGTACCTTTTTCCTCCATAATCTATAGGCCAGAAAAAGGGGTAAACTCATGCCAACAGATGTTCCTCTGGACCAATTTAATGAGTGTGAAGGAAAAAGGTTACTCGACGATCTTTTCAATTTTAGGGAGTCTGAAAAGAGCTTAACTATGGACTCCGTGGGGGTTCCTTTTTCGTAAGTAATCTCCAAGGCTCGAAAAAGGTGATTAACCAAAACCAAGGAGAATGTCCCTTTTTCATAAATTTAGTCCCTCAAGCCGAAAAAAAGGGTTTAAATTATACCTGAGAATAATATTCTAGCAAACCAAAATTCTTAGAGTATACCTTTGTTTGTACAATTAAACATCTGGACCGAAAAAGGGCTAAATTACCGTCGGACAGACATGCCTTCAAGTTTTATTTTGGTCAGCGTGAAGGGAAACAAGATCGCTTAGAAATATTTTCATGTTTAAAGAGTCTAAAAAGGGCTTAAAGAAGACTCCAAAGGGATACTTCTCTCAAGTAATCCCGATAAGACCACTTGTCCCAAAAAGGGGAAGAAAGGGCTCCCATGCCCCCATTGGATAAACCAATGGATCAATTGCCTAGACCAAGTCTTGAGAAGGTAAACATGATTGCACAGGTTCCTTCTCATAAGCAATTCAACACCGAGGATAAGACACCACATAATTAATCTATGGTGCGGCAGAGTCTACGTGAACACTAGGAACATATAAAGGGGTAGCCTGAACTAATGCTGAATTAGGATGGTGATTATTATATTTCATCTGGTCAATAGTGACAATGCTTCCATTGTGAGGGAAATGCATCACCCGAAAAATTGTAGACACCAAAACATTCATAGCATATACATAATCACGCCTGAGAAGCATATTGAAATCTAACAGGCCTTGCACCACTATAACATCGACAACAATAGTCTTCCCACCTAATGAGATAGGAAACTGAGGAATAATCCCCAAATATTCACTAGGATGTCTGTCAAAATCCAATAGCTCATGTGATGAAGACACAATCTTGGGAGAACCCAAAGCTTGAAAAATCGAGGAGGATAAATACTTGCGAAGGTTCCTTCATCCACAATACATCAATAAATGTTTGTTGAATTAACTTCAACCCTTATTTGAAAGGGTGTGGAATAAGGAAGACAAGGCTCAACAAGGTCATTCCAATCAAAGGAAACCATCCTAAGGCTTGGAGGTGGTTTTCTTGAAGTGAGAAGAATGCCCCCTTATTCTGAAAGTACTAAACTGGAAATGTTAAAAACATAGTCGGTAGACACATCACTCCCCAAGAGAAGAGTGGGATTAGCCGAAGATTGCATTGGTGTGACCACTTTGGTAGACTCAACACTCTCCAAGAGAAGAGTGGGATCAACCGAAGAATGCATCGGTGTGACCACTTTCTCAACCACTGGTTGAATAGGTTGTGAGACAAAATGGTATATAGGAACATCACCCCCCAAAAGAGGAGTGGGATCAACTGAAGATTGTATCGATGTGACCACGTTGTTATACTCGACACTCTCCAAGAGAAGAGTGGGATCAAAAAAAGACTACATCGGTGTGGCCACTTTCTTAATAACTGGTTGAATAAGCTGCGAGGAAACCTCAGAAGAACTTGTAGATAGGGACCACAATCTTTGTACCTCTGGAATGTCAGGGAAAAAATGAGTAAGGTTATCTCCCTTGCAAATATTATAAGGGAACTTAGGCTTACATCCTATCTGTCTAGGTTTATCAACAGAATCAATGCCCCCATAATGACTAGTAGTGGCTGGTTTCACATATCCAACATGACTTGTAGAGGTTGGTGATTGGTTGATAACATGATTCGCAGAGGCTACAAACCTTTCGCCAGTATGACTAGTAGTGACTATACTTTTTCCCCCATCATAACTTGCAGAGGTTGGGTGTTAGTCTTCAACATGATTAGCAAAGTTCGTTGACCTATATCCAACATGACTCGTAGAGGTTGGTGATATATCACTCGTATGACTCATATTGATGAGGCTCATGCCCCTAGCATGACTTGTATAGGCTAGTGATTTATTCTTCCTAGTCTTCCTCTTTCTATTTCGTTTACACTTCCGGTTACTAGTAACTTTACTTTCACCAGAGGCGGGAGAAGGAGGAGGAGAATATTTTGTTGACAAAGGAACATCAACATTATTCCCATGACATAAAGTGCTTAACTAAGAAGCGTCAAGATAATTTGGGACATTTGGAATGGTGCCCAACCAAACCGGTAGTTCCACATTCAACCCAGGAATGTACAAAGTGGCCATCAAAGGGACACCAACATTTTCGAAGAAAGGAAAAGTACAAGAATCCCCTTGCGAAGGGGTTCCTTGGTTGGTATCATCGGGAAATTTATCCATGAATTTATTTTTCACAATTTCTCCCCTTGCGGGATCATTCAAGTCCATAAACATCTCACACATTGACTCCGACGAACCAGTGGTATAAACAATGCCTATATAGAGGCGGCTCCATGCTTCTAAGCGGAATACCAAAAATCCCTCACGACTGAGGGAGTGGGTGGTCTACCACCTTAGGTTAGAGACCAAAAGTAATGACTTACTAACTCACTATGGAAAACTAGGGAGAAAAGAGAACACACTAAAAATTCCTAAAGGAAAATCAAGCAGACGACTATCTAGTAGGAAGAAAAATTATGTCAATCAACACTAGAGCAACTTACCAGTGCAAGTGCGAGTTGAATATGGAAGCACCCTCCGAGTATACTCTGCAAAGTGTGACTTGACTTCTGCCCTAGGTACCGTGTTATACCCCCGCAGTAACCTATGTAAGTCCCTAGAATATGGGAAACTAAGTTGCCAGCTCATGAACAATCACTAGGTAGGTACAGTCGATAGTCAGGTGGACCGCAATGAGCAGGATAACAAGTCTGAAACCTACTGAGGATATTGAAATCAAGTGGTCCAACAGACAACTGAGGATCTCGAAAGGATTCGAGGTCCATGAAGCTCCATAGGAAAATGCAAGCAATAGTATCCCACGATAGATCCTCAATATGCGTTCCCCACTACCTTTAGTCCATCTTTGGATGGGTTATCTTTGTTTCCTTTCCTCACACGACCTCGTGTTTAGACCCTATGTTAGAGGGCGGTCCCAGATAACTTTCACATCACTAGAATTTAACACTCCCTATCTCTGACTCCAATGTTTTTTTAACGACCTTAAAGAGTTTCCTCTCCAACCTAATTCAAGGCCCTAACCCTAAACTAGTTGGTTGACCCTACAAACAAAAAGCCTAAGTAATTTTAGGTTTAGCATTCGTTTTAATGGCTTGATTTACTCCAAAAGGGTGCAATAGTGAAACTGATGTTGTTAAGACTCTTGCAAAAAATGAAACTTATAAGAACACTAGAAAAGAAGGATTATCTTTCTTATTTTTATTTTGAAATGATTTAAACAGGAAAAACATGAAATAAATCTTGTTTTCTCTTTTCTTTAAAGCAAATGAAAAGGGGGGAATAAAATACAAGACAAGACTGAAACTGACCTTTGGCCCAAAGCGGATCGCAGGGAGTCACTAAAGACACCAAATAGGCCAATCAAAAACTCAAAGACTTGCGTAAAACCCTTTCAGAGGTAAACATAAGAAATATTCAAAAGGAGAATCAAACTGACATCTAAACCAAGATGTGACTGTAAAAATAGAGGCACTGAACTCTAACAAGAAACCCTAAGAAGAAAAACTTCAATCAGGAAAGAGGTTGGTTGCCTCTTTTTCCAAAACATTTTCTTGAAACAGGTACACTATTGGTGCTTAAGCAGCCTATGTATGTACGCAGGTTGTCTATAAAGCAAGGCGTGTATGTATGTGTGTTAACCCACAACAGGGCATGTACACCTCTGTACTTCTTGAAAAAATAAATAAAACAGACTGATTGACAGGGCAGGGAGATCCGGTATGGTACCAAAAGGTGACCAAACCCCTTAAAAGACTCATCAGACTCAATAGAATCTCGAAAGTTACAAAAACCAATCAGAAACCCAAAAAAAAATCATCTAAAACCCTAGAGGTTGCCTAGTATGGTCGCTAGTTCTTCTAGTGGGAAAAACCCCCTTATGGCTACAGGGTTTACAATGTAGGTAGATCAATAATCATTTAAAAGTCTCCTACTTATCTAACTACCCCAAACATACCCCATACTCATGCAAGAAAAGAAAAATGAGAAGTGTCGGGTAACTGTACTCTACTCTACGTCCGATGATGATCCTCTCGCGATCGATAGCTTCGCTGACTGCACACCTCCTCCCAAGGTTGGTCTGCATTCAAAGATAGAAAAAAAAAAAGATACAAACATGCAATTCATGTACAAACAAGGGTTAGATGTTAGAATAAAAACATAAATCAAATGGAAACATTCGACACATCATGATTTGGGATAGGAAAAGTACTTCTTTTAGTGATAATACAATGATCACTTACAACCAAAGTCGGCTACTGCTCCACGAACCTAGTATGGGATCCTCTTCACCAAGTTCCAAGTGCACCTCTGTATGGCTTCTCCTCTCAACCTTCTTCTTGGGAAGTAAAATGGGTGTATGATTGAGGAAGGAAGGAAAATTGGGGAATTCTGAGGAAATTCTCACAAAAGGGTTGCAAATGCTTGGGGCAAGGAGGGAATGTGAAACGGGCAGAGTTTCAGTATTATTATGTCTAGGTGTGGAATGAGACCCCAACATCTCATATTATATGGGAAAAGGATCATTATTCGGTTGGGTGATGAGCTATAGGTGGTGGATTAGTTGGGAAACTACCCAATAGCCCGTAATCTCAACGAATTCCTTGCAA
This sequence comes from Picea engelmannii, assembly GCA_009831015.1. NCBI lineage: Eukaryota > Viridiplantae > Streptophyta > Pinopsida > Pinales > Pinaceae > Picea > Picea engelmannii. The sequence goes on from ML783004.1 coordinate 49,584, forward strand.
ATTTTTATTTTTCACAACTTTTGCAAGTATACATGGGATGTAGTGGTGCAGAATGCATACATACACGAGCTGTAGTGGTGCAACAAGAATATGTACGCAGGTAGTAGTGGTTCAGGGTGTGTACATCTTCAAAAAATGAGTTTTTTAGAAGAGCAACTCAGTGATGGCTTGGAAAAAAATGCAAGTAAGAGGGCCAAATTCCAGGTATGCATATGTAGAGAAATTTAGGGTTATAACAGTAGGATACCCGTAGGATAAATATCATATGTCACCTTCAATCCTTGGTCATACCATTAGGGTTGACCAATGCACCTGACACTTTCAAATATTGAAAGAAATGGTAGTGGCATCTAGTGTTATTTGTTGATGTTAGTAGTATATTCGGCAAGACATGGAGAGTTCCCCTGAGTCATATAGGTGAGGCAGGTAGGATTGTATCCATGTCAGAGTTCTTTCATTTGGGCTATGTGGTCATAACACAGGAGGAGTTCCATATTGTATTGGTTCAGTTCACAAATATTTCATCTTATAGAGTGGTGGATGGCATTATCCACTACGAAGGTTGCACACATGTATCCCCCGAGTCCACACTTAGGGAGGATATTATGATGGCTATGTATGATTCACCTTTGAAAGGGAATTATGGGTACTCGTATGAGTATGAGGCACCGCAATTGACAAGGTTACTTTCAAGGGAGGCATTTAGACTCCACGGATTTCTTGACTACAGTTACAGTGATCGAGGTAGCAAATTCTCCGATGCAGTTTGTCAAGAGACAAAAAGATTCACGGTCACACATTTGATGCATATTATTTGGTTTCCATCAGATGTATTAATACCAGAGACTTAGCTCATTTTGAATTTGATGGTTACCCGTATGGCACCACGACATTAAGCAGGTATTTTGAGTGGTGAACTACCCATTTGGTGGTGGGACCCAAGAGTTCATCTGAGTGATAGAATGACTCAGATGATGATGATAGAAAGGTTTTTTATGGTGATTGATCTACATCATTGCAAGGATATTGTGAGAGGATTTGTTGAGCCTTGTTCTGTATGGCGATGTAGAGTTTTCCTCATGATACCCAGGGTCGCGTCTATCGTTAGATCAGCAGACCTTGATTTCACTAATATTCCTAGGTGAGATATGATCCGGGATAGTGAGTTCAGCATGGGGTTCCAAGAGATGAGGATACAGACTGGGCACATTGGTCCAATAGTGACGATCATAGTGGTGCAACATCAGCATGGTGGTACCTTTCCAATATTATTTTGGGACCCCAGTCTTACATTGCCTGAAATTTCAATTATTATTGGATGTGAGTGTTAGTTTTGACTTCCCAGAGTTTACTTTTGGGAGGCTTAGGAGTGGTTTCTTGGAGGAGTGGGATTCTGAGGATTTGATCGAGTTTATGAATATTATGATAGCTTGGCTTATCAGGAGCAATCAGATGGGTTTTGTATCAACACCTTGCATATTAGTACCAGGAGCAGAGAGTGTTTCACATTGACCAGGAACATCTGAGAGAGGTTCGTATGGATAGACCTCAAGGACGATGTAGGGGATTATATGACTTGTTAACAGAGAAGGTCAGGGAATACTCATTCCACAGGGTGGATGCAGTCTTTAGCCATGTTTGGGTGAGAGTGGGAGACCATGTGGATAGATTGCATCACAGATTTACTGAGGGTACATTGGATCGATAGTATATCTTTAGTGATTGACTAGTTCACACACTTTCTAGTGGTATCTTCGAAGTATGGGGTAGCACAGATGACAGAGCTATCTAGTGGAGGGAAATATAGAGTCCATGAGAAGATCAGGGTCATTTCTAGTGATAGATATAGACTTCCTTTTTTGATATTTGAGATTGGGTATGATAGTGTATTTACAGGTCGTGAGTTCACATGGATTCCTATTCCAGCTACTATTCATTATAGTAGGTTCATCCCTTACAGGTATTTCAGAATGGAGTTACAGGAGAGAGGGATGCAGAGTGGGCTCAATGGTTGGATGACTATGATCGGATTGGTGTGGAATTATCATGGTGGTTCCATTTTGAGGATAGCTTGGGACCCTAGGATTTCAGTAGGAGATAGTGAATTAGTTGACACATAGGCGAGAGCCATTATTTCTTTCATGAGATTGGTTCGCTAGCATAACAATTCCTTAATGGGTTGATCGATTTATTGCAGCATCGAGTAGCCTTAATTGTTGGCAGTTCTTAGGAGGCCTCTTATGTCAGTACCTTACCAGACCACACCTTGAGTGGAGAATGATTCACATCTTATAGGGTGGTTTGGGATCCTGGTATCATTCTCAATTTTAGTTTGGATCAGTCAATGGAACGTCAGGTCATGATAGAATTTCTCAAAGACAAGAAATATTTGGGAAGGGAGTATTTTTCATGTTCCCATTTTTGGGTTCCCCTGTTTTGAAGTATAAGGGACTTATGTGGATTTTTTATGGAGAAAAGGGATTAAAAAGGGGGTCATTTAATGTCACTTAGTTAGGATATGTTATGTATTTAAAGTGACATTGAGGAAATAGAGTAACTTTATATTAATAAGTTACTTAACCATTATTAAAGTGACTTTTAATATTAAATTAAAAGTAAAGAGGGGATAAGAATCACATTTGATTCGGTCAAAAAGGGGAAAGTTCTAGAAGGCATGGAAGAGGGATAAAAGGAAGGGTAGAGACTCACTTTGGATATTATGATTTGATCTCTCATTTTGGAAGTGTTGTTAAATCCATTGTTTCATTAGGGTTTAGAATAACCCTTCCACTATTGGTTTGGTTTTGGTGGTGCAATATCCACCCTAGATAGAAAAGAGGGGAACCCATCCAAGGTTTACATTGGAGCTTCAATTTAGGGTTTGGTTTTCAGTTGGAGGAAGATCATCTTATGCACAAGATTGTATGAAACTTTTCAGAGGAGTTTGATCTCATATTTTTCAAGTGCAAGAGGGTTTTAATAAGTTTATCATGGACATCCTCGTTAGTTGAAGACTAGGGTCCCATGATTCCCTGCCAGTTTCCCAAGCTTGTCTCGTGAGGGTCTTTATGGACAATAGATTGTTGCAGGAGGGTTTCTGAAGGTGTCCTTATTGGTTGAACATCTAGTGTCCTGCTAGGCCCTGCTTGACACTCAGCCTTGTCCCGAAAGGATCTCTATAAGGAGGGGCTTGTGGTTACAGTAGGTCATTTGGGTTAGATCCGTGTGGGTTACAATGAGTTGAAAGCCATTTGAAGAACAAGTTGTGCTGGAGTAGATTGTAGTAAGGCTAGGAGAGACTTGGAGCAACTGACATCATCTATTGGCATCATTCCAAGTTTCTTGTTTGATTTTTTAGTGTTTGTTGAAGTTTTCATGGCATCCATAATAAAGGATTCCAATGTTGTCACTTCCATTATTTGTGTACATGGATTAGTAATTTTTTTTCCATAAGTTCACTTATTGTAATGCATGCAAACTATTTTTGGAAAGACTTCTATCATATTTTTCATAAATTATATCTGAGTACAAACCATTTAACAAAATTACAACACCAACAACATCATCAATTGCACATCAAAACCCTTAAATCTATCCTAGCATAGTTTGGGAACATTACAAGCTCCAGTCTTATGTAGTCCTAATTTCACTAAGGACTTCTTCCTGTACACCTTAACCTTTGATCAGTCCTTAGCAACAGTCCTAAAAAAAAGGACGATGAAATAAATGAAGCTCCCATCTCATTTATGAGTAATAACCTATAAGGGCCAGAGATGAATTACCATGACATAGAAAAAAATCTTACACCATGTAAAAAGTAGTCAAGCACTTTAGAGTGTACATCCTAAAGAATTATGCCAAGGTCATAGTGCCCCATCCTGCAGTAATGTCACTTTTCACACAAGAATAAATGGGAGAAAGGAGAGGGAATTGGATGATTTTCATTCAAGAATTTGACCTTGACATCAAAATAGAAAAGATAGTTAGAGGTTAAGGATTATGCAAATTGGCCACAGAGTCTCAAGACCTAGTAAGACCAGAGGATTCAGGTTAGAAGAATGAATTATCCTTATGGGGCAGTGAAGTGTTATACATCTCATGGAGTCAAGATTATTCGTACTCATATTTATCTTACTTCCTTCATCATGGTACATACCTTGAACATTTGAAGCCTAAGGAGAAGATATATCTTAGATTAATATCTTCCCAATGTCAACTCATTAACTATGTTCTATTATGCATGAACTATGATGGAGTATTTCTTATATGTCTTGAGAAAGAAGACGTGGAAAAAGTGTTGAGATATCTCCATAATGGTCCAGCAAGTGGACATTTTGTATGTGAAACCAGTGCTCATAAAATCCTAGGAGAAGGATACTACTGGCCAACCTTGTTTAGAGATGCACATACACTTGTAAGAAAGTGAAAATTCTATCAATTAATTGTTTGGAAAGAGAAAAGGTCATACATTCCATTGCAACCAGTAACAATCTCTAGACCTTTTTAGCAATGGGGGATAGATGTCTTAGGTGAAATCAAAACAAAATTATCTAAAAAACACAAGTACATACTGACTACAACCAATTATTTCACATGATGGTCATAATTCATTCCCCTCACCCGTGTTAATGAAAAGGTGGTGATCCAATTCTTGGAGAAACACATAATTACCAGGTTAGGGGTACCATTTGTTCTTGTTTTTTTTAATGTTGCTTATTTCTATTCTACTCTCTTTACTGAATTTTCTCTAGATAAGAGGATCATATTGAGGTATTCTACTAACTACTACCCACAAGGGAATCTTGTTTCATAATCAACAAACAAAAATCTATTTTGGCTCTTAGAAAGGAAATTTGTAGAAAATCATAATAATTGGCACAATGCTCTTCACAATGCCACTTGGGATGATAAGTAAACTCCTAAAGAATACTTAGGAATCTCTATGTACTTTCTTATTTATGGACAAGAATAAATTATTCCAACCAACTTGTATCTCCCATCTATAAAACTCTCTCAAGCCTCTAGGGCCAATCACTTTTGAGCATGCAACAATGCATCGAAACACTCCTTATGGTATAGATGAAAGGGAAAGGGATAGAAAGAAATTTGTAGTTCATTATAAATTGGTTAAGATATGGTTCAAAAAACATAAAACCATAGACAAAAATTTTGATATGGGAGATCTAGTTCTGAAATGGGACATGATCCCAAATGGAAACATTCAAAATTTTAAAGCCTCTGGCTTGGTCCTTACTAGGTTACTGAAGAGATTGGGGAAGGAACATATCGATTTCAAAACCTAAGGGATGAGTTCTATTCTCTCCCTATAAATGGAAAATCCCTGAAAATATTATTTTCATGACTACTCAACATGAGTAGCCTTGTACTATATATTTCTTTGTTGTTTTTTGTTTTTCTTTGTTTGGTTGGTTTTGTTTTATTTTATTTTTTTTTTATTTTTGTCTGATGTTTTGTTTTCTTTGATTGATTGTCTTCATAAGGAGTGGTGAAATTATATTGATTCTCCAAACTCATTGTGAAACATAGCAAAATGATTACTCTTATCCCAAACCTCGACCATCTAAAACAGAGTAAGGGGCTTTCATTCAGTGGAAGTTTGAACATAGGAATTATTTACACTTATGTATACATATCAATTGAGGGATGGAAATTTTTTCTGTTATGTGGTTTGGAAACTCTAAAGGGGATAATAGAAATGAAGGAGAGTATGGACTATTCCTACTGGAAGAGATAACAAGGATCTCACCTATTTGAATGAGAATGTTGTAATAAAATACTAAGTAATGGTTTCCTTTATTTCAAAGAAACAAATATCCTCCTCCCTAACGCATTCTTGGTTTTACACGTGTCCTTCCCAAAAGTATCCAGCAAAGGGTACCTATTGTAGTGAGTGTCAAAAAAAATAAAGAGTTAAAAAAGAAGGCGCATTTCAGGTAAAGAATGATGGAGATCAAGGAGGGTATGTAGATATCTCCTATAGGGCTATGGACACTCGCTGGAAGTGGACAAATGTATGTGACATCAGGGTGACTCCACTGATGCTATGGATTCTCATTGGCAATAAAGGAACACCAGGAGAAGGTTTCAAATACTTAAAAGTGGAAGTGTAATTTTATTTTATCAGTGGTGGTTTTATGGCTAGCTCTTGCTTGACAAAACATGGGTCATTGGAATCATGGAAAAGGGGAAAAAATCATACAAGCCCCCATAACCAAGAAGGGTTGTATGTTCCCCAGATCATATGAATACGAATATGTAAATTATCTTTGAGATATTATCTCAAACTGACGTTTTGTCTTGAAATTTTTATATCATTTCAGCTGGGATAAGGACCATATATTTTGGTTTTGTCTAGTGAATCACCATTTTTTGAGCAGTCAACACACCCTCAAACTTTCATGAAATTTGTGGGTACCATGTTTTGTTTCATTGTTTGCTTACATCTATCTTCCCTTAGTTCTTATGCTTGGGTGAATCTCTTCGATTTCTTTTAAGTCTATTTTTTTATCATTTAAACAAGTAACGTGAGCCTGCACTAAACCTAAAAAATCCATAACCATCTTTGAAATCTAATTGGTCGATTAACAGAGGTATAAATGAAAAAATTCTTAGAAAATTACTCCCAAGTGGTTTGGACCAGCGAAGGTATCAGTTCAAACCGGGACATGATGTTTAAATGAATTTTTAAAAGACATCACAAATAACCCGATGGATGAAAAACCCATTGGATGTTAGGTAATTCACTACACCAACACACATGAAACCTTTCCCCACGTCTCCCAATGCGACCATCAAGTGAAGTTCAAAGGTCCATAAGTAAATTTTTCGATCAAAATTAAACATTAATTTTTAGGGTTCAATCAATACTCACCATCCGATTAAAACAATCTTTCAATCTCATTCGTCCATGATCAACAAGGGTGTTGGAACACATTTAATTTTGAGATTTTGAGATTTAGATTTTTCCTCTTAGAAATAAATTTTTCGCCCAAAAAGGAAAAGAAACTTAGAGATTTACCTTTTAAATTTAAAGATAAATCCATCGCTTGTTGAAAAGGTTCTTACGATATCCATCGTCGATTAGCTACTCTAATTTTATCAAATGGTCTTAATGATCTACTAACTGTAGAAGTTGCTTAAGTTTTAAAGAAAGTCTCTAACATTCACTTTGGAGCTTTGCGCTTTAGGTATTCCAGCAAGTCTAAACAATGAAAACCCTAAATTTCTTAAACCTGAGGATAATCGCTCGTGACTCATGGGACACGTGACTCTTAATTTGGGTTGACACGTGGCACTTACTTTTAACATTTACATCGGATGATTCACATGTTTTCATGTGACACATGGAACCTTTCTTTTCTTGACAAGTCATCAAGAATGACATCATCTTCACCACGTCACTCTGTGATATTTCCCTTCGACAGTTATAACAAAGAGTGAGTTCACAAACCCCCAAAGTTTCAAAGAGCCAAAGTAATGAACATTATAAAAAGTAAAAAGTTTCTTAAAGAGTTTAATAACTGAGGCTAATGATGATTAAATGTTAATTAACCACTTTGCAATTTCATACTTCAGTATATTTCCATCCCGTTACATTCTAAAACCCCGAATTCCTGAAATCTTGAAGGACTTATGAACAAGTCATGGATACGTGTCACCACTCTTTTCTTGTCACGTCATCTCTTCCATGTCACTTTGTGAGATTGCCTTTCATATTTTTGACAAATATTGAGTTCACAAAACTCACGAACGTCGAAAATCTGAAGTACTTAAGGCTAATTCAAGGTTTAAAACATGATAAAGTAAAACATAAAAGTGAGTAATAGGAGATTAAATTCTTCATGAATTTGATCTTCGAAAGATTTATACCCTAATTGTTCCCAACACTCATGAACGTCCAAGTATTAATGATATGTATGATTGGATAAAGTTAACGATTTGAATTGGGATTAGAATTTTTTATTCAGCTAAGAACTTACAAATTTCTCTTGTTACAGGCAGGCTAATATTTTGCGCCACAAAAAGTTGCAAGGAAGCTTGACCTCAGAATCTAGCAGAGTGTTGGGACGAAATATTGAAAGTTATGGCTAATTCTGGAAGGAGCACCAAGATGATCAGGTTTGAAGTATCATGGATCATGAATTCTCAAGATCGACAGTCGAGGGTGATTGTGGGGGTTGAAGTTGCATGAGTTTTAATTTCAGAGGACGGTCCCACAATTTAAACCATGGTTTTCTCTCAAGGGTACGTGGCATTACTAGGTTCATTACGGGACGAAAAGCAGGTTACTTCAAACCACCCCCGCGTGGCCCCGCAAAATAGAGAAACGTAAAGGGACGTTGGAGCAACACCTGTCATCCACGTCATGTACCCCGTTCACCCTCCAGCCTATGACACCTTCCACATCGGTTACCCCGTTTACCCCACCACCTACACTTGTCCCCACATCATCCTATTCATGAGAAGTGACTATTTCTCGTAATTGTTATCCATCACATAACGATCCAACGTTGAGCTACCTGTCACATTATCACTTCCCCCATATTTTAAACTGATATTCTTTTTCCAATCATTGCATCTGAAGAACAAATAGAAATGGAATCAGATGATGAGGATAGTAAACAAATGATTATGGTGGTCTTAATGGCCAGTTGTTCCCAATTCAAAGAACAAAAGAAAATGAGCGCGTATGTGAGCATATGAAATCACCATCTCAAACAATATCTTCATGTTGTCATTCCATTCGAATTGCATTCTATTTTTAGGATATATTCTATGAAGTCCAACAGTTTTTTAGTTTTGATATGTTTTGTATAAATAGATAGATTTCAGATCTATTTGAGGCTGCTTCTCGCTATATGTAATAGATAAACTCTCTTTTTGAGTATTAATAAAAGTGTAGATAGGGATTCTAATTTTCATTTAGTTTGAGTTATGTGTCTCCTTTTTATTTTCATTTCTCCGAATTTCATTATGTGATTCCTTGAAAAGCGATTGATTGCAATTTAGTATTACAACTACTGTGATCATATTATACAAATAATTCATTAGGTAATCATTTTTTTCCTCTGTATTCACTGTGAGTAAAACAAGACATGTTTTCTACATGAATTATTTCATTTCATATCATGTTCAAGGGCACATTCTCTACTTTTATTCCATTGCAAACAAGGTGAGACTCATCTGCAATTGATGCCTAAATTTGTTTAACAGTTTTGTAACTTTCTTTCACACCATTTGATATTATAATTGTGACTCAGACAACGAAATACAACCTCTATACTGTCCTATTATTACTTTCATTGAAATATCATTTCTTATATAACTAAAGGTAGGAAATGCACTCATTTAAAACATTTTCTTTAAACACTCATGATGCCTGGCATTAATCTTTGAGCCTTAGGATTAATCTCAGGAACAACATCTTTTTGGCGTCGTTGTTGGGGATGGAGAAATGAAGTTATTTTTCCTTGGGAGAATGACAAAGTAAAACTTTAATCTTTGATGGTGAACAAAGATTGAATACGTGAAAAGGTTCATTTTTCACCTGGCAACTCCTTGGTTCGAAGACTCCACATGATTCCCTGGCGACTCCATTGGTTTCGAAATGTCAATTTCTTTTGCTACTCAGATTGCTACGAGGTTTGCTACTTTCGAATTTACAAATAGTTTTGGTTTTCCAAACGTTGTTCCTGATATTAAAGAATGGGGAGAACATCTTCCTAGTTTTAGAAAGGATAAATATGATAATCATGCTCAGCATTTGTTTGAATTTCATAAGCTCATGCATCAACTAGATATTCATCATGAAGATGTTTTGATGAAACTGTTCATGTTTAGTCCAGGATGGGATGCTCGACTTTGGTACAAATATCTACTCCCTTCCAGCATTTCATCATTAAAATAATTCCATGTATCTTTTCATAAATATTGCAAAAGAATGTATTCAACATAGTTCCTTTTTGAAGATTGTTGCAATTTAGATTTCGTAGAACAAGATTGTAAATACAATCAGTTTTCTAATGAAAAATAAGAACATGATAGCAATTGTGGTCAACTATATGGAGAATAATTTGTAGAAAAACAAGATATCCTTCAAACACATCAAGAAAATTTATATGAAGAATACTTTGAAGTAAATCAAGAAGAGGTTTCTTGTAGTAGTAAGAATGAAGACAACATGATTGCAAGTAAAAATGAATAAATCCTTACAAACCCTCTAGTCCTTCAAGATGATCAAATACATGATGATTAATCTTCTGCTAATCTAGATCCTTGCGAAGGCCAATGGCTTATTGAAGACCATAAGCAATCAACTCTTGGAAAAGATGATTTTGGTAATGATACTGACAATGGCAACGATACTCTAAGTGCATTTGTCATTGTACCAAATGTTCACAGTAATTACTGTCATGATCAAACTACTCTTCTAAATTCTTATTTTGATCAACCTACTATTATTCATTCATCATTACTAAATCATCAAGAAATGGAATTTTTTGAAATTCAAAGTTCATAAATTTTATATAATCAACCTATTTACGATGAGTATCCAGACGATGAAGAAGAGAAAATTTATTTCCCAACGTGCATGGAAACATACAATAGTTCTCCTTTGTTTGATAACTATGATGAATGCAATTTTGAAGTTGATGAGAAAAAAATTATTTCTCTTTCCTCAGAGAGTTCACTTCAGTAGGAAAATTATCAGTTTCACTATAAAAGCAATAAGCATGTGTCTGACAATGATGAAGGAGATAAGGAGGGGCTACTGGAGAAGTTGATCTCTCCTTCCTATTTAGAAACTGATGAGAAACATACTAGTGAGCCTCAATATGACATTCTCGAGCCAAGAAAAGAAAAGATCAGTAGTGGAGAAAGTGTGCAAAGGCTTTTCATACAGCTAGGCCAGCAGGAAGAGGTATCGCTTGATTCTAAAAATTATTTATCTTTCCATGATCCAGTGGATTTTTGGTTGGAGTATTTCCTTCAAAAGGTCCAAAATGTTGTAGCGTTTTCTGTGCAACCAAACTTCAGCAGTAAGTGCAAGCTACATATTCATTCTTTGCTGTAAAAAAATTATTATTTTTTCATTCCTTCATCCAGCATAAAACAAGGTATGTTGAGAAATCCACTATTTGCATGGCTCCATTAGAAATTCAATATTACTTGATCAGTGGAATTTCCCCTGATTTGTGTAGGGCCAATTTATATAAATAAGTTGTCCAAATCAACCTTTTTATTTCAGCATACTAGTTCAACATTTTATTCCAGTAGATCGGTTCTCAGTTTGGCATCCGGTATGGTTCAGTTTTTAGGCATTATGAGTCCATAGCCCAATGATGAGGTTCAGAGTTGGACATGGTTGATTTTAGGTCACATAAGGATGAAGACATGTGGTATACTATTCCTAGTGCTTTGCAGAGTGGATCTTGTTAAACAAGAGATGAGGCTAAAAAAACCTTGACACACGCCTTTTTGTCTTTTTGATTTCTCTCAAAGCAGGTGATAAATAAATAATATTCCCTGTTGAAAATTCAAAATAAAATAAGGTATGAGTCCCTACTCTTCTTATAGTCCCAATAAAATTGAAATATTCTTTTTGAAAGGAATGTGAAGGGGATTTTTCTCATGATAATATCATCACCTGACTTGAGAATTAGGAATGTATAAAATTATAGTGGCATGCCGATAAATTAAAAATCCATCTCTGAAAAAAAAAATGATAATAAATAAACTCGAAAGAAATCTGAACTAAAATACACAAACTTGTATAGGATCAGGGTTTTTTTGCCAGGTCCTCTGAATCCTCGATTTGGTTATATTTTCCTATCCCCAAGTTCTTATCCACTTCAGATTTTCCTTATCATTTATTAGTATTCATAGAAAGAAAGTAACTTACCTTGACTCTGAAAACTTAAAAACATATTTTCAAAACAAGATTAGGTGAATTTTGTTTTTGTTCCTTTGATTTTAATTAAGAAAGTATGTCTAGGATCATCTTTAATATTTTATCTCTTCTATCGAACTTTAAACTGACTAATTTGCTCAAGGTTGATCCCTGAAAGATTAAGATTCCCATAAAAAAAATCCTATAGGCGAAGCTGTATTGAAAATTGGAAGAAAGTTAGTTTTAGAGTATTCCTAAAATTGTTGACAGACCTTCGTTTCAAAAATTTTAAACAGATATCATCACTTGTATGTGACATAAAGATTGATTGTGTCCACTTCAAAATATTAAAATACAAGATAGATTGTGAAAGGAAATTCATAATCTGATTGCCCCCATCTTGTCCAAAAGAGATGATGAAAGGAAATTCATATATTGATTGCCCTCATCTCAGCAAAATACAAAAGTGCTAATTGAAGTGGTGAAAGGAAATTCAATGGGAGAAGTATATAAATTCACCAGGATACTGAACACGATCGCTGGCAGTGAAGCAATATCTAGGGTATATGTAAGGTTGTCATACATATCCATATAACATACTATGTCATATAGTTCTCTTTCCGATGATATTTACATCTTGAACCAACTGGGGATTCCCTAAATAAATATGTTACATTTTCTTAACCTTGAAGCAAACAAAGTCGGTCAAAGCTGATATTTTAGTTAAAATTATTTTGATTATCTTAAACAATTCTAAAATCAATTTTAAGAAAAATAATTTTTTAATAGCCTAACTTGAGATCAATCATTAAGTATGTTTTGAATATTTTTGGAATTGGTTAGTTTCATTTTCCTATGAATGATTAATTCTTATATAAAATTGAAAAGTGTTTTTCAAAAAGAAATAATGAATCCATTTACCCAATAAAGGCACTTCGTCTCATAGGGAGCCACAATCCCCAGATGGAGCCTATGTTGGCACACGTTTAATTTTGAGATTTTGAGCTTTAGATTTTGCCTCTTAGAAATAAAATTTTCACCCAAAAAGAAAAAGAAACTTAGAGATTCACCTTTTAAATTTAAAGATAAATCCATCGCTTGTTGAAAAGGCACTTACGATATCCATCGTCGATTAGCTACTCTAATTTTATCAAACGGTCTTAATGATCTCTAAATTATAGAAGTTGCTTGAGTTTTAAAGAAAGTCTCTATCGTTCTCTTCGGAGCTTCGCGCTTCAGGTATTCCAGCAAGTCTAAACAATGAAAACCCCAAATTTCCAAAACCCGAAGATAACTGCTCGTGGCTCATGGGACATGTGTCTCTTAATTTGGGTTGACACATGGCACTTACTTTTGACATTTACATCGGATGATTCACACATTTTCAAGTGACACGTGGCACCTTTATTTTCTTGACACATCCTTAAGAATGACATCATCTCTACTATGTCATCTCTTCCACATCATGATCTCTGCGACGTCACTCCATGAGATCGCCCTTCTAGAGTTATAACAAAGAGTGAGTTCACAAACCCCCAAAGTTTCAAAGAGTGGAAGTAAAGAACATTATAAAGAGTAAAACATGTTTTAAAAAGTTTAATAACTAAGGCTAATCATGATTAAATGTTAATTAACCACTTCGTTGTTTCGGACTTCAGGAGATTTCCATCCTGTTACATTCTAAAACCATGAATTCCCAAAATCTCGAAGGACTTATGGAAAATTCATGGATAAATGTCACCTCTCTTTTCTTCTCAGGTCATCTCTGCCATGTCACTCTATGAGATTGCCTTTCCAATTTTTGACAAAGATTGAGTTCAAAAAACTCACAAACCTCGAAATGTCAAAGTACTTAAGGCTAATTCAAGGTTTAAAACATGACAAAGTAAAACATAAAAGTGAGTAATAAGAGATTAACTTCTTTGTGAATTTGATCTTCGGGAGATTTACACCCTAATTGTGTCCAACACTCACAAACATTGAAGTATTAATGATATGTATGATTGGCTAAAGTTAACGATTTGAATTTCGATTAGCAGTTTTTATTCAGCGAAGATTTTACATATTTCTCTTGTTACAGGCAGGTTAATTTTTTGTGCCATGAAAAGTTGCAAGTAAGTTTGACCTCATAATCTAGTGGAGCACTGGGACCAAATATGGAAAGGTAGGGCTAATTCTTGCAATAGCTCCAAGATGGTTAGGTCTGAAGTATCATGGATCATGAATTCTCAAGATCGATGGTCCAGGGTGATTGCGGGGGGCGAAGTTGCATGAGTTTTAATTTCGAAGGGAGTTCTCGCAATTTAAATCATGGTTTTCTCTCGAGGGTACATGGCATTACCAGGTGAATTATGGGACTAAAAGCAGGTTACTTCAAACCACCCCCTTGTGCCCCCACAAAATAGAGAAACATAAAGGGATGTTGGAGCAACACCTATCATCCACATCATGTACCTTGTTCACCCTCCAGCCTATCACACCTTCCACATCAGTTACTCGATTTACCTCACCACCTACGCTCCTCATGTCATCATATTTGTGAGAAGTTACTCTTTCTCATAATTGTTAGCCATCACATAACGAGCCATACAGAGCTACCTGTCACATTATCATTCCCCCATATTTTCAACTAATATTCTTTTTCTAGCAAATGCATTTGAAGAACAGATAGCAATGGAATCAGATGACAAGGTAAGTAAACAAATTATTATGTTGGCCTTAATGGGAATGTGTGCCCAATTCAAAGAAAAATTGGAAATGAGCGTGTCTGTGAGAAGGCGAAGAGACAGATGAAAGCGCCAGCTCAAACAATATCTTCTTGATTTCGTTTCATTCTAATTACATTCTATTTTTAGGAGATATTGTATGAAGTCCAACAGTTTCTTATTTGTGATAATTTTTGTATAAATAGATAGATTTTTCAGATCTATTCGAGGTTTCTTCTTGCCAGATGCAATAGAGAAACTCTCTTTTTGAGTATTAATACAAGTACAGACATGTATTCTAATTTTCGTTCAATTTGAGTTATGTGTCTCCTCTATATTTTCATTTCTCTGAATTTCTTTATGTAATTTCTTGAAAAGAGATTGATTTCAATTTAGTATTACAACTACTGGGATCATATTATACCAACAATTCATTAGGTAAGCAATTTTTCCTCTATATTTACTGTGATTAAAACAAGACCTGCGTTTTGCGTGAATTACTACATTTCATATCTTGTTCAAGGGTGCCTTCTCTACTTTTCTTCCACTGCAAACAAGGTGAGACTCATCTGCAATTGATGTCTAACTTTGTTTAACAATTTTGTAACTTTCTTTCACACCATTTGATATTATAATTGTGACTGGGACAAAGAAATACAACCTTTGTACTGTCCTATTATTAATTTCATTGAAATATCATTTCTTATAGAACTAAAGGTAGGAAAATCACTCATTTAAAACATTTTATTTAAACACTCGTGATGTCTGACATTAATCTTTGAGCCTTAGGATTAATCTCAGGAACAACAGAGGGAAGGGAAACTTTGCGATTTTTTGGAGTCCCATGTAAGATGCCACATGCCATTCGTACCAAAGCCACATCATCATCCATATGCTTCCCTAGTCATAATTTGTGATTTTTTTTTCCACATAATATGCCAAGTGACATTACCACATCATCATCCATATTGGTGTACAATAGTACCACGTCATGCCTTGATTTTTGTGCTCATCATTCATCGAGGGTTTAGCAACATTGGTTTTTTTTGTTATAGAGTTCTCATGACGATCAGTCGATGCTGATGAATTCATCAGCCATCATCCAAATATTTCATCTAGAAAACTCACTCACCACACCCAACAACTAATAGTTGTTCTACCTCAGACACTACTGGTCATCCGATCAAACGAACAAATGCATCCAAACCGTTGATTTTACAATCTGATGGTTTGTCCCCCTCCTCATCCTTGGGTGTTACCATTGACATGTCACCTCATTTATTGGCCAATGAAATTTCAATATGTGGTGACTTAGCACCAAATAGGTCTTCCATGTCTCTCCCGCCTTCACCCAAATCTCGACAGACTCATTCTCACATAATGCTAACCATATGATAAAAAAGGAACATTAAATCTAGGTCGTCAGATTTTTGATCCTATACTTCACTTCACCCCTTGACTGAAGTGGGTCCCTCGTCATGTCAACAAATGACTCCTCAAACTAGGTACCAACACATTCTATTGAAATTCCATGATGTTCCTCCACATCACCCTCACACATACATAGCTTATGTCACCTTTGTACGGATGTGAAAACTTACAATCAGATCGATGTTGTGTTTGGAACATGCATGAAGTTTCATGGCACCCAAACCCAACCAAACAACTGTGCATCGAGATAAACAACTCTGAAAAACCATCGAAATTCACCTCCACACATAAATTTAGTCATCAAAGGTCGACAAAAGGTACTTCCACTACATTAAACACCATTACTATGGAATATCTCTCCCCGTGGCTTTGAGATTTAGTCATTAAATTACATTTTCACCAAAATTTACTGCATTATTTGCTTGGTTGAGTCTATTATCAATTGAGCACATTTTCTTATTCATCCTGACTACTAACAAATTGAATCCTACAACACCCGTTTATAATCTAATACCAAAAGACTCGAACAACCAGTGATTACACATTAAACAAACTTTTATTAGTTAAGCTCTGCGACAGTAAATATTGGCATTGCTTGGTAATAGGTATTCTTATGTTGTGAAATATTTGGTTTTGGAAACTTTATTGGTATGTTTTCTGATCATGAATGTTTTCATGTAGATGTAATACCTCTTAGGAAATATCCCATGCAGAGGACACCCAAGAGGCGAAGGACAGGGTCTGGTGATGTTGACGATGGTTCCACTTATATGCCTACACGAGCGGAAGGAGCCCTAATGGCCAAGAGTGCATAACCCCTCATCACGCTTCCCCCTAAGAATATTTTGAAACTTGTGCCTCCTTATTTCCCTATGATATTACTATATTCTAAAGTCTCCCATACTTCGATGAGTCCCTTACCAAATATTTTTTATTTCATTCTATGAGTGGTATGACACTAGTTAGAAGATACTTAGTACCTAGTGAAAAGAAGAAATAAATTTTCAAGAGATCCACCAGTAGGTATGCCATCTCCAGTTTAAGGGAACCATATATGTATGACATGATCCTCTTATGTAGGTTGTATGGGGAAAGATATT
Source organism: Picea engelmannii (assembly GCA_009831015.1). Lineage (NCBI taxonomy): Eukaryota > Viridiplantae > Streptophyta > Pinopsida > Pinales > Pinaceae > Picea > Picea engelmannii. The sequence goes on from ML783004.1 coordinate 66,731, forward strand.
TCTCTCAGTTCTCATAAGCTTGGTTACCTTTGGAATACTATGTGGCGAAGTGGGGAAATACGTTCAATTGGGGAGGAGTAATTTCTAAACAAATTAGCTTGAAATTTTCTCAAGCAAAATCCTCAAAGCCTAGGGATACCCCTTATTTCCACATGGTCTCAATCCTCTTGGATGTTATACTGTGTGCACAAAATGTCTTCCTTGGGTAGTCACTTAGTTGGTAGATTTCTAAACCACGTGTCCATGTGTATGATCCAGATTATTTTCAGCACGAAATGAGATAAGAGATATAATAAATAAATGTACAAAGATATATTGGAAATTAAATAAATAAAAGAAATGTATCAGATATGAAACCATAAAAACAGAGATATAATAATACACAATTTTATATTAATGAGCAAAAATGTACAAAGACTGTAATATACAGAGTGAAAGACTCGCTAGAATGGTGGCAACTTATCTCTGAGAACAGATGTGACAGATACTCACATATGTAAGAAGATGATTGTTACAATGAGGTTCCAAAGGCCTTTTTAACATAAGTAAAATAAAAAACCCTAACCCCGAAAGATGAAAATCCAAAAGGTTTGCGGGCCCCGATGGGGTTAGTTGATACATCAACTTTTCGGAGGCATAACTTTTGCATACAATCTTCGTTTGGGGTGCTCGATATACTGCTGGAAAGGTATAACCGAGAAGAACGATTTTTTTTCGTCCAATCTAGTTCCCTTGGCAATTCCTTGGACCCAAAATCCCCCAAAAAATGTGTTTTAGGCCTCAAAACAGCCTCAGAAGTTTGGAACCCAAAAAATTGCCAAGGTGGAAAAAAAAATCGAGTCAGTTGAATAGGTGGGTGGCCACCAATATCCACCTATATCAATACTCCATCCTTAGGAATAAATGGTCTCCATTGCGTTGAGTTCCCGAGGGAGAGAGGAAAGCGATTGTTGAATCTGAATCTTGGTGAGTTGTTTGCCTTCTTGGAGACGTCGCGTTGCTTGGTTTGTGGAAGGTGTTGGAATGTTTTACAGGAAAGCATGTTCTTGTAATTGATGGAAAGAACAGAAGGTGAAGTAGAATTAAGTGTAAACTCGGGAGGAGGAGTGAACAATATTCAAATATTAAAGCTCAGAAGAGATATCTCCTTGCGCTTTCCAGAAGTGCAGTCGAGGTCCAAGCGAAGGACTCGTAGTATGAGCAAAGGTGGAAACCTTTGAACACTTAGAAAACCTTCTAAGTCAGAGAGATCAGTAAGATCAAGAGGAAGAATGATAGTGGTCATCAGATCACCAATCTCAAATACCCAATGACCGTTAGATCAACATCCAGTGACCAGAGAGAGCACAGAGGCGAAGTATAGATTTGATTCGTTGGATCTGAGCACCGAGGATCAAGAGTCGTTGGATCCAGAAATAAATGCATGAAAGTTAAGACTTTGGATGAGCATAGGAGAGTGTACTTTTCAAAGTCCTAAAGTCCCAAAGTAAGCAGGGACCTTTCATCATCAATACTGACAGGTGGCACATGATCCTCAACTCCAGATCAAATCACTTCGAGGATTTTTTAGTTTGAGACTTGAGATGAAATAAATGACAGTCGTCGGATCAGTTTGAATTAGAAGGACAATATAAGATAGAAAAGGAGAATCATAGAAATATCAAGCCTTCAATCTAAGATCCTGATCAACAAACAGGATTCACTTTAGATCTAAAGATGCGATGAGGATACACTATGGAAATATTGAGATTTTAAATTCCCAAAATGCAAATTTTTGTCAGTCGTTTGATCATTCTAAAGTGGAAGGAAAGGATAAGCTAGAAGACTTGCATCGCATAAAGATCGAGCCATTGATCTAGGATCATGATCGACGAACAACATTCACTTTGGATATAAATATGCGAGGAGATTACACTCTAGAAAGTTTGAGATTTGAAAAACCCGAAGCCCAAAAATCCGAAATGAATAAGGACCATCAGATCTAGGGAACATACGATGACCATTATATCAGGGAGATCTATGTCATCATACCATGTCAACAAGTACACATGGCATACCACGTCAACAAGACTACGTCAGTAAGGACACGTGGCGCAATCATACAATGACAAGGATCAAGTTGATTCAGCATCTCAAGTATGTGCAAATCACAAATCCGAGTGACACGTGGAAGACATTTGGCTCATTCCACATCATCAAGTGATGTCACTTCAAGATTTTCTCTTCAGGAGTTTCACCACCAACGCAAATTTCATATACCCACTATGGAAAAAACAAACTTGTCTCTCTTCCTCAAGGGATAGAATCCCCGAATTCCTATGGGGGGCCTAGCGCAGGCTAGCTCTTCCCTTATCCACCTTCATGTGATCGTTGGTTATGACCACAGGCCAAGCCAAGAGGTGCCTTTCTCATTTCGCGACTCAGCGATGCAAGAGAGTCAAGTCTTTTGTCTCTTCAAACCCCGAAACCTAAAATATTAACTTCGATGAGATCGATGGTTGTGAATCTCCCCCTGATTTGATGGTCTTGGCCATATCAGGATTTTGGTAACTGGGAGTTTGAAATGCAGTGACCCAACCCACTGGTCACTCCATTCCCTGAACTCCGATATGTGAGTTCTTGTACGAGATACAACGATCCTCAATGATTTGGATCCAACGGTCCAGATCTTTTCAGAGTTTTGTGAACCAGGAGTTCACGATGCAGCGACTCCAAATCTCTTGTCACTCCAATCCCCGAATTCCGATATGGGATTTTGTGTTTGAGATCAACGACCCTCGTTGATCTGGATCTAACGGTCACTATCCCTCCTAAGCTTAAGGGTGTTGAAAGACACTTAGTTTTAATCACACATAGGGGTTTTGTATATTGGGATTTCGTTACTTGCGAAGACGAGGGGTCTTGCCCTTTGGTTTCCCAGGTGCTGAAATGCCGAAACTTATTCACACTAAACCGGCTCATCCACAGAGCGCATCAAGGTTTTGTATATCAATATTTCGCAACTTGCGAAGATGAGGGGTCTTGCCCTCTGGTTTCCCGGGTGCCGAAATGCTGAAACTTATTCACGCTAAACCAGCTCATCCACAGAGAGAATCGTGGTTTTATATACCGAGATTTCATGACTTGTGAAGATGAGGGGTCTTTCCCTCTGGTTTCCTAAGTGTCGAAACACCGAAACTTATTCACGCTAAACCACCTCATCCACAGAGCACATCGGGGTTTCGTATACCAGGAATTCGTGGCTTACAAAGACGAGGGTTCTTTCCCTCTGGCTTCCCAGGTGTCAAAACACCGAAACTTATTCATGCTAAACCAGCTCATCCACAGAGCACATCGAGCTTTCGTATACCAATATTTCATGATTTGCGAAGACGAGGGGTCTTTCCCTTTGGTTTATCGAGTGTTGAAATTCTGACCAGCAGCCACGTGTCATGTGCCGATGGACGGTTTCAAATACTTCGGGACTTTCAGGACTTCATCGATTCCACTCTCCTGCCTATGCAATGGTTAAGATCAATGGTCAATAGAACTCTGACAGATCCTTGGATCTACGATCCTGGATCCCATCACTACTTTCCAAGCTGAAGGGGTCGAGGTAGTAATGCCTTCGTTCCTTCCTCCAATCTAATGGTCAGGACAGACCTCAGATCCTCCGAAAGGATCTCGTCCGTTAATATAGCAAACAAAAGGGTACTCTCTTTCGGTATTTGAAACTCGCTATCCTTCCTGAGCTTCATTAGCTATGGAGGACTTGAGAACTTAGTGCTCTTTCTCCTAGACTTGACTCTTAGAAGATTCCTCAGCACAACTATTGTGCTCCTTCATCAAGGGGTTCTGGGGTTCCACTTGATCGCAGAGAGCCTGTGCATATCTGCACTACCTCTCATGAGCTTAACAAACTCTGTCCTCCAAGGGACTCAGAATAACTAGGTGAGTAAGACATCGTACATGCAACTATGCCTAAGTTCAACGAGCTCACAGTTCGTGGCTTTAGCGGAAGACACTACAAAACTCAAGAGTTTATGAGAACAAGTCATGTCTGAACCATATAATTCCTTACTTACCTAATTATACAATCACGCAAAAATAGAAGGGATACAGTATATCCATTAAGCATTCATTCACATTCCTGAAGGCATACGCAGTGTAACCAATTCATACACAGTTACGGCTACATTACACAGGGTAGGAAATCGCTTATCTATTACAGGTTTTCGCCAACCAACTGACTATGGGTGTTCTTCCTTCCACCCAACCATAGGCACAAAGGAATTCATTCTTAGCACTCTGGCCACCCCCGTGCCAAGCCATGATATCACCAGGGAATTCTCACACTTCTCGAGGGTTCTTCCTCCTTTTTCGCTTCTGTTCAGGTCATGTTCTCTGTAACTCAGATCTTTCTCTCTCGGTTATGGCCTCGGTGAGGTTTCTCAGATTCTCCTCGAAATCAAACTTGCGACCTTCAGTTCGTGACTCGCTGGAGAGATCTGTGCATCTCCCTTGCGATCTTAGGCTCTTTTTGTCTAGTGCCTCCTCTCCCGTGTGTATCCCTCTTACCCTGGAAGGCTTTGCTGACCTATCATGTTCCTTCTGTCAGAAGGAAGCTCAGGTCTATAGGTCCTTCTGGTATTTCGAGCTGATAGCCCATGTTTCCATTCATAGGGATGGTTGATAATTCAACCACCATTCCTTTCTTCATTAACTGATTTCTCTCCTTGGGATCCAAAGGAGGTTTGTCATCCTTATCAAGGGAGATTTGGGGTTATTTGGTATATGAACCTTCTTGTATAATTTTCACATTCTTCCTCTAGTGATATCATGGCCAGTAATTTCAAGGCTTCACCCCCACATTCAGTTAATTGGCAACTCAGTCAATAATACATTTAGATTGTCCTCATGCCTTAGCATGGTAATTCATATTTTATGATTAATTACAAATTGGGGGAAACAGGGTGTTACAATTCCCTCCCCCTTAAAGGAACACCGTATTCGGTGTTCTTTCCCAAAAACACTTGTCATGCCTTTCTCATTCATCCACTTCAGAAGTCTTGACCTTCATCCTCGGTCAGGTTCTCTTTCAATATCTTAGTCTTCGTCATCTTCCTTCAATAATTATTGGACAACAAGCACATTAATCACAATTTTGTGCGAAAACATCTTACTGTTGTTCAAAATTCAAAAGGAAATTTTCATAATCTTAGCACAATACTTATCTGTGTAGTTTGTGGACACGTATCCACATGGTAGTTTTGTTATCCATGCTCATCACTTTCCTTGACATACCCATTGGGTGCATGATTCCAATTCAATAGTTCACAAGAGTTATCATGATTTCATCTTCCTTTCCAAGGTTTGTTTTTCCGCATAGGAAACTACCCACTGTGTGCATGATCCTAATAGTTTACAAGAATTATTAAGGTCTCCTCTTCCTTGCGGTCACTTACCCTCCAGGCCTAGGCTCAAGCATCCCCTTCATTGTTATACAGTCCCTCGGGCAATCCATCTTGACCTGCCAAGGTTTTCTCACACAGGAATATTTTAGAGACTCTATCAAGTCTTACAATCGAGGTGTCCCTCAGACTTGCTCTACTGAGGCATACCTCCAGCTTGTGTTACCTCAACACAATAATTTTTAGGCGATCATGTCTTATCGCGGGGTTTTCATGGCTCAGTAGTAGACATGTTAATCATCTTCAACTTTGACAGCCTTCATCTGTTCCTTCTGGACTGATCTTTTCTCCTCACCTGTGTCACAGGTATACAACATTCATGAGACATCATTATAAATTCCAACTTTCATAATTTTTATTGCAAATCTGTCACCCACAATTTTTTCCAATCTCTTCTTTTATTTTCAGATATGTTCCGTACGAAACTAGATTCACAAGCATGGGACTTTCTTTCCCATAACATTTTATCACAATAGGAAATCAGTCTTTTTATGGGCTTACAACATTGCCATATCCAAGACTTTTTCTTCCTGCAATCATTCCTCGGCTAATCAAATTGTTATTTCTCATGCACATACATTTTTATCGCACCTTTTCAACTTCATCACAACAATTTCATAATTGTGCATACTAACAATCAAATTCACTTTCTCAAAAGGAAATACCATTCCTCGCAGTTTGGCTCAGCAAGAAATCGGTCTTTCCTATGGGCTTACCTCACTGCCATATCCATGACCCTTTGCTTCCTGCAATTCATTCTTTCCATAGCCAAACAAACTGTTAGTCTCATCTCAACATACCAAACTTTTCAAAATGTAATTCAACATTTCAAAAGGGTTTCAACAATTGTGCCAATATCCATGGCCACAATCATACCCAATGCATTCTTGCATTGTTTTTCAAGTTTGTCACACTTTATGACCGGTTCTTGGCCATGGGGTGTTGGAATTTAACCAACCTTTTCCTCATATGGTTTATTTGTTTTCTTTCATTCTTATAGTAGGACCATACTGCTTGCTATAGGTCAATCACGATCCCAAATCAATACACATGAACTCAAAATTTTCACATGAATGCCTTTATGCATTCCTTGTTTGTCAATGCATTCATGACATATCAATTCATGAATTCTTCCAAGAGTTACAAATAGTTTTTACTACCAGAGGTTCATACCTCCATCATTCTGGTTCTTCGTCCTAAGTCATACCTTACTTGGGTATCCAAGTCAAACAACTGCCTTTCAAGTTTATGCATAACACTAAATGCATAACACTAAGACAATAAAATATTTCAGAAGGGGTTCTTACCAAATCCCTTCATACCTTGTGCCACATAGGCACAAATATCTTTATACCGTTTCTTGGCTGCTAACACCCTCTTTCTTATTTTTACCTCATCATCGGTGCTTTATGGGGAATTTTACAACCCTGTCAACAATATTTCACTTGCAGCCTTCTCTTGGTCATTCTTTGTTTGAGGTTTCCCATCATTGGCAACTGTCTTCCTCAATAGCTCCAATTCATTTCTATACACGGCATGCATCATCATAGACACAATTACATTAGTCATAATATTGAACCAAATTCATGTATCATAACATTTTAATTCATAAACATCCTCAGATGTTTCCATAAGTGCAACACAAACAAATTTTGATTGTATCTTCAGCAATGCAATCCTTATTACTTATGGTTTCAAGACCTTTTTATTTTTATTGGCGTACCAGCTTTCTCATCCAAGGGAAAACATAATACTCAATGAGGAAAGAGTTGAGGAATCTCCCCTTCTTCCGACTCTTGCTACACCGCCTGGGACTTTTCAGCCCAACTGAGTTATCTCTAAGGTCTCACTTTCTCTTCTCTACTTTTGCAATTCTACTCCCTGTTAGGATCTTCCTGCTCTTTTCCTTCAGCTGCCTTGGTTAGGCCTCTTTCTAACCCTTTTTGGGATACCGCAACATGCTTTAATAGAAACTCTTTGCTCATAATGAATCATGAAAATGTGCATCCTACACACTTCCATTCAGTTATCATAATGGTCAATATTTAGTTGTTAGTCTTCTATTAATTACATGATTCTTTCAAAATGTAATCCAGGATTCTTATATATGCACAGGCCTTGCAGCCCATTGTCCAACCTTCAACAATTATCAGGGTTGTGACTATGTTCTTCTGAAAAAGTCCTTACACAGTTTCTCCACCGGGAACTCCTTCAACATGCAACTCCCTTGTTGCATATCCATCACTATTTGTGATGGCCTCAAGCTCGAATTAGCTTCAGCTTGTTAATAAGCATTCTTTAAGGGACATAGACATACCTTTCTGGTATGTATTCCAGATTATGCATCAGCACATGTTCTAGTTTTTTGTTAACTTACATCCACGATGTACTTAGCTATACTCATAATCATAAGCCTGTGTGCAGTTTCCATAGGTATATTTTACAGCCCACATGCATCTTTACTGTTAATATCAGTCAATTCAAATTCATTCACAATCCTTCTCATGTAATGCTCAAAGGCATAATCATTTGTCTCTTATTATGACAAGAGAGAATCTTTGCTCATTTACCCCTTTCATCTAATTATATTGTTACTTCCTGAGGAAATGGAATACATTCCCCTCGGGCTATTATTTGGAATAGAACTTTTCATGACTCCCCATAATGGATTCAGCTCTTCCTCCATAGTATTTATTTAATATGGACAAGAGCAATACTTGCTTCACGTTTCACTCATCAGGGAAATCATATTGGGCCTCTACTATACTTATACTCTTACATCATACATGTGCATTACTTTCATGTTTAATATCATTCATACCTTACTGGTATTAATATCAGGCTTCCTATTATGAAGCTTCACAATGCATTAAATTCATGCACTCAAGTACAATTGAACACAGCTAAGTATTCATCATACTAGTTCACACCTTCTCTTCACGTGACCACTGGCGGTGACCACAATCCGAACAAAAAGGCTCTTCGCAAATCACTATATCAATATTCCTGTTGCAAGCAACTTTGGTTCCTTGATCCCCGAAATCCGAAAACCCGAAAGACCAAGGCTAAGGTTTCTCGGAATTTTTATTCACATGACCCTTCGCTCGAAACCTGGGGTCAACCCCTAGAAACGCATCAGGATCCCATGTTTCGGCGAATCCACGAGAAATGCTCCATCGTTTCCCAAACATCTGATCCATGAAGGTCTAGCAACCTGGATCCCACGATCCAGATCTCTCTACCAATCAATGGTCCTGATCAAATCCCATCTTTCCACCTTTTGGGATTCTAGCAAAGTCTTCACCTCCTAACTCCCGATTTCGAATCCCCAAAATCTGTGTGCGTCAGATCAATGATCCACCGCCTGTCTTGATCCAACAGCTTAGGTTGGATGTCGAGATTTCATGACATGCGAGTTCTCAAAACCCTGCCTATTGACTTATAAACCTTCGACTCCCGAAGATCTGATTACACAGGATCTACGGTTTAGGTCATCCACTAACCAACGGCCCTGATTGAATCGATGATTTACCTTGTGTGACTTTGGGAAAGTCTTCACTTCTATTTTCCCAATAGCCGAAACCTCGAAGCTCTAGATCAATGACTCTCGTTGATTCCAATCTAACGGATACTATTCCTCCTTATTTTGTGAGTGATGAGAGGTTATCATCCTTATCTTCTCCGATGATCTACTAGATCTAATGGATCACGGGATTTCGGTATTCCTCCCTCCGAGAATTCCACCATCTGTTCAGATTTTCAATGACTTCCATCGATGAACTTGGCATCAAATCTTCTAGAACCAACCTCTGTGTTCAACCTCCAGAGATTTCAAACTTTAACATAAGCTTGTTTCTATATGCACTCATTGTTCTCTATATGCACACTCAGCATACGAAATTTCCCCGCTATCCTTTTTGAGCTTTTAAGTTACTTGCAGGATTAATCTCATAGTCATAACTCATAAGGATGCTACCCTCTCTTTATGGGAACAAACAACAAGGGTCACTCTTGGGAATTAGCAACAGTCCCAAAGGACTCCTCTTAATCTTGTTTAAACAAATTATCCTTGTTGTCGATTCCAACCATCATAGGTCAGATAATCTGACCCTACATATTTTCATCAGTCCTCTCAATCATGAGGAATTATATGCTCAGGGTTTAGTCTTTTAATAATACAGTAATTATAACTTTCTAAGGATCCTACCAGTCTTTACCAGATTTCCTAAATCATGAAGGAGTTCTCCATGAGGATTTTATTCTTACCTAACCAGCCATCTCAATTGCAAGAGACTCTACCTGCTTTAGTAGGTAGCCATTGTCACACTATAACAGAACAACTCAGTTCATGTCTCTTTTCTGGCTCGTGCAGCTTCATAGAACAATTTATTCCACCTTTTTTATTCATACTCGGGTCTTATCAGTAATATTGATCAGTGCATCCCTACTCTTATAAGAGTAGTTATCATTTTGACAAAGGAACAATCTAATTCCTTTGCTGGAATTTCATAGAAATTCCCAAATTACAATTTCATTATGTAGTCCTTCTCCTTAAAGAGAAAATGTAGATAAAAATATCTCCTTATGTGACTCGTACATGAGCCCAAGTAGGCCAAGTGTTGTAACCATGCTCTGATACCAATTTTTCATATACCCACTACGGAAAAAATAAAATTTTCACTCTTCCTCAAGGGACAGAATCCCTGAATTCCTACGGGGGGGATAGCGCAGTCTAGCTCTTCCCTTATCCACCTCCATGTGATCATTGGTTATGACCACAGGAAAATCCAAGAGGCGCCTTTCGCATTCCATGACTTAGCGATGCAAGAGAGTTAAGTCTTTCGACTCTTCAAACCCTGAAACCCGAAATCTTACCTTCGATGAGATCGATGGATACGAATATCCCCTTGATCCGACAGTCCTAGACGTATCAGGATTTCAGTAACTGGGAGTTCAAAATGTAGCGACCCAACCCACTGGTCACTCCATTCCCCGAACTCTGATACGTGAGTTCTTGTACAAGATCCAACGATCCTCAATGATTTGGATCCAATGGTCCATATCTTTTCGTAGTTTCTTGAACCGGGAGTTCACGATGCAGCGACTCCAAATCTCTTGTCACTCCAATCCCCTAATTCCGATATGGGATTTTTTGTTTGAGATCAACGACCTTCGTTGATCTGGATCTGACGGTCATCATCCCTCCTGAGATTAAGGGTGTTGAAAGACACTTAGTCTTAATCGCACATCGGGTTTTCGTATATTGGGATTTCATGACTTGCGAAGACGAGGGGTCTTGCCCTCTGGTTTCTCGGGTGCCAAAACACCAAAATTTATTCACACTAAACCAGATCATCTATAGAGTGCATCTGGGTTTCATATACCGGGATTTCGCGAATTGTGAAGATGAGGGGTCTTGCACTATAGTTTCCTAGGTGCCGAAACACCAAAACTTATTCATGCTAAACTAGCTCATCCACAGAGTGCATTGGGGTTTTGTATACTGGGATTTCATGACTTGCGAAGACGAGGGGTCTTGCCCTCTGGTTTCCCAAGTACCGAAACACCAAAACTTATTCACGCTAAACCAGGTCATCCACAGAGCACATCGGGGTTTTGTATACCGAGATTTTGCGGCTTGCGAAGATGAGGGGTCTTTCCCTCTAGTTTCTCGGGTGCCGAAACGTATTAACACTAAACCAGCTCATCCATAGAGTGCATCAGGGTTTCGTATACCGGGATTTCATGACTTGCAAAGATGAGGGATCTTTCCCTCTGGTTTCTCGAGTGTCGAAACTCCAACCGGCAGCTACGTGTCTTGTGTTGATGGAAGGTTCTGAATACTTCGGTACTTTCAAGACTTCGTCGAGTCCATTCTCCTGCCTATGCAAGGGTTAAGATCGATGGTCAATAGAGCTTCGACAGATCCTTGGATCTATGGTCCTGGATTCCATCACTATTTTCCAAGGCTGAAAGGGTCGAGGTATTAACGCCTTCGTTCCTGCCTCCAATATAACAGTCAGGAAAGACCTCAGATCCTCTGAAAGGATATCATCTGTTCATCTAGCAAATGAAAGGGTACTCTCTTTCAGTATTTGAAACTCGCTATCCTTCCTAAGATTCGTCAGCTATGGAGGACTTGAGAGCTTTGCACTCTTTCTCCTGGACTTGACTCTTAGAAGATTCCTCGACACAACTATTGTGCTCCTTCATCAAAGGGTTCTGGGGTTCTATTTGATCATAGAGAGAATGTGCATATCTGTACTACCTCTCATGATCTTAACAAACTATGTCCTCCAAGGGACTCAAAACAACTAGGTGAGTAAGCCATCGTACATGCAACTATGCCTAAGGTCAATGAGCTCACAGTTCATGGCTCTAGTGTAAGACACTACAAAACTCAAGAGTTTATGAGAACAAGTCATGTCTGAACCATATAATTCCTTACTTACCTAATTATATAATCACGAAGAAATAGAAGGGATACAGTATATCCATTAATCATTCATTCACACTCCTAAAGGCATACGCAGTGTAACCAATTCATACACAGTTACGGATACATTACACAGGGTAGGAAATCACTTATCTGTTACAGGTTTTCACCAACCAACTGATTGTGGGTGTTCTTCCTTCCACCCGACCATAGGCACAGAGGCATTCATTCTTAGCACTCTGGCCACCCCCGTGCCAATCCATGATATCACCAGGGAATTCTCACACTTCTCGAGGGTTCTTCCTCCATTTTCTCTTCTGTTCGGGTCTTGTTCTCTGTAAATCAGATCTTTCTCTCTCAGTTATGGCCTCGACGAGGTTTCTTAGATGCTCCTTAGCATCAAGCTCACGACCTTTAGTTCGTGACTCGCTGGATAGCTCCGCGCATCTCCCTTGCAATCTTACACTCTTTTTGTTTGGTGTCTCCTCTCCCATGTGTATCCCTCTTACCCTGGAAGGTTTTGCTGACCTATCTTGTTCCTTCTGTCAGAAGGAAGCTCAGTTCTGCAGGTCCCAACAGTAATTCAGGATGATAGCCCATGTTTCCATTCATGGGGGTGGTTGATAATTCAACCACTGGTCCTTTCTTCATTAACTGATTTCTCTCCTTGGGATCCAAAGGAGTTTTTTCATCCTTATCAAGGGAGATTTGGGGTTATTTGATATATGAGCCCTCTTGTATAGTTTTCACATTCCTCCTCTAGTGATATCATGGCCAGTACTTTCAAGGCTTCACCCCCATAATCAGTTATTTGGCAACTCAGTCAATAATACATTTACATTGTACTGATGCCTTAGCATGCTAATTCCTATTTTATGGTTAATTACAAATTGGGGGAAACAAGGTGTTACATTGAAGGACAGAGTTCTGAAGTCCTGAAGGCCAAAGTTGCGAAGGTTCGAAGTGTCGAAAGGCCAAAGTGTCAAAGTCCCGAAGTGAACGAGGACTGTTGATTCAAGGAGGACACATGGTAGGAATCTATGGACTCTGACTAAAAGAGTTCTGGGAGAGCGTGAAGGTTCAGAATTGAAATCTCCAAAGTCCAGAGACCTAAAGGATATCTCGACCGTTGATCTGAGAGGGACATGCATCATTGGATCGTGGACTTTGGGTGAAATGCTCCGGGAGCAAGAGGAGTTTGAGAATTGAAAGGCCCGAAGGCTGGACTCATGGAGGAAATCCTCATCGTTGATTGAAGAGGATAGATGTCAGCTGATCTTCCATTTTGTAAGATATCAAGTCAGCAACAATAGGGTTTGAGATTTGAAACTCCTCGAGCCCGGATCACGAAGTAAATCTCATTTTTTGATGTAGGAAGGTGATATCTGGTCTACAGACTTGAGAGGACAGATCTGAACTATCCATTCAGGAGCACCATCAAGATCGTGAGATTGAAGGTTGTGCTTGATTGCGGGGCCAGAAAATGTTTGAGTCTTAATTTTTCATGAGCAGGTCGCAATTGAAACCACGGTTTTGGAGAAAGGACGCGTGGAGACTCATAGTGAATTGCAGGGTGAAAAGAAGGTTTCCCTCAAACCGCCTATGGACGTTCTTGCAATCACATGGCCATGTGAAGTTCATATCCCAAGGTCATATCATGAAAATAAATTATCACTCAGTAAACATAGCTCGGAAGTGCTTTTAGAATAGCCATATGGTCACCGTCATAGGTCACTTGAAGGAAGGGGCTTAGAAGCCAAAGAATCCATAATTTACTGGTTGTAATTGACAGAGAAGATGAAGAGTTTCGACTTCCAAAGAAGATAAGGAATCTCATCATAACGCCCACTGATGATGAACACATGGGGCATAACCACCAGAGAAGATGAAGAGGTGTTATGATGATCAGGCAGAGGACTCAACCAAGGATGATTTTAAGGATGGAAATTTATTTTATAATGTAGAAACCTTGGTGAATCTTACTAATCCTTCATATGCCAAATATAAATGATTGGTGATATTTTTATAAAAATATTCATATTTCTAAGGATTTTATATAGTTTTTATAAAATTTTGGCAATTTTTAAGGTAAAATAATTTTATCCTATAGAATTTGGGCAAATCATTTTTAAAATAGTGAATCTCATTTTTGGAAAAACCATGGAAAATTATCCCATGAGAGAAATTTATCCCCTAAATTCATCCATGGACTCGACGTAAGAAAAACATGCAGAACAAAAGAGAGAGAGGATTCACTGGAAACCCAAGGTGTGTGGAGGTCGAGAGGAGTGAACAACCTGAAGGGAAGAATAGTGGCATAGTGAATAACATGTGAAGGCATAGCGCATAGAATAGAGATGGCGCATAGAGCATAACATGTAGTAGAACAGAAAGTGCAAAGGGGGCGAGGAGTGAGACACTGATGCAGGCATAGCAGAGTACTATAACAAAACAATGATGAGACTGGTAAGCCATAGATAAATATTGTATCACTGTGATAAATTTAAGAAAGAAAAGACTTACATTTCAGGGTGGTAAGGAGGTGCTAGGGAGGAATGTTGTCCTCAGAAGTTTCAAGTGGGTGCTTGAACACAGGGAGTTGTAGCTTCCATCTGGTGGTAGCCAAAAAAATCAGGGTGGAAGGGTGGTGCAAGGGAGAACTATTGTTCTCTGTTATACAGGTTGGTTCCTATGTAACTATAAGTTGGTGCTTCCATCCAATTGGTGTTGGAACACTCAGGGAGTTGGTGCTTCCTTCTAGTGGGTGCTAGAGAAACTAGGGAGTTGGTGCTTCCTTCTAGTGGGTGCTAGAGAAACTAGAGAGTTAGTGCTCCCATAAAGTTGTTTCTTGTAAAACAGAGGTGGTAGCCTCAAAGGGAGTTGGTGCTCCTAATAATGATAATGTAAATAAAATCAATATTACTTATCATATCAAGAAGAAGAGGTTTTTCCCTTTATGGTTTTCCTCAGGAAATATCTATCTCTATATATTTCATGTGTGTGATTGATGTTTAATATTTTTTTTCTTACTTCCCTGCATCATTGTGATCATCATTGAGTGTTCTATAAGGAGTTTAAAATGATCATAATTGTTTAATCACAGTAACAACTGATTCAA
>ML783004.1:81757-109042 GCA_009831015.1 Picea engelmannii
TCTCAGTTTTCCAATAATTGGTATCAGAGAAGGTTCCCTTTTTCTAAGGGTAGATCCTAGAGATTAAACATGACTAGCCATGAAGGAACTTCAACCAATAAGGATCCCATGTTCAATGGAACAAACTTTGCCTTCTATAAAGTTAGGATGAGAACGTACATAATGGATTTAGGTGAAGATGTTTAGGATGTGGTCAAGACTAGTTATGTAAAGCCAGTTGTACTAGCTTCTAAGAATGAAAAGCTAGAATTCAGCTTCAACACAAAGGCTAATAATGTTATTTTGAGTGGGATTGCAGAAACATAATTTGTAAAATTTATTCACTTAGAATCTTCCAAAGAAATGTGGGACAAACTCATTGGCAGTTATGAAGGTAATGAGAAAGTAAAGGATGCCAAGCTTCAAACCTATAGATTACAGTTTGAACAACTAAAGATGAAAGAGGATGAAACTATTGGGAAGTACTTTCTGAGAGTTGAAGAAAAAGTAAATGCAATAATAGGAACTGGTAAAAATTTCGAAGATGTCTCTTTAGTTCAGAAAATTTTGAGATCTCTGCCAGATAGGTTCAACCCAAAGGTATCTTCTATAGAAGAACTTAATGATCTAAAAGCTTTGTATATTGACCAACTCCTAGGAACTTTGACAGCCTATGAAATGAGGATAGGTAAAGATAAACCCACCTCTAGAAAAGAATCATTTAAAGCAGATAAGAATGAGGATTCTGAGCCTGATGAAATTGAAGAAAAATTTGTGAGAAGACTAAATAAAGGATCAGGAAAGTACCAAGGAAAATTTCCCTTCAAATGTTTTAATTGTGGAAAGATAGGTCACTTTGCATCTAAGTTTCCATGCAAGAAGAAGGATTAGAATTCTGAAGGTGAAAAGAAGTACAAACCCAAGAGATTTGGTGAAAAGAAAAGTTTATGTGTAAATAATGATGACTCTTCAGAAGACATAGATAATGACTCTTCCTGTGAAGAAAAGGTTAATGACTTTATGTTGATGGAAAAAGAGAATTATGATAATAAATTCATAGGAAGTGATGTTGAAGATGAAGAAGTCATGGTTTAATTGGAAGGAGAACTCATCAATGCTCTAGAAGAAATTGCTAGACTCAAATCTAAGAAGAAAAAGAAAAAACAATTGTTGATGCAGTTTGAGAAAGACAATAAAGAACCTGATGAAGACTTTTCCTTGCTAAAAGTGGAATTAGAAGAGGCACATAAAATAGAGGACATTATGAAACAACAGTTATCATAAAAGAAGGCAAGATGTGAAGCCTTGGAAGAGGAGGTAGTAAAAAGAAGAAAAGAGATTGAAAAGTTTAAAACATTGTATCTCCAAAATATTCCAATCATTAAAGTCGCAACAGAACTAAACGACATTCTGAGCAAATAGAGATCTCCCTTGTTGAATACTGGTTTAGGCTATGTAAATGGTTCAAGCAACAAATAGCTAGAAAGAAAAGAGCCAATAAAGATGATCAAGTTCCAAGTCAACAGACAATCATACCATGAGAGTACTCGATCGCCAAAAGTTAATAAATACAAGATGATCCCTAATCAAAAACAAAGAGATCATAATTTGGAGCAACAAATTCCAAGAAAAAGGCCATCCTTCACGTACCAAAATTTCTTCCATGGTTACTGTTTTTACTGTTCCAATTTTGGTCATAAGATTGCAAATTTTCAAATTAAGTTTAGAGACATGCAACTGAGGAGGTCAAGAAATAAACAATATTTACAACATAGAACTAAGCAGCCAATGAATCGACAATGTAGCACCAATAAATTTGACCTACTAAACAATGAGATCGAATGTTATAACTGTCATAACTTCAGCCACAAAGATGCAAACTTCCATCTGAATAAGTACAAGGTAGATTCAAGGATAAATCCTTTAGCTATAAACGCTAGCGCATGGAAAAAGAAAGATAGTGAAAAATGTGGTCTAGTACTTTCAGATCAAAAACAATAAGACCCCTGGTACATAGACAGTGGATTTTCCAAGCACATGACTGGAGACAAGGATAAGTTTTTGTCTATAAGTAAAAGAAAAAATGGAAATGTAACCTTTGGAAATGATGAATCAGGTAAAATCAATGGTAAAGGGGTGGTGAGTTTGAGTGATGACAAAGGAAAATCCTAGGATATTCTTCGTGTAGATGGGCTGAAACATAATTTTCTCAATGTAAGTCAAATGTGTGACAGAGGATGTGAAGTGGTGTTCACTTCCAAGTATTGTAAGATAAAGTCTATAAACTCGGGACAAGTGGTGGCTAAAGGCATAAGGACAGAAAATAATGTATATGTACTGAAAGAATATAAAGAAGAGTGTCATCTAAGAAAACATGATGAAAGTTGGTAATGGCATAGGAGACTTGGACATCTAAAATTTGACCACTTAATCAAGCTCAAAAATCTTGAGGCAGTAAAATATCTTCCAAGAATATCAAAGCCACAAGACTTTGTGTGTAAACCTTGCCAAGTAGGAAAGCTAACCAGGACACAATTTAAATCCAAGAGATCTACTTCAACAGAGAAACCACTCCAATTAGTTCATATGGATTTATGTGTACCATCAAGACATGAAGGAACAGGGAAGGAAAACTACTTTACGTTGATCATTGATGGTTACTCCAGACTTACTCGGGTTGTTTTTCTCAAAGAAAAAGCTAAAGAATTTGAGAAATTTAAAATATTTAAGACTTTAACTGAGAATCAAACATGCAACATATTAAAGGTTGTAAGATCAGACAGAGGAGGAGAATTTATGTCAAGTGATTTCAAGGAATTTTGTGATAAACATGGGATCAAAAGAGAATACACAATCCCAGGAACTCCACGAAAAAATGGAGAAGTTGAGAGGAAAAACATAACAGTTCATCAAATGGCTAGGTCAATGATAAATGAGAAGAACATTGGTCAAACCTACTGGGTAGAAGCAATACGCACAACAATCCATATTCTTAACAAATCTCACCTTAGACCACACAGAGACAAGACTCCTTATGAACTATGGCATGGAAGACCTGCTACAATCAAACACTTCAAAGTCTTTAGGAGTAAGTGATACATAAAGAATAATAATGAAAAACTTGGAGAGTACCAAGGAAAATTTCCCTTCAAATGTTTTAACTGTGGAAAGATAGGTCACTTTCCATTTAAGTTTCCATGCAAGAAGCAGGATCAGAATTTTGAAGGTGAAAAGAAGTACAAACCCAAGAGATTTGGTGAAAAGAAAATTTTATGTGTAAACAATGATGACTCTTCAAAAGAAACAGATTGTGACTCTTCCTATGAAGAAAATGTTAATGACTTTATGTTGATGGAAAAAGAGAATTATGATAATAAATTCAGAGGAAGTGATGTTGAAGATGAAGAAGTCATGGTTGAATTGGAAGGAGAACTCATCAATGTTCTAGAAGAAATTGCTAGACTCAGATCTAAGAAGAAAAAGAAAAAAAAATTGTTGATACAGTTTGAGAAAGACAATAAAGAACCTGATGAAGACTTTTCCCTGCTAAAAGTGGAATTAGAAGAGGCAAAGAAAATAGAGGACATTCTGATACAACAGTTATCATAAAATAAGGCAAGATGTGAAGCCTTGGAAGAAGAGGTAGTAAAAACCATAAAAGAGATTGAAAATTTTAAAACATTGTATCTCCAAAATATTCCAAGCATTAAAGCCACAACAAAACTAAACAACATTCTGAGAAAATAGAGATCTCCCTTGTTGAATACTGGTTTAGGCTATGTAAATGGTTCAAGCAAAAAATAGGTAGAAAGCAAAGATCTAGTAAAGATGATCAAGTTCCAAGTTAGCAGACAATCATACCATGAGAGTACTCGGTCACCAAAAGTTAATAAAGACAAGATGATCCCTGATAAAAAACAAAGAGATCAGAATTTGGAGCAACAAATTCCAAGAAAAAGGCCATCCTTCAGGTACCAAAATTTCTTCCATGGTTACTGTTTTTACTGTTCCAATTTTGGTCATAAGATTGCAAATTGTCAAATTAAGTTTAGAGACATGCAACTGAGGAGGTCAAGAAATAAACAATCTTTACAACATAGAACTAAGCATCCAATGAATCGACAACATAGCACCAATAACTTTGACCTACTAAACAATGAGATCGAATGTTATAACTGTCATAACTTCATCCACAACGCTGCAAACTGCCATCTGAAGAAGTACAAGGAAGATTCAAGGATAAATCATTTAGCTATAAATGCTAGGGCATGGAAAAAGAAAGATAGTGAAAAATGTGGTCTAGTACTTTCAACTCAAAAACAATAAGACCCCTGGTACATAGACAGTGGATTTTCCAAGCACGTGACTGGAGACAAGGATAAGTTTTTGTCTATAAGTAAAAGAAAAAATGGAAATGTAACCTTTGGAAATGATGAATCAAGTAAAATCAATGGTAAAGGGATGGTGATTTTGAGTGATGATAAAGGAAAAATCCTAGGATGTTCTTCTTGTAGATGGGCTGAAACATAATTTTCTCAATGCAAGTCAAATGTGTGACAAAGGATGTGAAGTGGTGTTCACTTCCAAGTATTGTAAGATACATTTTGTAAACTCGGGACAAGTGGTGGCTAAAGGCATAAGGACAGAAAATAATGTATATTTGTTGAAAGAAGATAAAAAAAGAGTGTCATCTAAGAAAACATGATGAAATCTGGTAATGGCATAGGAGACTTGGACATCTAAACTTTGACCACTTAATCAAGCTCAAAAATCTTGAGGCAATAAAATATCTTCCAAGAATATCAAAGTCACAAGACTTTGTGTGTAAACCTTGCCAAGTAGGAAAGCTAACCAGGAAACAATTTAAATCCAAGAGATCTACTTCAATAGAGAAACCACTCCAATTAGTTCATATGGATTTATGTGGACCATCAAGACATGAAGGCACAGGGAAGGAAAACTACTTTATGTTGATCATTGATGGTTACTCCAGACTTACTTGGGTTTCTTTTCTCAAAGAAAAAGATAAAGCATTTGAGAAATTTAAAATATTTAAGACTTTAACTGAGAATCAAACATGCAACAGATTAAAGGTTGTAAGATCAAACAAAGGAGGAGAATTTATGTCAAGTGATTTCAAGGAATTTTTTGATAAACATGGGATCAAAAGAGAATACACAATCCCAAGAACTCCACGGCAAAATGGAGAAGTTGAGAGCAAAAACATAACAGTTCATCAAATGGCTAGGTCAATGATGAATGAGAAGAACATTAGTCAAACCTACTAGGTAGAAGCAATACACACGGCAATCCATATTCTTAACAAAGCTCACCTTATACCACACAGTGACAGGACTCCTTATGAACTGTGGCATGGAAGACCTGCTACAATCAAACACTTCAAAGTCTTTAGGAGTAAGTGCTACATAAATAATAATAATGAAAAACTTGGAAAGTATGATGACAAGTCTGATGAAGGCATCTTCTTAGGGTATGCTACAAATAGTAAAGGATACAGATGCTATAATAAGAGGATGCATAAATTGGTTGATTGTTTTGACATAAAAGTTGATGAAGGAATTCCAGAAAGAGAAGAGAGAAATATTGAATCAACAATAGAGGATATAGTTGAAGTTGAAGATAAACAGGTCCAAGAATATGAAAAATAAGACTCTGGGTCAGATGAATATACAAACACTCAGGCAGACTCAAATCAATAGACAACATCAAATCCTTCCTCCAAAATTACTCAAAATAATCATCTCAAAAGTCAGATAATTGGTGAGAAAGACAAAGGTGTACAAACTAGGAGAAGGATAATCAAAGACACCAAGCAATCACATATAGCCTTCATATCCATGGTGGAACCCAAGAACTTCAATGAAGCCAGTGAAGATGAAAATTGGTTAAAATCAATGAAGAGGAACCAGATCAGATTGAGAAGAAAAATACTTGGGAGCTTATTCCTAGACCTGCAGATAAGAATGTAATTGGCTCCAAATGGGTGTTTACGAATAAAATGAATGAACAAGGAAAAATTATTAATAATAAAGCTAGATTGGTCTATAATGGGTATGCACAAGTTGAAGAACAAGATTTTGTTGAAACTTTTGCACCGGTGGCAAGATTGGAAGCCATCAAAATGGTTATGGCCTATGCATGTCATAAGAACTTTAAAGTATATCAGATGGATGTTAAGTTATCTTTTTTTAATGGATACCTAGACGAAGAAGTATACATGGAGAAACCTGAAGTATTTTC
The DNA here is from genome assembly GCA_009831015.1 of Picea engelmannii. Taxonomy (NCBI): domain Eukaryota; kingdom Viridiplantae; phylum Streptophyta; class Pinopsida; order Pinales; family Pinaceae; genus Picea; species Picea engelmannii. Next base: position 87,998 of record ML783004.1, read on the forward strand.
ACTGACAGATAATCCGGATTATGTTGCAGACTCAAATCAACAGACAACATCAAATCCTTCCTCCAGAATTACTCAAAAGAATCATCCTGAAAGTCAGATAATTGGTGAGAAAGACAAATGTATACAAACCAGGAGAAGGATAATCAAAGACACCAAGAAATCACATATAGCCTTCATATCCATGGTGGAACCCAAGAACTTCAATGAAGCCAGTGAAGATGAAAATTGGTCAAAATCAATGAAGAGGAACCAGATCAGATTGAGAAGAACAATACTTGGCAGCTTGTTCCTAGACCTATAGATAAGAATGTAATTGGCTCCAAATGGGTGTTTACAAATAAAATGAATGAACAAGGACAAATTGTTAATAATAAATCCAGATTGGTCTATAAGGGGTATGCACAAGTTGAAGAACAAGATTTTGTTGAAACTTTTGCACCGGTGGCAAGATTGGAAGCCATCATAATGGTTCTGGCCTATGCATGTCATAAGAACTTTAAAGTATATCAGATGGATGTTAAGTTATCTTTTCTTAATGGATACCTAGACGAAGGAGTATACATGGAGCAACCTGAAGGATTTTCACTGACAGATAATCCAGACTATGTCTGTAAGTTGAAAAAGACATTATATGGACTGAAATAGGCACTACGAGCCTGGTATCATAAACTGGACAAATTTATACAAGACAAAGGGTTCAAGAAAGGTATTGTTGACAGCAATCTATATATAAAGTCTGAAGGTAATGATTTATTAGTTGTTTTGGTTTATGTAGATGACATTATATTTGGATGCACTATTGACCTTTTAGTTCAGTGGTTTGCTAATTCAATGCAGACTGATTTTGGGATGTCCATGATAGGAGAACTGTCATATTTTCTTGGTTTACGAATCAATCGGAGTTCTGGAGGGATATTTATCTCTCAAGAACAATATTTGAAAGAGATGTTAAAGAGGTTTTAGATGGAAGATTTGTCTCATGTTAGTACACCTATGGTGGTTGGTTGCAAGCTCAGTAAAGATGATATTTCACCTAATGTTGATCAAAGAACATATCGATCAATGATAGGCAGTCTTTTGTACATCACAACATATTGTCCTGATATAATGTAGGCTATTAGAATGGTAGGTTGTTATCAGTATTCCCCTAAAGGATATATCTACTGTCAAAAGGATATTCAAATATTTGAAGGGTACAATGACTTATGGTCTTTGGTATCCTAGAAATCAGAACTTACAATTAACTGCATATTCAGATGTTGATTAGGAAAATTGTTTGGATGAGAGAAAGAGAACCAGTGGAGGTGCATTCTTCTTAGGTAATTAGTTAGCAGCATGGATTATTAAGAAGCATGGATCTATTTCATTATCAACTACAGAGGCAGAGTAGATTGATGTTGCTACTTGCTACACTCAGATTTTATGGATGATACAAACTCTTTCATATTTGAAGGTAACTTATACTGATCCAATTCCACTTCAATGTGATAAAACCAATGCCATTAGTGTCTCAAAGAAACATTTTATCCATTCAAAGATGAAGAATATCCCAATAAAGAGAAAGTTACAAACAGATTTGTTCAGCTGAATTATATTCCTTCCACAGAACAAAATAGACACATCTTTACTAAACCACTAGCCAAAAAACCTTTTGAATGTCTCCGTTAGAAGTTGGGTGTCATCCCTTCTCTCACATAAGAGAGTGCATCCTATCAGGGGGATTATGTGCTGGTTGAATATCTGATACCTCCATCAGGTACTGCAACAGCTCAGGGGGAGCATGTTTTTTCTTTGACATTGATTTCAAAGGGGGAGAAAAGGAGTGGTTCGGATTCTACAGTTTGAGGTCCAAGAAGAATAGCGCAACCTTTTAGGGTTGCCATCAATGCCAAAGGGGGATATTGTTGGCATGTTTTACAAGAAAGTGTGTGCTTGTCATTGGTGGAAATAACAGAAGGCGAAGTAGAAAGAAGCATAAACTCAGGAGGAGGAGTGAACAGTATGAAGACATCAAATCTCATAAGAGATAGCGCATTGCACTTTCTAGAAGTGTAGTCGAGGTCCAAGTGATGGAATCGAAAAATGAGCAAAGGTAGATACCATTAAACACTTAGAAAACATTCTAATTCAGAGAGATCAGTAAGCTCAGGAGGAAGAACAATAATGGTCATCGGATCACCAATCTCAAATACCGAATGACTGTTATATCATCGATCAATGACCATAGGGAGCGCATAGGAGGAGTACAGATCTGATCCATTGGATTTGAGCACTGAGGATCAACAGTCGTTGGATCCATAAATAAATGCACGAAGGTTGAGACTTTGGATGAGCATAGGAGAGAAGACTTGTCAAAGTCCCAAAGTTTCCAAGTAAGCAGGGACCGTCCATCATCAAGACTGACAGGTGGCACACGATCCTCAACTACGGAGAAAATAACTTCAAGTATTTTTCAGTTTGAGACTTGAAAAACCTAAAGTCCAGAGAGCCAGAGAGCTGGAGAGCCAGAGTAAATGAAAACCATCAAATCAGTTTGAAGTGGAAGGACGGGATAAGCTAAAAAAGGAGGATCACATAAATATCGAGCTGTTAATCTAAGATCCTGATCAACGAATAGGATTCACTTTGGATCTAAATATGAGAGGAGGATACGCTCTGGAAATATTGATATTTGAAATTCCCGAAATGCGAATTTACATCAGTCATTGGATCATTCTAAAGTGGAAGGATAGGATAAGCTATAAGATTCGCATCGCAAACAGATTGAGCCATCGATCTAAGATCATTATTGATGAACAACATTCACTTCAAATATAAATATGCGAGGAGGTTACACTCTGGAAAGTTTGAGATTTGAAAAAATTGAAGCCCAAAAATCCAAAATGAATAAGTACCACCGGATTTGGGGAACATACGATGACCGTTATATCAGGGAGATCTACGTCAGCAGACCATGTCAATAAGGACACGTAGCAGACCATGTCAGCAAGACTACATCAGTAAGGACACATGGCGCAATCAGACAATGACAAGTGTCAAGTTGATTCGACATTTTAGGTACGTGAAAATCACAAATATTAGTCACACATGGCAGACACTCGACTAATTCCACATCATCAAGTGATGTAAGCAAGTGACGTCACTTCGGGAGTTTTACTTTGGAAGTTTCACCACCAACGAGAAGGACTGAGTTCTAAAGTCCCGAAGGCCAAAGTTGCAAAGGGTCGAAGTGTCGAAGGGCCAAAGGCCTGAAGTCACAAAGAGTCGAAGTGTCGAAATCCCTAAGTGAACGAGGACCATTGATTTGAGGAGGAAATGTGGCAGGAATCTATGGAATCTGAATAAAATAATTTTGGGAGAGCGTGAAGGTTGAGAATTGAAATCTCCGAAGTTCGGATACCCGAAGGAGATCTTGACTATTGATCCGAGAGGGACATGCGTCGTTGGATCATGGAATCTGGGAGAAATGCTACGGGAGCAAGCGGTGTTTGATAATTGAAAGGCCCGAAGGTTAGAATCACGAAGGAAATCCTGATCATCGATTGAAGAGGACATATGTCAGTAGATATTCCATTCCAAAAGATATCGAGTTAGCAGCAACAGGGTTTGAGATTTGAAATTCCTGGAGCCCAGATCATGAAGTAAATATCAGACGTTGATGTAGGAAGGTGAGATTTGGTCTGAAGACTTGAGAGGAGAGATTTGAACCGTCCATTCAAGAGCACCATCAAGATCATGATATCGACGATCGTTCTCCATTGTGGGGATAAAACATGCTCGGGTCTTGATTTTTCATGAGAAGGCCGCAATTGAAACCATGGTTTTGGAAAAAGGACGTGTGGAGGCTCGTAATGAATTGTGGGGCGAAAAGTGGGTTGCCCTCAAATCACCTATGAACGTGCCCGCAATCACTTGGTCGCGTGAAGTTCATAGCCCAAGTTCATATTGTGAAAAGGAGATAGCACTCACTAAATGGATCTCAGGAAGTGCCTTTAGAATAGGCATATGGTCACCGCCATAGGTCACGTGAAGGAAGGTGCTTAAAAACCAAAGAAACCATAATTGACTAGTTGTAACTGACAGAGAAGACGAAGAGTTTTGACTCCCAGAGAAGCTAAGGAATCTCAGCATAACTCCCATTGATGATGAACACACGGGGCATAACTGCCAGAGAATATGAAGAGTTTCTATGATGACTAGGAAGAGGACTCGACGTAAGAAAAACATGCAGAACGGAGGAGAGAGGGGATTCACTAGAAAGCCAACGTGTGTGGAGGTCAAGAGGAGTGAACAACCTGAAGGGAAGAACAATGGCACAGTGAAGAACATGTGAAATCATAGTGCATAGAATAGATATGGCTCATAGAGCATAAAATGAAATAGAAAAAAAAAAGCGCAAGGGGGGCAAGGAGTGAGACATTGATGCAGGCAAAGCAGAGAAGTGTAAAAAAACAATGAAGAGACTGGTAACCCAAAGATAAATGTTGTATCACTTTGATAAAGTTGAGAAAGAAAATATTTATATTTCAGGGTGGTAGGGAGGTGCTAGGGAGGAATGTTGTCCTCGGAAGTTTGAAGTGGGTGCTTGAACACAGGGAGTTGTAGCTTCCATCTGGTTGTAGCCAGAAAAATTAGGGTGGCAAGGTGGTGCAAGGGAGAACTATTGTTCTTTGTTATACAGGTTGTGCCTATGTAAATGGAAGTTGGTTCTTCCATCCAGTTGGTGTTGGAACACTCGGGGAGTTGGTGCTTCCTTCTAGTGGGTGCTAGAGAAACCAAGGAGTTGGTTCTTCCTTCTAGTGGGTGCTAGAGAAACCAGAGAGTTGGTGCTCTTAGCAAGTTGTTGCTTGTAAAACAAAAGTGGTAGCATAAAAGGGAGTTGGTGCTCCTAAGAATGATAATGTAAAGAAAATAAAGATTACTTATCACATCAATAAGAAGAGGTTTTTCCCTTTATGGGTTTCCTCGAGAAATATTTGTCTCTGTATATTTCATGTGTAGGATTGATGTTTAATATTCTATTGCTTACTTCCCTGCATCATTGTGATCATCATTGAGTGTTCTGTAAGGATTTTAAAATGGGAATAATTTTTTAAGCACAGTGACAATTGATTCACCCCCCCCCCTCTCAGTTGTCCAACAGAAGGTTGTCACAAACTTGTTGGTGGTGGGGTTGAATCTGTTCAACCATTCGGGCTACCTGAGATGACTGTGTGAAGAAGGAATTTGTGTGCTTTGTTGCAATATTGTTGAGCTTATCCTGTTGGATAGAAGGTGCTTGTTCTGAGACTGTAATGGTTGCAGTATCCTTTTGTTCACCTTTAGAATAGATGGTGAAGAAGTTGAATTTTGTAGTATGAGATACTACCTTGCGGCACAGTTTAGGTGGAACAGTAGTCGGAAATACCTCAGGTATTCTTTAGAGATGACCCCCTAGAGAAACAATGACATTGTGGGGTCGAGACTCATAAATAGCATGTTGCTTCCACATATATGGTTGGCCCAAGAGAACATCACATACATCCAGTGGGGAAACATCACATAATACCTCATCCTTGAAGGGATGGATGTTGTATGAAAATCGACACTGTTGGCTGACACAGATATATCATCCCTGGTGAAGCCACCCTATGTTGTATGGTTGTAGGTGTGGTGTTGTAGACAATCCAAACTGTTTGACGACCTCTGCTGAGAAGAGGTTTTTTTGGATTTTTCTATCAACAATAAAATGCAGCGACGTCCCCTTCACCCACATCTTTGAATGAAAAATGTGCTCCACCTCTTCAGGATATGTTGGTACTTCTGGTTGAATTGTTGCGGTCATGACAATAGCAGTGGGGTCTGTGTTGATGATCTGTCTTTTAGCACATAAACTTGTCAAGATCTTGAGAGTTGTGTTTTCTTCCTAGGTCTGTAATTTTTTCTATCTTTCCTCCCTGTGCAGACCCAATTGTAATTTTTTCCTCTCGGCTTGTAGTTTTCCTTCTGTTTTCCTTCATCCAGTTGATCGACCTATTTTCCTTGTCATGTCGCCTGAAAGCTATTGTCCATAATCCTTTATGTTTTCCCTAGGGTCGATCATTTCTCCCTTTTCCTATGTCACTGATCCTCTTATTCTCTCTAATCCTCTAGCTAGTCACCCAAGTAATTGTTCACAGGCCGCAGTCATGACCACCAAGCGCAACACTTGAAGTGGTTTGATGTAGATGCAAAACAAGCGAGCAGGAAAAGATCAACTTTCAATGGCACAGATCCTTCAAGCCGATCAGATCGATGGTCATCAGGTGTTCGAGATCATACAATTGCACCAAGTTTAGCGTCAAATAGAGGTGTGAAGTTGCAAGGTCAATCCTAGCCATTGGTATGGGGAAGGACGTGTGGCACAAGATTATCATTTCATGGTTTCGCAAGATGGAGCGGTCAAGGAGAAAAGTCATCAGAAATCGTGAAGTGAAAAATCCCGAAAAGATTGTAGCCATTGATCAAAAGAGAGATCTAGACCATTAGATCACCTTTTTATGATTTCATGAGTCAGGAAAGTAGGAGGGCGAATTTTGAAGACTAGAGACACGCGAAGTTCCAAAATGATCTTAATCGTCTATTGCAAGAGGACATATGGTGCAGGATCAGCATGAAGAAATTCATTTCAGGGAAGTTGAAAAGGGAACTGTTGATAGCCGAGGTCCTAAAATGCCAATACAATCTAGGTCGTCCGATGAAAAGAGACGCGTGTCACCCTATTCGAGCATCGTGATTTCACAACTCATATTTTTTATCACGAAGCACGTCATGATTTCGTGAAACGTGAAATCATGATGCGCCTATGTATTAGGCCCACAAGCACAACCCAGGTTCATATAAGAAGTGATGCCAATGAGAAGTAGGTTCCTATTAAGTAGAGGGTGCTTGAAGTTGTTCAATGAGATGATCGTGGACGTCGGTTTCGAGAAAAATCTAGCCATTGATCCGGATGGGTCGTTTCGTGACTTCGATTATCAGGATTTTGATGTCAAGGGGAGTGAAAACTCCCGAAATGTGAAATCCCAAGATTTCAGAAGGATAAGCACTGGGTCAAGACCTGTGGTCGCATAGGACAAAGGAAGTGGAGTTGAACAAAGAATCAGAGCATATGATTTGTTCACAGAGAAGTATCCTGCATAGTCTCGATGCACCAAGGTTAATCCAAAGGGAGTGTGAGCTCAACTGGAACGTTCATGGGTGTCAAGCCTCATCCTGATCCCAAGGAAGGTAGTTAATGAAAGCAAAAGTGATTGAATCCTTTTTTCACCACATAAATGGAAATCACAGAAATTTCGGCCGTGGAGGGTAGGCTGTCATCCGAAAGTTCACCTGTCATGGATTTGCTTATGAATCGCATACTGATATGATCTTGCGTCTGACAGAGGAATGTAAGTGCAATTTGACAGGATAGGATGCAGTCACCAAGGCTTGAATGTAGTGACCAGAGTGCGCTTCTGAAGGGAGCAAGTTGCTTTGAGTATAAATACTCACTTGTAATATTTTGTTAGGGTCTATGGTAGAGCAAAGCTCCTATATTGTAAAGTTTTAATGAAGCTTCTGGTTTTTCTAGATATGTTCTATAATTGAGACTTCTTGTTTAATGAAAATTAGTTTCCTTTCATCTCTTTGTAACGGTTGTGTTATAACACTAGGGCATGGAAGATCCAACCAAGGATAGTTGTGTTTGTGTGATGTATGTTTTGATCACAGTGACATCACTGCCATTTTTAATCAGTTCTCTGTGTTTCTTTCCTTCCAACCCTAAATGACTCGGGCATGGACGATCCAGTCGGGAAGTTGTTATTGAATTGTGATGTATGTTTGATTTCAGTTAATAATAATATCATTCAATTCCTTGTAGCTCTGAGCCAAGAATATCTTTTCTTATTATTTGTTCTCTCATCTGGCTACTGGAAGACCAAATGTCCATAGAAGACCACTTCATTCTCCTTGAATTATTCCCCTACTCACATTTGTACAACAAATCACTGACTAGAGTTAGATTAAGACCTCATTTGCCTATGCATGCTAACCCAGTTTTATGAGTTAAAGAGATATAATCCTGAGACTTTATCCATTATACCACCCTTAAATTTATTCATTGTGACATACAAACTGATGGGTATCAGTCTTACCCTCTCCGCAATCGGAGGGTGATTTCTAGTGCTAACATTTTTGGCACCACTGCTAGGGACGAAATTGAAGATTTTCCCTAGGATTGAATGACAAATATTACTGGTTCTGAAGGTGCATCGGAACTTAATACATCGAAGATTGCAACTATGCACCTAGCGAATCCACTATGCTGAATCCATTGACGTGAATCCACTGGGGACTCCACTTTTTCAGTTGTGGATTCTAGAGGCAAACATACAAGGTCCACTCCGCAATTGCCTTTAGCAACCCCTTAAGCTGGCCAAGAGAAAATTGTCAGAAAGGGAAAGGCCCTTTGACAAGGTACTTCTACTACTGAACCAGGTTTTTCTGATGATTTTTACTGTCCTCCTTTAGAAACTCCAATATCTTCTTCACATTTCCCTATCATATCTTCTGCTGGAGTTTCGGAACTTTGAATTTTGGGAGTGTGCCTATTGAATTTTCCCCTCCTGGTCTGGGATTGGAAGGAGAAATCCTTGTCACTTCTCTCTCCCCTAAATTTGTACCATGGTTTAGACCCAGTTCCTCAGAAGATTTTCCTACCTCGTGCTTTATCACTCCTCCTCCTCTTAGAGTTACTGATTTTGAAGAAAGGGAAACCTATGTTCCCTCTAGCCCTGTAGCCTTCCCTCCAAATCCTCTGTTGTTTCCCTTTCTTCCTAGAAGATCGATTCTAGTCTCCCATGTTCAAGATACTTCTCCTCCTAGTTATCGTCCACCTATCATCCCTATGGCAGGTGATAATCCGCCTAGAAACATAATGGATGTCATAGTGGCTATGAGATATGCTCCTCTAGTCTTACCTCAACCAATGAATTCCCTCCCTGTTGGAGATTACCTTAAGTACATGCCTAAAATCACTTGACAGGAAGAAATCACTACTAAAGAGCACCTTGGTTATTTCTACAGTTATGCAGACAATCTGAATATTGAAAATGACGATGTTTGGATGAGATTATTTTTCCATAGCCTTGATGGTGAGGTTAGGAAATGGTTTAGGGGATTGACCCCTGGATCCATTACTGGAATTTAGGCCTTAGATGATGTCTTCTTGAGGAAATGGGGGGATTAAAAAGACTTTATGTATTATATCACAGAGTTTGGGTCCCTAAAGAGAAAGGAGGGAGAACTGGTCTCTGATTTCTCCAAAAGATTCAACAAAATGTACAATAAGATCCCTGTCGAGATAAATCCTACAGAAGCCTCTACCAAAATCACTTATGCTATTTCTTTTGAACTTGATTTTTTCCTCCTATTAAAAGAAAGAAGAGCCACTTCCTTGTCTCATATGCAAGATAAAGCCCTGGAAGTAGAATCCAATGTGTTGGCAGTTGACAGACTTAGGAATAAAGTTGATAGAGACAGAGGAAGGTGGATATCTGAGGCCTCAACTTTTGGCTCTTCTACATCCCACCCTCAGGTGGATGAGTTGACCAAGATGGTGAAAACCCTGTCTGCAAAAATGGAGAAGTTGAAATTAGAAGGGAAACAAGGTTATAAGAATGTACAAAATGTTGATAATAGAACCAACTTCAGACGACCAAACAATGCCCCTCAAATACTCCCAAAAGAGCCCAGAGGCAAAGATAGGGATGATCAGAAAATCCAAACCCCTCTCCAAAATAAACTTGTTGTTGATGAAGAGAGGGAGGGAGAAGATCTTGATCCTGAAATACATTGCCTTGAAGACACCTCCCCATTTCCCCATTTGACTCAAGATGCATATGAGTATTCTCTCATGGATATCCAATTAAATGAGTTAACTAAGGGGGAGAAGGCCAATAGTAGTCCCAATAAATATAATCTCAGGTCCAAGAAGAAAGAATGGAAGTTTGACATCCCTGATCAACCTTCCAGAATAGAGAAGTCTGCCAAAGATGCAGCAAGCAGCAAAAAGGAGAAGAAATCACAGAACCCCCCACTAGCCGCCAAAGGTCCTATCCCAAAGGTAAAATAAATTCTGAATCCCCTCTCCTATTTTAACTTTTAGCATGAAATTCAGAATATTAGGATTCTTGTCCCCCTTTCAGAGCTATTCAAGCATGAGGACTTTAAGAGATCCCTATATAAGTTGTTACTGCCTGAGCCCTCAAATCATCCCACAAACTCAATCAACCTACAAGATGAAAAGCCAATAGTCATATTAGGACCTATGGTAGAAGATAGAGATGATTCATCCCCTCCCTTCTATACTTCACTAAACATACATGACAAGGTACTACATAATTATCTTATGGATTCAGGGGCCTCTCATAATCTTATGCCTAAAACTGTCCCGGAAGAGCTAGGACTAGAAATCACCAAATCATACCATGACTTGTATTCCTTTGATTCCAGAAAAGTGAAATGTCTTGGGGTCATCAAAGATCTAGTCGTAACCTTGTTCTAATTGCCCATGAAAAGTATGGTCATGGATATTGTGGTAGTTGATGTTCCCCCCAAGTTTGGCATGCTATTGTCAAGATCTTGGATAAAAATACTCAGGGGAACATTGTAGATGGATCTCACATATGCTACCATTCCTGTGTTCGGGGGGGAGCACAGAATATTGTACAGGGAAGCTCAGTTGGCCTACATTTTCAGTGATGAGGCATACCCCACAAATTGTCCTATTTTTTCCCTTGATACTAACTTGGGATCCATCTTATTGTAGCTCACCGACACCCATGAATCGTCCCTTGAAATCAGAAGGTACATTACTCCCTGCAAATATTCTCCTCCAACAACCCCTTTTTGGAAATTGTTCTTTGATTGAGCCTCTTCCCAAGAAGGTGCTAGTGTTGGAGTATTTTTTGTTTCCTATGCTCAAGAAACTACATCTCTGTCCTACAAGTTAGAATTTGAATTTACCAACAATGTGGCAGAATATGAAGCTCTTGTTTTGGGCTTAAGGGATGCAAAAGATATGGGGATCAAGAAAATATCTGTGTTTGGAGATGCAAAATTGATTGTTAATAAAATTAGAAATATGTATCAAGCTAATCATCCTAGGCTCGGAACCTATATAAATGAAGTGTGGGGCCTGATTGACAGTTTTTTCTTGGCCTTCAATATTATCCATCTCTAGAGAGGAAAATGCAGTCGTTGATTCTTTGGCTACCTCAATAAGTAATTTCAGAATCCCTCTGCCACCTAATCTCAAGGATGGCATAGAAGTAAAATATAGACCCTCTATACTTGACAATGTCAAGCATTGGAAAGTGTTTGAGGATGATCTCAAAATCAAAAGATTTATGGAAACTCTTGAGGATTTTTTCAGCGTTGCATATTGATCAAGACCAAGACTCTGCAAATAGTCCCCATGTTAATGAATTGTTGAGTAAAATTGTTGATCATCACATTGTCCAGTTACCCAACAGTCACATCCCTAAGGGACTAGTCCCTTTAGAAATATTATTTGACAGAAATGATGTGGCAGTAAAGCGTAAAATCTCAAATGATGATGTTGATGTGGCTAAGTGCAATATTGGCATAGAGAAGGATCCAAAATTTGTCAAATTGTCAAGCAGCCTGTCAAGAGAGAAAAGGGCCGAGTATACTGAGCTATTAAAAGAATTTTTTGATGTGTTTGCTTGGACCTATGAAGACCTCATAACTTACGACACTAGTGTCATTGAACACAAAATCCCACTGAAGGAGGAAGCCAAACCAATTAGGTAGAAGTTGAGACAGATAAATCCTATGTTGTTTCCTATTATTGAAAGGGAGGTGAAGAAGCTTTTGAATGCTTAGATTATTGTGCCTTTGAGATATTTTGAGTGGGTAGCCAACCTAGTCCAAGCGAGAAAGAAGAGTGGAGAAATCAGACTCTATGTTGATTTCAGAAACCTAAACATAAGTTCAGAGAAAGACAATTACCCGCTGCCAAAGATGGAACATATATTGCAAAGGGTGACAGGCGCGTCCATGATTTCCATGATTGATGGATTTTTGGGCTACAATCGGATCTATGTCCTGCCTGAAGACAGAGAAAATACATCCTTCACCACTCCTTGGGGCACATTCATGTATGCCAAAATTCCCTTTGGATTAATGAATGCAGGAGCAACCTTTTAGCGAGCTATGGACATCACCTTCATTGGGGAGAGGGATAAATTTATGGTCATCTATTTGGATGATATAATATTATTTTCCAGATCTGATAAAGAACATTGTTGTCATGTGAGGAAAGTCTTCTTGAATTGCAGAAGGTTTGGTCTTTCCCTAAATCCTAAGAAATCATTGTTTGTCGTGGAGGGAAATTTGCTAGGGCACATAGTATTAGCTGAGGGAATTAGAATTGATTCAAACAGGGTAGAATATATTCAAACCTTGTCACTTCCCATATCCAATAAGGAAGTTCAGTCCTTCTTGGGAAAAATTAATATTCTGAGAAGGTTTGTTTCAAATTTTGTTGAACAAGTGAAGCATATCAAAACCATGCTCAGAAAGGGGAATGAAGTAAAGTGGAATGTTGTGTCCCGAGAATCCTTCAGCCAGATCAAGAAGGCGTTGACTAAGGCACATGTGCTTATCAGTCCTGATTATTCCAAGGATTTTCTTATTTTCTCTTTTACTTATTTTAACACAGTGGTAGTTGTTTTACTGCAAAAGAATGATGTAGGGCTAGAACAACCTATTTCCTTTTTCCACGGAGCATTGAGGGATGCAGAGATCAGATACGACATCATGGAGAAGTAGCCCCATGCCTTGGTGAAATCTCTCAAAGATTTCAGAGTCTATGCTCTGCATTAAAAAATCATTACATATTCTCCTTCATCTTCTGTGAAGGATATTCTCATTCAGCCTGACATAGACGGGAGCAAGAGCAAGTGGATTGCCAAAATCCTTGAATTCGGTCTGGAAATAAAACCCACCAAGATAGTTAAAAGAAAAATATTATCCAAGTTGTTGGTTGAATCTAATTGTAAATATTTGGGGGTTAACTTCATCAATGCTTTCTCGAAAAATCAACAGGGTGAACTGGCCAATAGAGAACCTCAGGGCAGTCCTCCATTAGCAGAATGCGCTTGGTACAAAGATATTATATGTTTTCTGCAAGATTTGCGACCTCCAGATGGTATGGGAAGAAGCAAGGAAAAGCAATCAGATATTACCTTATTGAGCAGGTTATGTATTGGAAGGACCCTCTAAGAGTGATTTTAAGATGTCTAGATCCACAGAAGGCCCAAAAGATTATATTTGATTTCCATGATAGCTTATGTGGGGGGCATCACTTCTAGAAAACCACAGCCTACAAAATTCTTAGGGTTGGGTACTACTGGCCTACTCTATTCACTGATGTCTGTGAGAAAATCAGGGCTTGTATTAAATGTCAAAAATTATCGGGAAAGAAGCAACTCAAGTCCCATCCATTGAAGCCTGTAATAGCTTTGGGACCCTTTCAAAAACGGGGCCTGGATTTTATCAAGTAGATTCATCCTCCTTCAAGAATTCATCACAGATGGATTTTAACTGCAACAGATTATTTCACCAAATGGATAGAAGCTATCCCTACCAGGAGCGCTTCTCAAAAGGTGATCATCGATTTTCTTGAAGATATCATGGCAAGGTTTGGTTGTCCGAACCGAATCATCACTGATAATGTTGCATCCTTAGAAGTCGAACCATTGATAAATTTTTGTGAGCATTTCAAAATTTTGTTGATCCACTCTACCCCTTACTATCCGCAAGTCAATGGATTAGTAGAATCCTCTAACAAGAGCCTGATAAAGATCATCAAAAGACTGTTAGAGTACAACAAGAAAGCATGGGATTCAAAGCTCAAAGTTTATCTGTGTATTGATAGAGTGACAACAAAGAGATCCCTGGGCATCTCTCCTTTCCAACTTGTATATGGGACTGAGGCAGTTTTCCCTTCTCATCTTGCCCTGCCTGTAGCGAAATTCTTCCAAGACTGCCAAGGAGATCCTGATGACATGATCAGGAGAATTCATCAGCTGGTAGAGGTACAACATACTAGAGAGCAGGTGATGGATATAATGCATGATTGTTAGCAGAAAATCAGGCAGGCCTTTGACAGGAAAGGAAATAAAAAGGATTTCCAACCAGGAGATCTAGTACTCAAGTGGGATGCGCCCAAGTAGGGCAAGGGAAAGCATGGAAATCTTGAAGCCCTTTGGGTAGGACCCTTCCAAATCTATGAGAAGTTCCCAAATAACCCTTACAGGTTGCAGGATTTGAAGGGAAACGAAGTCTTTGGTGGCCTTGTAAATGGGAACTTCTTGAAAATGTTTTTTGTTTAAAGCCGCAATCAACGTCCTACCATTATAAACACCATTCATTTTTATGTTTATTTTGTTTTGTTTTTAATTAAATACTCCACAACACAACACTAGGGCATTGAAATCGCGAAAAGATTTCTTTGAGCCTCATAGGGAGGACTCTATCCCCCATCGAGCCTAATGTTAGCACATAAACTTGTCAAGGTATTGAGAGTTATGTTTTCTTCCTAGGTTTCTAATTTTTTTTGTCTTTCCTCCCTATGTAGACCCAATTGTAAATTTTTCCTCTCAGCTTGTATTTTTCCTTCTGTTTTCCTTCATCCAGTTGATCGACCTGTTTTCCTTGTCAGATCGCCTGAAAGATATCGGCCATAAGCCTTTCTGTTTTACCTAGGTTCGATCATTTCTCCCTTTGCCTCTGTCATTGATCCTCTTATTCTCCCTGAGCCTCCTTCTAGTCACCCAAGTAATCGTTCACAGGCCGCAGTCATGACAACCAAGCGCAACACTTGAAGTGATTTAATGTAGACACAAATCAAGTGAGCGGGAAAAGATCAACTTTCAATCGCAGAGATCCTTCAAGCCGATCACATCAATGTACATCGGGGATCGGGATCATAGAATTGCACCAAGTTTAGCATCAAACAGAGGTGCAAAGTCGCAAGGTCAATCCTAGCCATTGGTATGGGTAAGGACGTGTGGAACAAGATTAGTATTTCATGGTTTCGTGAGATGGAGCGGTCAAGAAGAAAAGTCATCAAAACCCGTGAAGTGAAAAATCCTGAAAAGATCGCAGTCATTGATAAAAAGAGATATCCAGGCCATTGGATCACTTTTTCCTGATTTCGTGAGTTGGGAAAGTAGGAGGGTGAGTTTTGAATACTCGCGACACATGAAGTTTTGAAATATCTTAACTGTCTATTCCAGGAGGACATGTGGCGCAAGATCAACATGAAGAAATTCATTTCAGTGAAGCTGAAAAGGGAACTGTTGATAGTCGAGGTCTCGAAATGTTGATACAATCTGGGTCATCCGATGCAAAGAGACGTGTGTCACCCGATTCGAGCATCACGATTTCACAACTTGGAGTTTTGAGCACAAAGCACATCATGAGTTCGTGAAACATGAAATTGCGATGTGTCTATGTATTAGGCCCACAAGCACAGCCTAGGGTCATATGAGAAGTGAGGCCAATGAGAATTAGGCACCTATTAAGTAGCAAACCCATGAAGTTGTTTGATGAGATGATCATGGTCATTGGTTTCAAGACAAATCCAACCATTGATTTGGATGGGTCGTTTCACGACTTCTAGCATCAAGATTTTAAAGTCAAGGGGAGTGAAAACTCTTGAAATGTGAAATCTCAATATTTCAGAAGGATAAGCATGAGGTCAAGACCTGCGGTCACATAGGACAAAGGAAGTGGGGTTGCGCAAAGAATTAGTGTGTCTGATTTGTTCATGGAGAAGTATCCGACGTAGTCTCAATGCGCCAAGGTTAATCCAAAGGGAGTGTGAGCTCAGATGGAACGTTCATGGGTGTCAATCCTCATCCCGATCCCAGGGAAGGTAGTTAATGAAAGTGGGGAAAGTGATTGAAACCTCGTTTCACCACATAAATGGAAAGCATGGAAATTTCAGTCGTGGAGGGTGAGTTGTCAGTCGAAAGTTCACCTGTCATGGATTTTCTTGTGAAGCCCATACCGATCTGATCTTGCATTTGACAGAGGAATTTAAGTGCAGTCTGATAGGATAGGATGCAGTCGCCAAGCCTTGAATGCAGCGGCCAGAGTGCGCTTCTGAAGGGAGCAATTTTATTTGAGTACAAATACTCACTTGTAATATTTTTTTAGGGTCGATGGTAGAAAAAAGATCTCGTATTGTAAATATTTAATGAAGCTTCTATTTTTTCTATCTATGTTATGTAATTGATGTTGGACACACCTACCACACTTAGAGGGGGGGTGAATGAGTGTGGGGGTATTTTCCCAAAACTTCCCTCTTACACAAAAATTCCTTAGTTAACATTCAACATTTTCTCATTACTCATTGTTGTCATTTATAATCAGTTAGATGTGAATACATATCAGCAACATATCATCAACAAATCATCTCCACAAGGAACACAAAGAACACAATATGTATGTACATTTTTTCTTTTTCTTATGGACTTCAATCTGGGGGTTTTTCAGCAACAACTGAATAGAGTACAACTCTATAAGGCACCATCTCTATATGCAAGACTCAGCTTACATTCTCAGCACCAACTGAGATGATACAACAATCCTCAATAGATATCAATATGCCAACATAAACAAGTGCATCAACCATGCACCAACCTATGCCAAACAACCTGTAATCAACCTATACCATAAACAAGTGCATCCAACCATGTACCAAGTATATACCAATCATGTGTCAACTACTCATCAACAATGAATCATCAATATGTAACAACATCATCAACTATACACCTCATGCATGTGCCAACTCATCAACTATTTGTCTCAACCATGACTAGTTTTGGATTAGTCAACAACCCCAACTTGAAATAATCATAACTTTGTACCTGTAATGAATAAAGATTTGAAACAAATAAAAATGTTCTTCAGTGTGTTTTATTCAATTCCTGCAGGTGGAACTACTTGGAACCTCTCAGAAAAGGAGTTATAGAAAAAATGGCATACCTTGTTGAATTCTAGTGTATTCTAGAGAGTGACCTTGTAGAGTGTGCCCCACACAAAATATTCATTCAATTGATATGAAACTATTACACAACATACTAAATATTGTACCCTAACCACCCAATTTTTCCTCACTTAATTTGGATCTGTTATGAAGAAGTTATGACATTTTAACCCAAAACACCTATTTTTGACTAGTTTCAGGACTAGTCGCAAACCCTATTTTCCACGGAGTGTAACTCCCAAAATACAACGACCCACATAATTAATGTTTTACCACGTATACTTAGGTATTTTTTCTCAATGGAATAGCAATTCCATGGTCGGAATCCTTATAGAAAAAAAATTATAGCGAAAATGGTGAGATGACCTGTAAATAACATACCTTAGAAAGCATCATCAAAAGAATTTATCCTCCCTTCAATTTTGGCCCACTTTTCTTCACCTTCCTTCTAAAATTCAGCTTAGATTTCCTTGGTTACCTTATTCACCTGTAGATATTCAATATTCTCAAGTGTTCCACACCAAAAATTCTCAATAATCTCTCACAAGAAGCTCTCCATCAATACTCCAAAAGATATTGTCAAGAGAAGCTCTCCATTTATCCACAAAAAGGATGATCTACAAGAGACCATTGCTATCTTATTTATACTTTCATCATCTAGGTCACTTAAACCATTTTTAGGTCACTTAACCCATTTCTAGGTCACTTAACCTATTTTCCTTATTTTAGGGTTAACCACTTTCCATAAATAAAAATTTCTCCAATATTTTATCATTTAAATATTCCTTCTTGATTTTCTCATTTTACTTTATCATTTCTTGATTTTTTCACTTCTCTTTATTATTTAAATAATCCACCTTGACTTTGTCACCTTACTTTATCATTTAAATAATGATTTCTTCTTTTAGTTCACTTAACCCATTTCTAGGTCACTTAACCTATTTTCCTTATTTTTAGGGTTAACCACTTTACATAAACAGAAGGTTCTCCAATACTTTATCATTTAAATATTTCTTCTTGATTTTTTCACCTTACTTTATCATTTATTGATTGTGTCACTTCTCTTTATTATTTAAATAATCCACATTGACGTTGTCACTTTACTTTATCATTTAAATAATGACTTCTTCTTTTAGGTCACTTTGACTTCTTTGACCTTGGGGGCTTCAAGCCTTCATGTGGGGATCCTTCATCTTCGTAAGGCCATAACTCTCAAACCATGAGGAGTTATGTGGCATTCCACATACCACCAAAAATGGTATGACAATCACTATTCATCTAGGATAGTTTCACCAACAATTTCCTTAATATTCATCTCATTATTCCACATACAAGCATGGGTCATCCAACCATTCTTATAGGATAACTCAATCCGTAAAGCGTCTTCCCATGAGGGCTTTCACCATAATGGGACCACTTTTGAGTTCATCCATTTTTGCACCTTATAAATCATGATAAGAAAATAATGAGAGCAAGGGTCCTCCAACCATTCTTCTAGGATAACTCAATCCACAAAGCGTCTTCCCGTGAGGGATTTCACCATAAGGGGACCACTTTGGAGTTCATCCATTTGTGAACCTTATCAATCATGATAAGAAAATAATGAGTCATCTATACATTTTTCCAACAATGCAGCATATACCAATGAAACCACAACGATCCATCTTCATCATGTATAAATGACAACTCATTGATCCATGTTCATCATATCAATGACAACTCATTGATATCATCTTCATCTATGCATTCTCATCAAGGAAAATACATATTGTATTACATCAATAATCAATCAATCAATACTTTGACGTCAATCAATCACTTGACATCAATCAATCAAACCATTGGCATCAATGACAACATGATCCCACAATCTCCCCCTTTGGCATTGATGGCAATACCAACATTGATGTCAACACCAATTACCAATTATTGATGTCAACATGCTCTACATCAATATTCAATGTGACTATCTCTCCCCATCAATAAACATCAATCACATCAATGTCATTAACTCTCCCCCTTTGACATCAATGGTAAAGGGCCATTCTCATCTTGGGGCTGCTCCCCTTGCTTGAACTATCCTTGGGGTTGATCCCCCTGTCTGAATGCTTTTGATCTTCCTCTGAATAATCTCTCCCCTTTTGAACAAGGGATATCACTCTTATGCAATGCTGAAGATACATCGAACATACTCCCCCTATGACCATTGATCCCCCTGAAATTATGCTCATGTGCTCTTTCTTCAAGTATAGGGCTCTTTTCTAGGTATGCATATGATAAATATATCCTCCTAGAATCATGGGAAGAAGAATGACTCCCCCTATGGGTATGTCTCCCCTATCGTTTATGCAAGATGAACATTTTGCTACCATATAATGATCCTTGGACCTGTTCATGCATCAAACTCATGCCATACCAAGCATCATGAAGCAAAAGATAACAATGAAATAAATAATCATGAGCAAAATATCAACCAAGTACATCCTGTACAAAATGTGTGCTCATCATGCACAACACCTATGTACATCAACCATGTACATCAACATCATGCAATGTGCCAAAAGATATAATCCATGGAATGTATCAATCATATGCCTTTATCAACATGCCAACATGTGCATCTACCAATATGACAACCATGTGCATCTACCAATATTCCAACCATGTGCATCTACCAACATGCCAAACAATGTATCATATCACTCATGATATGTCTCCATCATGAACCAAGTGCCACAATCAGGTATCTCAAACAAATGTCAATTGTTGTGCTAATCAAGTAGTACTAATGGTGTAGTATCATCAAGCATATGTCATCTATGAGTGTACCAAAAATGTACATTAATAGATCGGAATCAATCCATACTCATGGGTTAGTGTCATGCACTCGAGATTTTATTTTACATAATCCAATAGATGAACACTTAAACCTACATCAAATAGTGTCAGAACCTGCAACAAACAATGTCAGACCCTGCAACAGAGTGTTATACCATCACATCAAGATGCAATCCATGTGCATAGCCTTTTTCTCAAGGCTTTACCACATATACGCGATTTGTTGCCCAACAGCTCACATATGTACATGACCTATACAAGTTCAGCCTATGTGTGTACATGACTGATACCACTGTCACCCATGTATGCTTCAGTAGATGACTTACTTGAGCTTCCCCTCATTCTTTCATTCTGTTTTGGTTGCTCAGTCTTCTTCACCGACTTATGTAGATGTCCCTGCTCCTCAGAACTTGAGCTTTGAGCATCCATATTTTCAAATATGTCTCCCTTCCTTACCTCATTCCTTCTTCTAGCCATGTTATTTGAAGTTCTCATCATGGACTTCCTTCTTGTGTTCCAACAGTCATGGGATTTGTGGCCAAATCCACTACATATGTAGTATCTCATAGTGTTACAGTGAACAACAATGTGTCCTAGTTGATCACATCTCCAACACTTCATGGTGTTATAAAATCTTCCATTATATCTCCTTTCGTAAGATCTACATTCAAAAGCTTTGTGACCATATCCATTACATGAATAGCAATGCCCATGAAAAATACTTTCATACCTTTTCTTTGGTGTCCCAAGAATAGATTCTTGGTGTCTTCTTTGCTTTGTTCTTTTGAAATTTTCTTTGCCTTGTGTAGATGGTTGCTTTACAACATTGTCTTCCTTATTTGATGGATTTACCTCATGCTTCTTTGAGGTGATTGCTTCAGCATGTGTATCTTCTCCTTTGTATCCAAGACCTTAATTATCATATGGTGTTCTTTGACTTTCTAATATCTCATCCAATTTTAGTGATCTATTCATGAATTTGTTTGAATTTTCTACCTTCTTTCTAAGGTCAACAATTTCAGCTTCTAGCTTACAACATGACTCTTCCTTTTCATTTATTTGATTCTTCAATAGTTTCTCTATTATTTTGGCTTCTTCAATTTGGGTCTTGAGATGGA
>ML783004.1:109092-144509 GCA_009831015.1 Picea engelmannii
TTTCTTCTATTCTTTCCATGGGATAACTATCATCAAACTTTACACAAATTGTTTCTAGATCATCTTCTTCACTTGAGAAAAATTCAACATCATCACATTTTGAATCAATGCAATCAAGAGTCTTTGGAGATTCTTTACCTTCACTTGAAGTATCTTCAATATCTTCCTTCTTGCCAACATCATCACATGATTCTTTTCCTTTAAAATCATCACATATGTAATCAAGAGTTAGAGATTCTTTACCTTTGATAATCTTGGCGGAGTGGTCTTCAACATCTTATTTCTTTTTTTATATGTCTCCTCTAGCTTTAGCCATAGATCCTTGGTAGAAGTGAATTGTCCCATGCTCTATTTGATAGGGCTTGAAAGTCCACTAAGAATGGTCTTGAGAGCCAATGCATCATTCTTCTTTCTTTCCCTTTAAGCTGCAAACTTTGACTTGTTCTTCAATGGAACTAATCCACCAATGGTTGTTTTCTAAATAGTTGCTCCCATTGTCTTCAAATACACTCTCATCTCTATTCTCCAAGTAGAATAGTTTTCCTCATCAAGGATTGGTATTTCATCATCCATTTGTGTGTCTATGGATCTCCTTCAAGCTTGTTAAGGCTTGTGGTGAATGCCCTCTCTGATACCAATTGTTGGACACGCCTACCACACTTAGAGGGGGGGGTGAATGAGTGTGGGGATCTTTTTCCCAAAACTTGTCTCTTACACAAAAACTCCTTAGTTAACATTAAACATTTTCTCATTACTCATTGTTGTCATTTATAATCATTTATATGTGAATACATCAGCAACATATCATCAACAAATCATCTCCACAAGTAACACAAAGAACACAAGATGTATTTACAATTTTTCTTTTCATTATGGACTTCAATCCGGGGGTTTTTCAGCAACAAATGAATAAAGTACAACTCTACAAGAGAACCAACTCTATATGCAAGACTCATCTTACATTCTCAGCACCAACTAAGACGAGGCAACAATCCTCAACAGATATCAATTGGTCAACATAAACAAGTGCATCAACCATGCACCAACCTATGTCAAACAACTTGTAATCAACCTGTACCATAAACAAGTGCATCCAACCATGTACCAAGTATATACCAATCATGTGTCAATTACTCATCAAAAATGTCTCATCAATATTTACTGTATTCTAGGCACACCATTTTTATCTATGGTTTCACCACATGGTTCATGCACTCCTGGTGGACAACCTGGCTATTTTATTACTGTCCCAGCTACCAAACATATTCCATGCACAAGGATTTGAAAGTCTACATAAAGGTATTGTGACATCACATTGTTCAATATATCCTAGGCCATACTTAGGATAATTTGGGGTTCTGGTTCCCCTATAAACCTCTCTTAAGCGGGGATCAAGATCTTGTATGGATGGCATATAATGTATCATTCCACAAATAAGAGATGCAGAGGTAGATGCAGACATTTCTATGGTGTTTTGGATAGATCTAACAAACAAGTTTTGACTTTTGGAATCCATTCTAGATATTTCTATCTTTACACCGAAAGGGAGGGCGTTGAGTATTACTACCTTCTCTGAGCAAGGGTTCACACAGGCTTCTGGCCTTATCCCCAGGTAAAGACTAGAAAACGTAGAATAGGTTTTATTAACAGATAGAGAACTTGTATACAAAAAATGCGAATAGCTATAACATATCGAAAGAGGCTGTTATCATACCCGGGGCAAAAAGAAGTGTGCTGCCTCTGATACCATTTTGTAAGCAGGGGCCTCCTCTGGAAGAGAATGAAGCTTGTTGTATATCTTTCCTCTGTGCACATTGATTTCAGACACCCATCATAAAGTCACCCACTCGAAGTCCATCGAGCATTCCCGTTCTGAACCAGTGTTATTTCAAGCTGATATGCGAGTCTTCTGGACTAGCCTTTCTGGTTACCACTGCCCTAGCGGCCACCTGCCTTGCGGGACTTACTACCACCATTCACTGCTGCCAACAACCCACCATCTAGAAAACCTTACTCACAGGAGCAAGCAATTAACGGACTCGAATGAAATCAACATGAAGCTACTTGAATCATTGCACAGAATAGAAATATCAGAAGTTTTGCGGAAGATTTTTATATTAACATAGCCAAATGGCCTTCGGGTATTATAGAGATATGTGCAGGATGCACTGATAAACGACACTCAGACTCAACTCTATTTGCTTCTGCCACTTTAGGTTCGTACTGGCCAAGCCAGAATCACGCAGGCTTATCAAAGCAACCTAGACTCAGAAAGACTCGAGCTTCAGACAGAAGAGAAGCTAGAATGACTCAAAGACTCAATAACTCACACTGACTACCTCTGCCTCGAATGAGTTTCTCCTCCTCCTTAAATAAGAATTTCAAGAGAAGGAGTAATCATGAAGCATCAACCTGACTAGACTGATGGTCCCATATGTTGGCCATCATAAATATTCAAAAAGATTTGTCGGGGTGGTCCAGCAGGATTCCCTGATCAAATCACCGAAAGAAAATGTACTACTAGAGGGGTTGTCCTGCAAGATTCCCCTTTTACGGATACATAGATAAGGTATCATGGAAATGTGGGTCAAATCCCACCAAAAGTCGGAGAAGTGCTCCAAGTTTCCAAGATTCCTTTAAGACAAGACATTACTGAGAATGTACAAAGTGGAGTTGATAACGACAACCCACGGAAAACGGATGACACCACTGTCGGCCATCTAGACTTGAGTTAATCAAATGGTCTATCTTTGAATTCATTGAAAATATAAGGATCCCAATGCTGAGTATAGACTTGTCGTAGTAGGTTTGGATCATTATCATGATGTTCAGCAGCTTGTACCATAAACTTTGTTCTAAGAATCCAAGGATGCTTTTCGTGGATGAAAATATCTTTATATTCTTCTTCTGAAAATAGGTTATTGATAAAGTCTAGAAATCTATGATATTGCATGAACATCCTTGCAGTTTCTGTAAGATTTGGATTTATTCCAACAGGATTTAGTCCAAAAGTTTTCCACCAGTCCATCATCCAATCTAGTTCTTCCCATTCTCGAAATGCCTGTGAAAACTTGACTTGGCAGTAAAAGAAATTAAAATGGCTTGTCCATAAAAAGGCATTAAACCAAGTTGTTCTGTACTGATCATAATTTAACCCATGCAGTAATTCAGTAGAATCTTGTTCAAGCTAGTCTACAAGAGCCCTCATCCTATTGATTTGGAAAGAATGGTAAACTGGTGATCTGCACCATCCTCTGATAGAAGGTTCATACCATTGGGTGTCTGCTGCCCTTAGTCTTGTTAAATCACCAAACTCTATCAGATTTTCTCTGGAATTAATCGTGATTGGTTGGTGAATCTATCCTAAGACATGTTGTGGAGGAAGAACAGTAAGGCTGGTATTAGAAGAAAACCCTGGAAGACCGATTTCAAGTCTTTCGGAATGTCTCAGCTGCCATGTAGGTCTCCAATTTTCTTTAAAGATATCCCAAGGAGTATTGTCAGCAAGATAAGTGCTGACAGGCTTCTGTCTATCAGAGTCAAAAATTTCTACAACAACCATGCAGGTTAAATACCCAATGTGCAAATGCTTTTCTGAAATAAAAGGGATCTCAATCCTTGTGCATGGAATATGTTTGGTAGCTGGGACAATAATAAAATAGCCAGGTTGTCCACTAGGAGTGCATGAACCATGTGGTGAAACCATAGATAAAAATGGTGTGCCTAGAATACAGTATATGGGAAGTTCATCAATATGGAATCTCATACCAAGGCTATAATTCTTTATCAGAATATTTTCTCTAGGAACTTCATATTTAAATGCAACATCTTGGTTCCCTAAGCCAGTGATAGAGCCAAAACTTGGAGCCCAATATTTTGCTGGTATTTTTTCTTTGTGCAACAAGTTTACATCAGATCTTGTGTCAATGAGAGATATCAAATAAAATATCTCTTGACCAATTTCAAGCTGCAATTTGATATAATATTTCTGATAAGAAATAGGCAATACTTGCATTCCTGCAATTCCTTGTAGTTCTGTTGTAGACTTTTCTTGGAAGACTGTCTCAAATGGAGCATATTCTAATGGAGGAGGAATAGATTCCATTCTCTCTTTAATAAGATTAATTTCTTGCCTGGCCCAAGAATCTATTGGATATCCATTTTCAATTTCTTCCTGTAATATATCTACAATTCTTCTTAGAGCTGCCATCTCCATTTTGATTGAAGAGATATCTTTTGCCAGGTCTGTAATAGAAATGTTCTGTAGTTTTGGCTCTCTATTGAACTTAATATAATTTCTTGTGTTTTTCTCAAAAGAAGCGTCTAAAAAGAGGGGTTGCTTCTTTGTCAGATCAGAGGTTTGTAGCTTGGACTCAGCTTTGACGGTTTTGACATAGGTCTCAAGGAGTACATTTTTCATGTCTCCGTCTGGGAGGATCTTGATTTGGGCGAGCATATGAGCTTCACTGTCTCCTTGATAATTGTGCATACAAACTTTTAATTTTTCCATAGGGAGAGAACTGCTACTGGCGTCTTCAGAAAGGGATTTTGTACATACACACTGATAAGGATTGCTACATTTACATACATGATTTACAATCACTTCATCATCTGAAGTAGTTTCAGCAGGAGAAAATTCTCCTGAGGAAGAATAGCAACAGGATTTTAGAAGCTGTGCTTCTATTTTTGGATGATTGAAAGGGCCAAAGGGACAGTTATTTGTTTCATGTGTTTGGTCCCCACATCTGCTGCAAGGAAATCTTACTGTCCTTTTCCTTTCTTGTATTTCTTTTGCTCTTTGCTCAAAGAGCTTGCCTTTTCCTTTTCTTGCTGCTTCATTATCTGGGCATTCATGGGCATAATGGTCGTTTTTCTCACAAATCCAGCATTTGATTTGTTGTTTGGCTTCTGCTTTGTGGGTCTTCAATTTAATATCCTCGGGTCTAATATAATGAGTATTGGGAACATATTTATATTTTCCCTTTTTGTTCCTATCTTTCTTATAATCTTTTCTCTTTTTTCTGACCTGATATTCTGGATTTGTATTATAAAGACCATATTGCTCACATACAGACTTCTGGTCGGGTAAATAAGAAGTTTTAGACACAAATTTTTGGACTTTCATGCTAGTACATAGGCCTATTAAGGATTTGGTAATGATAGCATAAATTTCTCCCCAGGTATAGGTTTCATATGGAAGGGGAAAAGTATCCTCTGATTTAAGATACTCAACAAATTTACTGGGTAATGCTGCCATATAAACTTGTTTCCATAACAAGTTCTTGCTATCTTTAACTTCAAAAATCCTCTGTGTCCATTCTTTGTGGAACTGTTCATACTCTGACATTTTTCTGCATTTTGTATTCATCAGAATAGTTTCATGTTTGTCAGAGATCTCTGCCTCTGTTCCACACCAATGTTCTAGTATTAGTGTGGTTAATGCTCCAATCATGTTATTCATGGGCTTTCCATCAGAATGGTAGACAATATCTCCTTGTTCATCCTTCAAAGTTTCTGATTCCATCTTTGCAATCATTAAAGGAGATGAGATAACTTCCCACCATTTTCTAAGTGTTCCAATAAAGCACTGGATGATGGATTTGCAGGCTTGAACTTCCCCTTTTCCTTTCATGCACATAATCTTATAAGACACAAACATTCTATCAATTAACTGTCTTATCTATGCTACTGAAAGATTGTCTATGTTCCACTCTTGATACCATTCATCTGCATAAGCTTGTCCCTCAGGTAATTTTCCTTTTCCTATTAAATCAGGAGCAGCAGGCCTGAATGAGTGAGGAGGAATAGGTTCATAGTCTGGTCTTCGGATGATAACCATGGATAGAGGATCATCATCAGGTTGTTTTGAACTTTCGGGATGAGAAGTTTCAGGGGGAAAGAAAAATGGAAACTTCTTTTTAATGGATTTTTCAGAAGGATTATATACAGGGGATAATATAGAAATATGGGAGTTGAGGAGGAGGAAAGAAGAAGGGATGGGCTTATCTTCCTTGATGGTCTTTTTCTTAATATCTGTGAGGGACTTGCCTATTGTAGTTAATGTTGTCCCTAAACCTTCCATCAATTCTTCTTGATTTTCTTTAGATCTAAAGGAGACTTCATGTAAAGTAGTCTCAACCTTATCTTGGATATTTACAACTTTTTCATGAATCTGATTTACAGAATGGACAACTGTATTAGTGGATACTTGTAAATCATAGATTTGTTCTGCCTTGACCTGAGATTTTGGCAAATATATCTGGGTGGCCATTCCTCTCAAAGCAGTGTTTGTCCAGTTTAGTTGTTCTGACACTGACTGGACTCTTTTGTCTATCCCTGACAACTGATGTGCTTCTATTGTGAGTAAAGGGATAGATTTTGCTTGTTGGGAACTATCTTCAAGTAGAATACCCTGAAAGGGCGGAAAGGTAGTTTTTGATTCTATGATAGTTCCATCTATACTTTTCCATTTATGTCCAGGAGTATCAGAAGTTTCTCTTGTGACTTGGACAATTGGGGAGAGTTTTAACTTTCTCCGTTCATAGAAAGAGATCCAACAGTGATTCTCTTTCATGTACTCTTTCCATTCTTTAGATAATATTTGTTTTTCTTGTTCTGGAGTACTTCTGTTAAATTCTTCTGCATCGAGATTTGTAAACAGATCCCAGTTGGTCATTCTTTTGATCCATACTTCTGGAAATTCTCCTTGTTTACAACCAGTCATGATTGTGAGATATTTCATAATTTCTTCTATGGTTGGTTTAGTCATAGTTTTAGGCAGAGGATTTGAAAGTCTACATGAAGGTATTGTGACATCACATTGTTCAATATATCCTAGGCCATACTTAGGATAATTTGGGGTTCTAGTTCCCCTATAAACCTCTCTTAAGCGGGGATCAAGATCTTGTATGGATGGCATATAATGTATCATTCCACAAATAAGAGATGCAGAGGTAGATGCAGAAATTTCTATGGTGTTTTGGACAAATCTAACAGACAAGTTTTGACTTTTGGAATCCATTCTAGATATTTCTATCTTTACACCGAAAGGGAGGGCGTTGAGTATTACTACCTTCTCTGAGCAAGGGTTCACATAGGCTTCTGGCCTTATCCCCAGGTAAAGACTAGAAAACATAGAATAGGTTTTATTAACAGATAGAGAACTTGTATACAAAAAATGTGAATAGCTATAACAGATCGAAAGAGGTTGTTATCATACCCGGGGCAAAAAGAAGTGCGTTGGCTCTGATACCAATTTGTTGCATTTAAATATGAAGTTCCTAGAGAAAATATTCTGATAAAGAATTATAGACTTGGTATGAGATTCCATATTGCTGAACTTCCCATAGACTGTATTCTAGGCACACCATTTTTATCTATGGTTTCACCACATGGTTCATGCACTCCTGGTGGATAACCTAGCTATTTTATTACTGTCCCAGCTACCAAACATATTCCATGCACAAGGATTGAGATCCCTTTTTGTATGGAGATCCCAGTTTAACATATTTTTTATCCATGCCTCGGATACAGTAGTTTTCGAACATCCTCTTGCTAAGTTCAAAAATTTCCTGACTTCAGGGGAAGAGGGTTTCTTTATCCCTTTAGGAAGATACGCTTGCAGTCTACTTTCTATGTCGGATGTGCATTTGTCAAAGACAACTAGGACATGTGAATCATGAGGAAAGGGGATGTCAGAACATTGAGGATGTGGACAATGTTCTTTGGTAGTAGATACAGTGGGTGGAATATTAGTTCTGGGATTATGATGTTCGTGCTTGAACTAAATATTGGTATTATTTTCAAAAGTAGATAAGGATGACAGAGTAATTAAATTTCCAGAATCTAGACATTTGATAGAAAAAGGACCCTCTCCAATTTGTCTAGCTAATGTTTGTAAGGAAGAATGTACACAAAAGTTTGGAGGTGGAGGAGGAGACCTGGATGGTTTTGGCCAAGAATGAGTTTGGGTGAGTTGTCTTTGTGGGAAGGATAAGACAGCAGACTCACCAGTCTCTCGGATTTGGGCTGAGGTGATGGCTCTAGGTGTAGGTATCTTGGGAGTATCTATCACCCAGTCTTTAGGGAATGAGAGTTCTTCCCACTTGATAGTACTATGTTCAACCTTTTGGTTTAAAGCATCGGTGATTACTAAGGTGCTTGCCATAGAATCTTTGCTTGGAGCATGGAGAACAGCAGGAAACATGGTATTTGTGTGTCGAAAGCACCCTCTAACTTGTATGGATATGTTTGTACGTTTTTCTCTCATATTGAATCATGTTGTCTTTATTTGTAGCTTGAGGATATCTCCAAGCATTTCATCAAAAGATGATACAGCAAAATTTGGGTAGCAATCAAAATAGAAAGGACTGTTTGATAAAGGAGCAACGATTCCTCTAATGATGGAATCAGTGAATTTGTCATGAGTTAGGTCTCTGATAGTACATAGTACATAGGCATCTATACCTTTGTGTACCAAAGCATTGATGCCTATTCTGATACACCCAAAATGAAGAAATTTGGTTTTGTGTCGTTTTTCTTCCTGTTGGATTTCTTTAGGATTTAGTAAAGAAATGGTCTGCATTTCATTACTATTTTGTTGTATGGTACTGACAGATTCTTTGACAAATACTCTTGTGACTTCTTTCAGGTGGAACATATTCAGATCTTGGTAGACTCTACTAGGGCTTATGGAAGGAAGTTTCCATGCGGTCTGTGGATTTTCCTCTACCACTACTATATTAGCATGATTAATAGTCTGAGACTGACTTCTAGAAAACATGGATGCTAGGCTATCATTATTGCTGGAAGTACTGGTTTCTTCAGAATTTTTTATATCCCTAAATGACATTGACCTAGAATCCATTCTAGATATTTCTATCTTTACACCGAAAGGGAGATCGTTGAGTATTACTACCTTGTCTGAGCAAGGGTTCACACAGGTTGCTGGCTTTATCCCCAGGTAAAGACTAGAAAACGTAGAATAGGTTTTATTAACAGATAGAGAACTTTTATACAGAAAACGTGAATAGCTATAATAGATCGAAAGAGTCTATTTCAACTATACACCTCATGAATGTGCCAACTCATCAATTGTTTGTCTCAACCATGACTAGTTTTGGATTAGTCAACAACCCCAACTTGAAATAATCATAACTTTGTACCTGTAATGAATAAAGATATGAAACTAATACACAATGTTCTTTAGTGTATTTTATGAAATTCCTCCAGGTGGCACTACTTGGAACCTCTCAAAAAATTATTTATAGCAAAAATGGCATACCTTGTTGAATTATGGCTTATTCTAGAGAGCGACCTTGTAGAGCGTGCTCCGCACAAAATGTTAGTTACATTAATCTGAAAATGTTACACAACATACTAAAGACTGTACCCTAACTAACACATTTTTTCTCACTTAATTTGGATCTTTTATGAAGAAGTATGGTGTTTTTACCCAAAACACCTATTTTTTACTAGTTTCGGGACTAGCCACAAACCATATTTTCCACGGAGTGTAAATCCCAAAATACAACACCCCACAAGCTTAAATTTTTACCACAGATACTTGGGTATGTTTTCTCAATGGAATATCAATTTCATGGCCTGAATCATTATAGAAAAAAAGTTATAGAGAAAATGGTGAGATGACCTGTAAATAGCATACCTTAGAAAGCATCATCAAAAGAATTTATCCTCCCTTCAATTTAAGCCCATTTTTCTTCACCTTCCTTCTGAAATTCAGCTTATATATCCTTGGTTACCTCAGTCACCTATAGATATTCAATATTCTTAAGTGTTCCACACCAAAAATGCTCAAGAAGCTCTCACAAGAAGCTCTCCATCAATACTCCAAAAGATATTCTCACAAGAAGCTCTCCATTGATCCACAAAAAGGATGATCTACAAGAGACCATTGCTATCTTATTTATACTTTCATCATCTAGGTCACTTAACCCATTTTTAGGTCATTTAACTCATTTCTAGGTCAATTAACCTATTTTCCTTATTTTAGGGTTAACCACTTTCCATAAATAGAAATTTCTTCAATATTTTTTCATTTAAATATTCCTTCTTGATTTTCTCATCTCACTTTATCATTTATTGATTTTTTCACTTCTCTTTACTATTTAAATAGACCACCTTGAATTTATCATTTAAATAATGATTTCTTCTTTTAGGTCACTTAACCCATTTCTAGGTCACTTAACCTATTTTCCTTATTTTTAGGGTTAACCACTTTCCATAAATAGAAGGTTCTCCAATACTTTATCATTTAAATATTCCTTCTTGATTTTGTCACCTTACTTTATCATTTCTTGTTTTGTCACTTCTCTTTATTATTTAAATAATCCACCTTGAATTTTATCACTTTACTTTATCATTTAAATAATGATTTCTTCTTTTAGGTCACTTTGACTTCTTTGATATTGGGGGCTTCAAGCCTTCATGTGGGGGTCCTACATCTTCGTAAGGCCATAACTCTCAAACCATGAGGATTTATGTGACATTTCGCATACCACCGGAAATGACATGACAAGCACTATCCATCTAGGATAGTTTCACCAAAAATTTCCTTGATCTTCATCTCATTATTCCAAATACAGGCATGGGTCCTCCAACCATTCTTCTAGGATAACTCAATCCGTAAAGCGTCTTCCCGTGAGGGATTTCACCATAAGGGGACCACTTTGGAGTTCATCCATTTGTGCACCTTATAAATCATGATAAGAAAATAATGAGAACAAGGGTCCTCCAACCATTCTTCTAGGATAACTCAATCCACAAAGCGTCTTCCAGTGAGGGATTTCACCATAAGGGGACCACTTTGGAGTTCATCCATTTGTGCACCTTATCAATCATGATAAGACAATAATGAGTCATCTATATAGTTTTCCAACAATGCATCATATACCAATGAAACCACAACGATCCATCTTTATCATATCAATGACAACTCATTGATCCATCTTCATCTATGCATTCTCATCAAGGAAAATACATATTATATTACATCAATCATCAATCAAGCAATCCTTTGACATCAATCAATCACTTGACATCAATCAATCAAACCATTGGCATCAATGACAACATGATCCAACAATTGAGACTTCTTGTTTAATGAAAATCAGTTCCCTTTCATCTCTTTGTAACGGTTGTGTTAGAACACTCGAGCATGGAAGATCCAACTGAGGATAGTTATGTTTGTGTGATGTATATTTGATCATAGTGACAACACTGCCATTTTTAATCAGTTCTCTGTGTTGCTTTCCTTCCAACCCTGAATGACCCAGGCATGGACAATCCAGTTGGGCAATTGTTATTAAATTGTGATGTATGTTTGATTTCAGTTCATAATAATTTCATTTAGTTCCTTGTAGATCTAAGCGAAGAAGATCTTGTCTTCTGAGTTTTTCTCTCATCTGGATGTTGGAACACTAGATGTCCATTGCAGAACACTTCATTCTCCTTAAGTTCTTCCCCTACTCACCACTATACAACAAATCACTGACTAAAGTTAGATTAAGACCTCATTTGCCTATGCATGTGAACCCAATTTTTTGAGACTTTGTCCATTAGACCACCCTTAAATTTATTCATTGTGACATACAAATTGATGGGTATTAGGCTTACCCTCTCCGCAATCGGAGGGTGACTTTTGGTGCTAACATTGTCTTTTACCATTATTTTTATAATCAGATTATGAATCATGGTTCATCTTATTTTCTTTGATCTTAGCCACCAATGATTGTTTTGAGTGACATTCATCGATGTTGTGCCAGGGGATTTTTTGGAAATCACACCATTTTTTGGTGTCCTTATTTGTCTTCCCATGACACATATTTTCTTGTGGCTTGGACTGGTTTTCGGGAGGTTGTTTATTAGAGTCATCTTTATCATACTTTGGTTGTTGCATGTTTGCAAACCCAAACTCCCGTTTATTTTTGTGCTTAAATTTATGTTTGATTTTAACAACACATCGATAAGCAGCACCAAGTGATGAGATGTCTAGAAAATCCATTTCAGTTTGGATGTATCTGTGTAGAGACCCATGGTATTTCAGAACCAAATGTCATTCAGAATATTTGATACCCAACTTGGTGCACAACGTATGGAAGGTATTGGTGAACTCCATAACTTCTTGGCCTCTCTATTGTTGCAGTGTGGTCCATCTCATATATTGTTCCTCATAGTTTCCAACAGGGTAATAATGGTCCTTTACTGCATCCAAAAAAACATCCCAAGTGGGATCGACCCCATATATTCCAGACTCTTCTGTGGAACTTTGCTCCCAGTAATTTTCCCATCAATGTTTGACATGGGAGAGATATTTAAGGAGTGTGAAGGTGATATTTTCCCTATCAGAAAAATGGTGAATAAAGAAATAACCTTCTAGCAAATTTAACCATTTTTCTAGGGCGTCTGCATCTATCTGACCTTCAAATATGGGAATATCAAAATTAAAATGTACCTTGAAAGGAGAGTTGCTTCCAAAGTGGTTGTTTGATGAATATGTTCATGTTTCTATCAGAAACCATTGAAGGATGTGGGAAATATTCTCCATCATTTCGTCCCTCTATCGCGTGAGAGATTGCTCAATCAACAGATTGATAGAATCGTCGGTTCCGTCATTTTTATTTTCGTCCACCATGGAGGGATTATTGGGCATGCGAGATACATTGTATTCAAGAGAGACAAGTGCGAGACTAACTTGCTATACTCAGTCCTTGTCAGGGACATGCACTGGAAAAAAAATGATCAAGAGAAGCCTGCTCTAATACCACTGATACAGATTATTTTCGGCATGAAATGAGAGTGGAGATATAATAAAGAAATGTACAGAGATATCTCAAATATTCAATAATATAACAGAAATGTATCAGAGATGAAACCATAAACACAGAGATAAAGTAATACACAATTTTCTATTAATGAGTGAAAATGTACAAAGACTGTAAAATACAGAGTGAAAGACTCGCTAGAATGGTGGCAACTTATCTCTGAGAAGAGATGTGATGGCTACTCACATCCATAAGAATATTATTGTTACAATGAGGCTCCAAATTCCTTTTTAACATAAGTAAAATCCAAAACCCTAACCCTGGAATATGAAAATCCAAAAGGTTTGTGAGCCCGGATGGGGGTAGTTGATACGTCAACTTCCCGGGGGCGTAACTTTTGCATACAATATTTGTTTGGGGTGTTCGATACACCATTGGAAAGGTCTAACCGAGAAGAAAAAAAATTGATTGGTTTAAGCTAGTTCCTTTGGACATCCCTTGGAACCAAAATCCCAAAAAACACGTCATTTAGGGCCTCAAAACAGCCTCGAAGGAACCCAAAAACTGTCGAAAAACTGCCAAGGTGGAAAAAAAAAATCGAGCCAGTGGAATAAGTGGGTGGCCACTGATATCCACCTAGATTAGTGATCATTCTTTGGGAAAATAGATAGAAGAATTTTTACCCTCAAATTTGTGGCTTTTGCATGCCAAGGATCTATTTTCTCATCTTTGGAAAAGAGTGTCCCAGACTATCCAAACAGGAAAACAAGATCTTGAATTACATTGGGAAATGGTACTTTAAAGAGAGGCACACCTATTTAAGGATATATGGATCCATTATTCCACCACACCTATTTTCTGTGTATGTAGTCGTTAGATCGGTCATCGGAGAAATTTTTTATCAAACCATCATGCAAGGATTCAATGATACCCATGGGAAGGATAAGAAGAGGTTGTTTATTCCTTATGGATTTCAGATAGGGTACTATGTGGTCAAATATGCCAAGCATGCCAAGTAATAAGGCTAGGTGCACTTAGAATACCAGTTCATGACAAGGAGGTATACAAAGCATGATCCAAAATTACTAGCTCCAAATCATGTAGAGAAAGTGGTCTTGACTTGGGCATACACTCATGAAAAGTGGGAAGATGAATTGTTCACCGAGAATTCCGAAGACTGGAAAGAGTTGGAGAAGAGAAGGGCCAACCCAAATGTAACAATCTTTGCCTCTTTAATCTTAGAGGAGAAAATAAAAATGGTGAATCTTGGAGTCTCCTCTAGAAAAGGGGCTAATAAAGGTACACAAGGAGGAGAGGAAGAGCTCCTAGCAGAGAAGGATCAGTAAGTGTTGCAAGGAGAACAAGAAAGAACCATGGAAGAGAAAGAAGAAGAAAGAAGACTTCGATAAGAACAAAGAAAGAAAGACGAATAAGATGAAACATAGGAAGCACTCGTTGAGTAAAGAAGAGAAGAAGAAAACAAACAAAGGGAGTATGAATTCATGAAAAAGAGGAAAAGAGATCGAGAAGAATAGGCCCGACAACAAGAAGAAGAATCGAAGATAAAGTTGGAGCAGGAATGGGATGATGAGCTAAAAAATATGCATGAAGAAGTAGAGAAACAATATAAGAAATAATAATTAGAGATGATGGAGAAAGAGAAAGCATAATAGGAGCATAAACTCAAGCATGGCCAGAAAAAACCATCCATCACAGTAAATCCAAATGAATTCATTGATATGAAAAAATATGAGGAGAAAGTGGGAGAGACTGTTGTCCCTATTGTCAATGAAAACACCAATAATGAGGAGACTCCAACAAGCCCATAAAAAGAACAGAAGGAGGAGACAACAAAAGAGGGAAATGAATAGGATGACACTTCATGCCCAAACAAGAATACCTCCTCTCACTAAGACAAATATTATATTTCATCAACCAACAATGAGGAAGATCAGGACCCACTCCATGGGCATGAATCAAAGGTGTCCTCACCATAATACCAATGGGGAGACATGGGTGGTCAAAATACTGAAATTGATTAGGATGGTATGCAGCAAGGAAACCAAAACAATGGTAATGTGACAGATGGTGAGCAATAAAGAAATCATAATAATGAAAATGACACATGTGGATAAAATGTAGAGCATGATGAGGAAAAAAAACATAACATTAGCACCACCCCTGAGCAAGTTCCCAAGGATGATGGAGGAACTTAGAATCCAAATAAAAGTTTACCAGATGACTTATCATCTCTAGGACTAAATACGAGTGAGGAAACCAAGGCTAAAACCCAGGAAACTATCACAAATGATTAGAAGTCTAGTGAGAAATAAAACAATGTAGGAAAAGAATCTTCATCCAAAGAACGAACTCATGACCCTATATCAGAACACTTTTATACTTTGGGAAGTCTGAGTAATATATTGTCCTAGGGTGATCATCCCATTCCTAAACCAGTGGAGGAGGTGGATGACTTGGAGTCTTTTTATTATGATAAAAAGCAAAAATCTATAGTTAGGAGGACCCAAAAAAAAAGGAAAACCACACTGGAAAGTAGTGGGATGTGCACCTCGGAGGAGGTCAAAATAGACACCAAGAAGTCTAAGATGAGTCAATTCTATTCAATAGGAATTGTAACATCCCAGCCATCACCAGGCCGGGAAATGCTACCAACACAATCTTAACATTACCTTTACTGCTATAATACCAATTTGTAACGTCCCCAATGATCAGGGGATCAAATTTTGCTCAAAAATTCAAAGTGCTCGGAATCACTTCAAATCGAATGAGAGCGTAGGCCTCGTCGTTGCGAACCCAACGCAACTCGTTTGGGTTCAAACGGATGTCGGGAGAAAGAGATATCGCGTTATGTTCAAAATGGAAAACAGGCAAAAAAGCGATGCTAACTGTATAGTCCGTACAGTCCGTACGGACGATGACATTGCAGACCATACGGATGACATGGCAGGCCATACGCTGATGTGGAAGACAATTATTGGGCAGTTGGCATATGACGTGTTTTTTTGGCAGTGAATGGGAAGGCGACACGTGGCCTAATCAAAGGCAGTCATGTGTCACTTGTTTGTTGGTTAAAACCTTTGAACTCAGCAGGAGTCGACCCCGTGACCTCCGAGGCAGGGTAAAGCTTTGGGAAAGGTTGCCCAACCGGCATGCCCACGCATGTTCCTTGTTATGTATATGTAAAGTATTGTATTTAACATTGTGTTAATGTAGGTTTGGGCATGGACCGGGCCAGGGCTAAGCCCCGGCCCGTGGTCATGTGTTGTATTGTATGCAACTAGAGCTACGGTGGTTACCACCATAACCATATTATAATTGTTTATTATATTCGCGATTTGGCATACCATGTGACCACTATACATGTGCATGCGGGTTTGACATAAAGTTATCCAACGGTTGTTTAAACATTAAGCCCTGTTGTGTTGGTGCACGGTCATGTGACTGCCATGTGCCCATGGGCCTTGGTAGTTAGGGCCAGCGTGTAACGGTTCGACAGTTTGGACCGGTTGTGCGGTTGCACCCGGTGCCAATTTTTTATGCTTTAAATTGCGTGTGGGCTAGGTTGAGTCAGAGGAGGTGCATTTTTTAGATGCAGAGATAGCAAGCTTGAAGGGGAGACTTCCAGGAAGCCTATCTACTTCATTTTTTGGCCAAACAAGGTGCCGAAAAATCCCAGCTAGGGGTTTTTGGACGTTTTGAAGCCATTGGAGCAATCTATTTGGCATTTTGAGCATTGTAAAGCACATTTTTTAGCAATTTGAGAAAATAATACAAATGATCCATTGGAAGCTAGACCAGGAGATGTAGCCCAAGAGAGGGGTGAACTCCTTTATCATTTGTTGTGTTATGTGTTTTCTGTTCATTGATTATGGTGTTGTTTATATGCATCTTGAATGAGTAAATCCTATTAAATTTGTGTTGCAAAGTTGATCCATTTTCTTTTAACACATAAATTTAACTTGCAAATATTTTCAAGAATACAAGTCTTCTTCATTTTTAGATCACCCAGCCATCACCAAGTCAGGCAATGCTAGCGAAAATACATACATACATACAACATGAATTTTAATGAATTTAAAACACTTAACACAGATTTACTGCTACCATATAGATTCAATTAGAATAACAATAATTCATATATGCAACAGAATAAATGATAAGATTCAAGCATCAAAAACATGCATAACATATAAATTAAGCACAGAAATGATACTTATATTTTCAACTAGAATAACACCACCAACTGCGTGCAGACCTTCCATGAACCTCCCAGCCTTAGACCACATTGCTCATCACTCTCAGCAGTAGGTCACCCCCGAACTGGGACTAAGTTCCACCATGCAAGGGAATCCTAGGCTAGGAAAGGTCAACAGGAAGACACACAGTTTATGAGGAAGGGTTCTCTTCTAGGAGCCACTTATGCCCATTGCTCACAGACTCTCATTCCCCACATGCCTGTCCCACCCCAGGAGTATACACCTTCACTTTCACACAATCCATCGGTTGCTTCACCTCCCTTGCCTTGGGCTTCAGCAACAGGCCAGACCAGAATTCTCAGAGTGTTATAGTAGCTACAGGACCCCTTCCAAGAGAACTCACTTCCACAACACACTCTCTCACCTAGAGAGAGTTTCTCACAGGCCTGACAACCTACCTCTTCAACCACAACCACCTCTCTCACTTGGAGAGAGTGTTGCACACAAGCCTGACAACCTGCTTCTTCAACTCCGTTCCAGCACAAAAAGGACAGCAACAAGGCTCAGCAAGTAACAGACGAGGGTGACAAGCCACACTTAGCCAAGGGACTGTATGGCCACAACAACCCACAATTATAACACACACAGCATAGATAATTACGGGATGCTCAGGCTTCAAAAAAGACGTGGGCCGGCTTCATGGATTTGATTTTCAGAGGTGTGTGGCTATGCAAAGGTCCATTGCAGAGAAAAAACAAGTTCTGGGGAAGGATTCCAACAAACTCAGGTGTAGTATGGAAGAATGTCCACACAAACCCACAACACAGTTGACTTCTTCATCTTTAATTGCATGTGCCCAGGTCGACACCTATCTTCCTAGAGCTGCATGCACTCCATTTTTCATACATTCCTTTCCCAGGAACTTGGGACAACACTCATCAATTGTCCACCTTAGCCTTTTAGGAAATAATAATAAATTATTATCCCCTTTAGAGGTAAGACCCCTAGCTTAGCCTTTAGGCCCAACACTTAGCCTCCTACCTTACCCAACCTTATGGAAACTTATTCCCCCATCACTCTTTCTTTGTGGTCGGTCTACACGCAACGATGCTTTTATATTAACAAAGTGCATAATTACATGTATAAAACAGGCTCCTGGCCTTTAACACCTAGGCTCTTCGGCCTACTTGCACATAAGCTTACCAACTTACAATTGCTCGGCTCACCAGCTTACAAAACATGTTTACAATACATAGATATAATTGGGGATCATCCTTAGGGTATTACAAGCATGGCCATCTCACATGCCTCCTTGGACAAGGAAATTATGGAATAAAGAGAGTTGTAGAAAGCTAGGATTGAAATAGCCTCCCTTAAACACCAAGTGCAATATCATCAAGAGGATGGAGGCTTAACAAAATTAAATAAAGAACTACTCAAAGTAAATGAAAAACTCCTTAAGCTACAAATAGAATTAGTAATGAAGGAAGTTTTTCTTCAGGAGGAATCCTTGATATTCAGGATCACCCATAAGGACATGCTTTGATGGGAAAAGAAAGGATTTGGCGCCTTGGATAAAGTTGAGTTCATCTGATCAATACAAAAAGATAAAGGGGTTGAGGACCACAATAAAGAGTTTTTATTGGATGAGTGGTTGGCTCAAACACACTTGGCAGCTAAACATTGGGCTAAGATTGTGGATGAGCCAAGAGATAAAGTGGAAGAAGATTGGGAATATTTCCATCAGGTTTGGGAGAATTTGAACCAATCAATGGTATATCCCCAATTGCCAACTTTTGGATCTCCTATATTTTTTCGGTCGATTGATGAAGTATCGGCCAACTTGCAGTGATCGATCGATGAGTATAAATATTATATTGGTAAAATTTTCACTGTAGAGGGAGGGAATGTTGAAAGATATGTCATTGTCCAAGTTAGATCATCGATCAAATGAAGTAGTTGACTAGCATAATTTAGAAATACACTCTATGATTTTGTGACAGTAAACATGAGTTAAGTATGTTGATGGATCATCATAGGTTCCATTTTAGTGACAGTTGTACCAGAATTTTCAGAGAGTGTGTCGACTACGTGGGCATGTATGCAATCCCATGGAACTCTAGATCACCTGATTCATCATGACTCAAGATGTTGTCTATCTATTTTGAGTTTCTTATGTGGTTGTTTATTTTTGTTGTTAAATTTGTATAAATAAGTGAGTATGCCCGATAGAATGGGACCTTTTGGAAAACAGGCATTTTTTTGTTTATTGTACTCAAGAATAATTTCTACAGCTAATATTAAAGCTCTGCTAGAGCCTGGAAATTTTTTGGAACCAATTGTGTGATCTGCAATTATTGGGTAGATTATTCTATGTTTGATCGTTCTTATATCAATGTCTAGTAAGATGTTATTTTGACCAAGCAATCTTGTGAATCTTGAATACTACTTTCATTGATTTGTCACCTTTATTTAAATTTCCATGTTAATATACGTTGATTCTTTAACACAAATGATCAGTAAATTCATAATTATTTCTTTATAGCTAACATGATTTTACTTAGTTATTTGCATGCATGTGTAATGATTGTTCCTAGTTTTTCTAGAGAATTATTTCCAAGGAGAATATACATATCAGTTTACTTGTTATTTATTATCATATTTGTTTTGAGAAGTTATATTTAAGAGGAAATGTGTTATTATGCATGTTTTCTTTTGTTCGTTTGGTTGATAAAACTACTTCTTGTGAACCATCCAATCTTTAATCATAATATTTTCTAAAAAATTGCAAGAAAATTTTTTCCCAAAATTAAATAAATATCAAGAGGATAAAACCAACAAATCTTAAATCCCATCGAATAGTTGTCGAACCACTTATCTAGAGAATTACACTATTCCAAACAAAGAAGAGTCTAATTGGGCCTTGGCTTCAGGTCTAATTCCTACTATTAAGTAAAAGGGAATTCATCCCCCTCAATAGTTCGGTAGCTCGTTGGAAAGATCTAGTCGATAAGTACACATTCTGAATAGCCCAATAAATTCCTCCATGTATTTATCGGGCATTGTCGTGCCAAAAAAGAATGGTTTAAGGACTCAAAATGGCCCCATAAGTTTGGGACCCAAAAAACAGTAGAAAAACTATCAATATGTGGAACCATTTTGTATTAATGGAATAGGTGGGTGGCCACTAGTATTCACTTGGATCAAGTGTAGAGGTCACAACATCATTTAAGTGTGAGAATTCTAAGGTAGCCTCTTTAGTCCATACAAATTATTTTTTCTTCAA
Source organism: Picea engelmannii (assembly GCA_009831015.1). Classification (NCBI taxonomy): domain Eukaryota; kingdom Viridiplantae; phylum Streptophyta; class Pinopsida; order Pinales; family Pinaceae; genus Picea; species Picea engelmannii. Next base: position 129,378 of record ML783004.1, read on the forward strand.
GAGGTATGTGAGTGGGTTTGTAATGCATGCATAATTCTTAACAATTTTCCTATAATATCTTGTATGACCCAAAAATCCTTTAAGAACATTGGTGTTCTTATCAATGGGTCATTTTGTGATATCTTAAAATTTTTTAAGGTCAACCTTGACCCCTTCCCTTGAAATACTATGACCCAAATAATCTTCTTTTTTCCCAAAAGCATATTTGGACATTTTTACATATAATTGATTATTCTGAATAGGAATTTATCATCATGTTTAATGTGTTCTTCCCATGATTTCCTATATAAGTATATCATCAAACAAAACCAACAAAAATGTATAAGATGAAGTCAAGAAAAAATGATCATAAGGCTTTGAAAAGTAGAAGGAGCATTAGTCAACCCAAAAGGAATGACCAAGAACTCATAGTGCCCTTCATGTGTTCTAAAAGTTATTTTGTGGATGTTTCATTCCCTCAATATAATTTGATGCTATAATGATTCCATATATAAATTTGTGAAATAAGCCCCTCCATGAAGCTCATTTAATAGTTCATCAATATTTGGAATGGGGAATTTATCCTTGATGGTGATTTTATTTATATCTATGCAATCAAGACACATCCTTCAAGAGTTATCCTTTCTTATTGCCATCACTACTAGGGATGAAAGGGAACTCTTTCTTGGTTAACTGATACCTACCTCTAGCATGTCTTGTACCATTTTCTCAATCTCACTACTTTGTTGATATGGGTATTTATAAGGTATTTTATTAGGATGTGTACTTCCAAGTATGAGCTCAATTTAATGTTCACGATATTTAGATGGAGTTAACCCTTTAAGAATTTCTTGAAAGACTCTATGATGTGTTTCCAAGGTAGATTTTAATTCTAAAGGAAAATTTTCATTTTCTTGCTTTACTTCCATAAATTTAATTCTAAAAATATCTCCACTACAACCCTTTTTAGGAGATTTTGTATTCTATGTGATATGATTATTTGAGAGGGTGGATATTTTAACCCATTTAATTCATATTCAATTCCCTCTATTTTGAATCTCATAAATAATTCATTATAGTTTGTAGAAATTGCACCCAAGGTTCTCAACCATTGAATCCCTAGAACCACATCTACCGCTCCAATAGAAATGGCATACATAGGGATTAATAAGTTATAGTCTCCCATACTAAGTTTGTTATTATGGAATTTTCCTCCACAATCAATACTTTTCCCATTAGTATCGATACTTGAAAATTTACAACCAGGTACATGAAATAATTGAGACTCTCTACTGATCATTTATCAATGATTTTATGGGTACTACCTAAATCAACAAGTACTATGATTTTTTGCTTCTTGATGTATCCTACAATCTTGAGGGTTTGAGGTGTTGATAGGTCACTTGCAATGCATGAACTAATATTTCACACTTGGTATATTGAACTATGCCATGAAACATTTCCACATATTTTTCCTACTCTTTTGGGTTCACAAATTCTTCCTCACTCATTTTTATGGGTGCCTCTATTTCCTCCTCATCAATATTTTCCAATTTGAACAAATTTTATTTCTTTACATTTATACCCCTTGGATATTTTACTACTACAAACAAATCATAGTCATTTTTCTCATCTGCCATCCATTTCCTTCAATGATATTTGGGTGAGTTGAGGATCTATAGCCCTATCAGGAACAAATATATCTCTCTCTACTTCCTACAAATGTTATAGTGGTAGACTTGCAAGTAGCCATATTCTTGGGTTGAATATGACAAGAAAATTGCATAGTTTCATCAACCTTTTATGGAAGTTTTAGAACAGTCTCATGTTCAATGTCTTCTTTTACTCCACCCATGTAAGCTTCCAACAAATTTTTGTCACTTATAGTATCCATCATTGTGGCCAACACTTGAAATTTTGAATTACAATCCCCGACAAGACCTAAATTATTGATTCTTGATGACAATTGACTAAAGTAGTCGTGTTTGCAAACTTTACTATATTACACTTCTAGGCCCCTTGTAAATAATCCCCAAGTATAATTATAATAATGAGGGTTCCTTTTAACTACCCATTGATATGATTTTGTCTCAAAATATAGTCTCTAAGGAAATCCTTTTATTATCATCAATAATCTTATGCAATTCAAAGTACTTCTCTATTTGGTTTACCCATATAAAGACATATGTTCCATTAAAGTTTATTAATTTAACCTTAGGAAAGTGGATACCTTTAGGAACCCATACATTATTAGCTCCATTATTAAAGTTAAATCCTCCTAAAATATGATTATTGGTGGAAGGTTACCTAACCTAAATTTTTGTATCTTTATTTTCATAAATTCCTTAGGTCGTATTATCACTTTTCGGGAGCCTCTCATATAGGGCACATGTGAGCATGGCTTCATGGATTTCTATAACTCCATTTATTTATCTCTCGTTTATTATATTTCATCTTTGATGTTTTCTTATGAATGTGTAAAATCAACCTTTTTTAGCACCATATCATACATTCCCTTACATTGGTTCCTCAATTGGGATACTTGGTTCTCTATCTCTTCGCTTTCTTCATGAGTCATGGATGAGCTCTCTAGTGGTTTATCCATAATATATTTTTTTACACTACCCTTTTTCATGTGGGACAAATATAATATTTACTTAGAATTTTCATTTATTTTATCTTTACCTCACTTTTTGAAACACCTCAAATAGATGTCCCAATCAAAAGTTATGAAAGTTTCAAATTAACATACATTTTTAAGCCCTATTTGGAGAGTGTCTTGTTAACCAAACTTTAACCTGCTAAAACTTATCCAATTATAATCCTCTATTGATGTAATTTTTATAATTTTTACTCTTAGGTGTTATATTCAAGCTCCCATTTGTGCCATTTAATTTGGACCTTCCAAGGGAAAGTTATGTACACATTATTAGAACTTGTTGTTGTTTCCCTATTTTAGGGGAGTGAACTTGTATGACTTACCATATCACTAATAATTCACTTTCAGCTCTTAAATTTGGATCTGAAACAATACATTTTTTCTTCTTTACAATGAAACTAGGATAACTCAATTGTGAGACCACTAGCTTTATATATAATTGTTTTATGAGAACATCTATTTGAGACTAGCTTTCAGACTAGTAAAAACCCCTAAAGTCTATAGCCTACAACTCCAAAATTATAGCAAACTAGAATACAAAATTCTAACCCGAGGTGCTCAACTATGTCCTTATGCATCCTAAAAAGAATTCTCATAGATAATAACTCAAAAAAATAGAGAAAAAATAGTAAGATGACTCATTTAAAGGAGCCAACCCCAAGGATCGTATGCTCTAATACTAAATGTTATGTACCAAATCCTCCAAATAGCATAAAAATAGAAAGAAGAAGTAATATCATGTTGTAAGAATGAAGGAGAATGAATGAATAAGAATAGTCTTTCAAGGGGAAACCTCCTTTCACAATATATCAAATACACAAGATAAGATTCATATTCAAATGAATCTCCTTAATTTATAATTAAGATACAAATAAAGCATGGTGTATCATATATTCTAGGCTAACCTCACTATAACTATATAATAATGATGAATGAGAGTTAGGACCCTAACACACACACACACACACACACACACACACACACACACACACACACATGTGAAATATAATCCTAGTACACTAGCTCAAGTGGTTGAGGTCTTTGTGCTTCATTTAAGAGGTCTTGTGGTCAATCCCATGACCTAGCTACCTTTTTTATGTCATGAAAACTTGTGAACACATGTGGTTCCATTCTATTTATGTTGATGTAATGCTTATGATGACATGTTGTGATTTCATTTATATCTTTGATGATGATGTGATATTATTTTTATAATTCCATATCATGATGCAATGACATGTTGTAATTGCACACAACTCTTTGATGATGATATTTCATGATTAGATGTTCTTATTATGGCATGCTTGGGCATGTGGTTTCTTACTATTTAGGATGTTGTGATGACAATGATGTTGAGATGATTTTATGATCTCATGATGCATGGACAATTAGCATCCAATTCTTTTCTATGATGTGATGATTTTATGATTATAACTAATGCATTGGTTGCATGATGTAAAGTGGTGATTGAAACAAAAATCCACCCATGAGCCTAAAGGATCGGTTCATTCATTGATATCATGGGAACCCATGCCTACGAAGTAGGATATCTACAAAGTAACACCATATGGGTTGGGGACAAACTCAATCAATAATATTATGCTAGTGGTTCTCTTACCTTATGTGATGTTTGGTGGGACATATTACCAACTTGAGTACAATAGAGTGCCTTATATTAGAGTCATGATGCCAAAAGTCTAGAAGAAGAGCTAGAGTTGAACTTCTTAGTGGAGTTGTGAGGTTGCAATTTCGATGCAAGGGACTAAGTGCTTGGTTAAGTTTGGGAGGAAGTTTAGGATAGCCTTTCAAGATGCATGGGGTACATAAGTTGGTGTCCTAGACCAGACACCTGCTTAGGGAAATGAGGCCTCGATCCTTGGGGCCCCTAATAGGATGATAAGCTTTAAGACCAAGATCGATAGTTGGGAAAATGGATGGAGTTCTAGTCGCACTTCCCTAGGGTTGTGATGTGAAATTTCAATGCTTGTTGCAGTCACCTTGGTGTCTCTTATACTAGTTACAGTAGATGGTGATGGTGTAGAAGACATGGGAAGAAGGTAAAACCTATTTGTAACATAATAAAGTTAACTTTAAGATGAAGTTTCTTAAAAGGGGGAAGTAAGTAATGCCCCATATTATATATAATTGAAATAGTTTTACACTTTGGTGATAAAAATAAATAATTAGTTTTAAAAAATAGTTAAATAAATAAATAAGAATAAGAATATTAATAATATTTATAAATAAATTAACTAATTATATAATAAAAAAAGAAAATAAAAGAATAATCAAAATTAAGTAAAGTGAAATTTAAGTAAAAGATAAAAGAGATAATTGTTTGGGTGACAAGTGGAGTATGTGCATGAGAACTTTTAAATGGGGAGAATTAGATAATAATTATTTGAAGGATGTTGAGAAGGAGGTGAATGCATCTTTTACTTGCACATCTTGACCGTTGAGGGTTTTCTTTGGAGCTAAGGATTTAAAAGAAAGAGATAGGAATAGGAGCTAACATAGGGTATTGATTGAGAGTTGAGGGCTCACAATTGTATCCACTAAGAGGTTGGTTGGGATAAGAGTTGTCTCGCACACTTGGTTTCCTAGTTGGTTGCAATTAGAAAAAACAAGTAGCTAGAGCCCGAAGGTTCCATCCTCACCATGATTGTAAGTAGGTTTCATTCTGAATCTTTCAAATACAACTCTCACACGATGTTACCCTTATCATTGATTTATGAAATGAATAATTGTATAATGTGTTAGAAAAACAGGACCGTGGAGCAATAAAATAAAACAAATACGGAAATAAAATACAAAAGATAAACAATACAATAGAGACACATATATATGTGGTTCACCCAGTGCGGGCTACGTCCACCAGAGAAATTGCCAGGTCCTTCCTTTATTATTATCCAGCAAATGAAGGGATACAACCTACAGAAAACCCATTGTAACTTCCTCTTCTTTCTCTCACATTCTCCTATCTCAGAATACAATATTCGCCATAATGCATAGCCACAATACATTTCCCCCATAACAGAGGGTTTCCTTCTAGGGAAAAAAACCCTAACATAATTTCTACCGTTAGATCTATGACCTTATAATGAACGGTCCAAATTTACAATGAAATTACAATATACACTTAAAAGGCAATTTTTTCCTTCGGGGGATTCGCCCCCGGACCCCATAGAGGGGGTAACCCCCCTCTGCACTCCCCCACGTGGAAGAGTGTATATACTTAAGGGGTGTAAATACTTCATGGGGTATAAACATGGCTGAAAACAAAAGACCTCTGAATCAGAAAGATAATTAGGCTCCACAACCAACATAATGTTAATGCTTATGTATTTATTTAAATGTTAATTTGAATGATTGAATAAATTAATTAAAAAATGTAATTGCACAAATTGATAAACTAAACACCTCTTTAAAATGTTGATCACTAAACCGATAACCTATTTCCTTACATTTACAAATTTTCTTAGTCAACACTAAACTCCAAATATAAAAACTTATATATATATATATATATATATATATATATATATATATATATATATATATATATATATATATATATATATATATATATATATATATATATATATATATATATATATATATATTGTAATGACCCCATCGTTGTGACTACAAGCGAAGCAGAAGGTGCAATTTTTTTTTTGTTTTAGGCAGGAAGGTAGCCACGAAAACAGTTGAACCACACAACCTGACGATGAACACAAGCACGCTGATCAGGAAACATACAACTACGACTCCACGCACTTGCACAAGAGCAACTAGGTGAAACATGCGTAAAGCAACAGATAGAAATGACTACCCTCCTGACACACAACATGACAAATCCCACAAGCTACGGACAACATCCACCTTCCCAACACAACGGCCTCGACAACCAATAACTAGAACCTCTATGGCATGCAAACCAAATGCATGAAGGCATTGCAACCCAAGTGACAAAAACAACTTACACTGATCAACAACACCTTCAACGGGGAGCACCGACTCCTGCCAAGTTATCATCCACCGCTATCCATTGGGGCATGCCATGATCCCCTCATCGAGAATAATTCAATACCCAGGTGATAGGCACGACAATAACCCTAGCACAAAAAAACCTAACTGGACCAAGGACTCGAGAAAAATTCCAACGTGCTAGGAGACCGAATTAACTGACAAGAAGACGACACTCACACACTCAAGCCACAATTAGACAAGACGCAAGATGACATCACTCAATCAAATGCACAAGCTATTAACAACTTCACCAACAACCATAACGTAGATGGATTAATAGTATCTTTCTACTTACTATTTCCGATAGTTGCAAGCATCTGAGGCTTCTCGAATCGATCTGTGAAATCAAGTGCACTAGCATGATAATCCATTATTGGTAATTAGAAGTCCATACATTAGGAAATGTAGTAAACTATTTATAATAAAATATGCATTTACCAAATGGCAGGCTTCCCAATCAGTTGACGTAACCGGCTTTCCACCAGTGACGTGGCACCTAAATATATTCTCAAGAGACGCACTAGCAAAATTTTAATCCTTCGAAGAAATCTTAAAGATATAAGAGAGGAATAAATGAATTTCACAGTCATACACCTAAATTCCTTCACCCCAATAATATAATGGAACTATTATAAATTTTTCCAACCCCAATACAATGTCAAATTACATTATTTCTATAATTTGAACACATTATTCGGAATTGTTTTTAAAAGCACAACATTAACATTCCACCTTGCGATTAAGATTTTTTATATATATGAACATTAATATTTAAATTAATAAGATTCAAATTTGATATACAAAGATTCATTTTTCCTCAATAATTATTATGGGAGTGAACATATTAACCAACTAACTTTTAAGAAATTAACTTGTACTATTCACCATTTAAAAAGGTATTAACAATAATCATATAATTACCTGGTGATCTTAATTAATTACTGGTGAAACTTCAATGCTACTAAAATACCATAACTGATAATTGAGTGTACAGTATTTGTATGTAAAATATATATATTAGTTATTCAAGGGACTTACGCAATCATAGGAATCTCTCAACTAATTCAATAATGTTTAAATAAAAATAATAAGAACTCTATCAGACATGGAAAATATATGTTGTTATTTGTGATATGGGTTTTAAGGTTAATATAGTCGTTGTCAGCAACCAAATAGTCGTCGAAATATAACTATTGTTGGATCTAAAGTCAAACGCAATAGCAAGGAAATCAAGGGCCAATTCAATGGCATTGCTAAGTGCAGTAGTAAAACGTTGTCAGTGGTAAGACGTAGACTTACCAACGCTATCCCTTATACCTAAAAAAATAGAAGACATATAAAAATGAATGCAGAAATTCTCTTATAAAAATGCATGCAAAAATATAAGTAAAATTGCAACTAATGTGTGTAATTTTGGAGTCAAATAAATTGAGGTGTTGGTTGCGTTAACGCTGACGAGATTTGTTGTTCATTAAAGGAATTCACAATTATAAGGGTATAGAGAGTTGGGTCCCAATATTGTTTCTCTTGAAGACAGTCACTCTCGCATGCCCAAGCAACCTCCCATGGTGGAAGAAAAGAGAGACAACGAGGCAGGAGATCCTTTCAAACTGTTACTCAAGGAAGCCCTCGCGGGACAGAGGAACGAGATGATGGATAATTTTTCCTAGATCCTTCGGTGGCTTCTGACAACAACTGAAGCACCTTCAACTAACACTCACTTCGAAGGTGCGACGCCCTTCAAGGTACAAGTTAACTTTGATATTCCTTTATTTGAAGGCCATATAGGCGTTGACGCTTTGGCAAAATGGTTAAGTCTACTAGAGGGTTATTTCTCTGTCCAAAAATTTTCCAACTGTGAAAAAATCACCTTCACGCTCCTTAAGGCCCTTCCCCATGTCAAAGATTGGTGGGAAACTTACTGTGAGCAACATGTCAAGGAAGAGTTTGCAATTTTTGGGCCAAGACCCACTTGAGCAGCTTTTGTTGATGCCCTCAAGGAACAATATTACATTGTTGGAAATTATGATGACCAGTATACGAGATGGACCACACTGCACCAAGAGAGGGGCCAAACAGTGTCGGAGTTCACAAAGACCTTCCATACCTTACGCACCAAGCTGGGTATCAAAGACTTCCAACTTTAGTTCAAATTAGGGCTTCCAAAAATGCCCAACACCCTTCTATTGCAACATTAGGTGGGAACTACAAATGCATATATACGCAAAATGTTAACATCTTAAGAGATAAATTATTAAGATTCATAAACTCATTATTTTACCAAATCTTGCATTCCATTACAACAAAAGTTCATATTAGATACATAGTTCAAAGAATTAAATAACAAATTTTCAAAACATAGCTGCTAAACATCACTATAACATATGCAAATATTAATTTGAACTGAAAACTCAATAGCAAAGAAATTATCTACATAGGAAGTGATTCACCTCCTAGAGATAGGCATCCATTTTAGATGCCACCGCCAAGCTAGGCTACAAGGCCACCAGGGTGAAGAACCACCTACATGCTCTAGTTCTCACTCAATCATACCCATAATTTTCTCATGACTCAACCAAAACTAAACTTGTAACACCTCAACATTGGATTCCCAATGTAGTATTGTATATTTGTAAGTATTAAGAATGGCCATAGGCAAAGTGATGTAATATGTAAACATTGTACATTGAAAATAATAAAATGAAATACATCACCAATTTCTAGATGGGTAAGGACTAGAGTAATGGGGGGCTATGATTCCATAAGAGAGGGGGCTTCGTGGGGGGTTTTGAGGGGTTTCCATATTGCTTGAGTCTTAAGCCATCTTCATAAATCAGTTTGTCATTTATCCATTTATCCCCTTGACTTATTAAACACTCAATCATTGAATTCATGTAAGAGGTTGGGTAAGGAAGTCAAACTAGTTATTTATGATAACATGGGTTGAGTGTAATCATCCTTGGGGGAAGAGTAAGAGTCAAGCAAGCATGGGAGAAGAGGAAATTTGAGTAGGAAGAGAATGAGTTTTTACAATTAATAAGAGGTGAGGAAAACCAGAGCTTAGTGTTGTAAAAGAGTGGCAAGCCATAGTGGGTATTGAGGACAACTTGTTGAAGGTGGTGATTATGATGAGAATAAGGTTGGTATGCATGTGAGGGATGTTGTACACACTTACCACACTTAGAGGGGGGGTGAATGAGTGTGGGGCTCTTTTTACCAAAACTTCCCTCTTACACAAAACTCATTAGTTAGCATTCAACATTTTACTCATTACTCATTGTTGTCATTTATAACCAATTAGATATGAACACATATCAACAACATATATCAACAATATATCATCAACAAGTCATCACCATAAGGAACACAAAGAACACAAGATGTATGTACAATTTTCTTTTTATTATGGACTACAAACCTTGTGGTTTATCAACAACAATTGAATAGAGTACAACTCTACAAGAGCACCAGCTCTATAATGCAAGACTCGGCTTACATCCTCAGCATCAACTGAGATGAGGCAACAATCCTCAACAGATATCAATCTGCAACAGGTACGTGACCTGTCAATAGTGTAGCATGTGTGTGTACATGTCGTACTAGTAGTACAACCCATGTGTATATGCACCCAAGTAGTACTACAACTTGCGTATAAGCTCCCAAACAATACTACACCTTGCGTATACCTTCTGAGCTATTAGGGTTTATTGTAATGACCCTAGTTGAATAAATGTGTAAAGGTTGAAAAGTAAAATTAATTAAAGAAGATAATTGTGATTAACTAAGTAATACTCTAACTACAGATCACATTTAATGACCTGAGAAATAAAATTTAAAAGATCAATGAAAAATGATATAAAATGGTTGCGTATGCAGAGAGGGAGCTAATGAATCCCGAGAAGATAAAACATTAAAGGAAAGAGGAGGGACATGCATGGAGGTGGTTGAAGAAGTAATGAGGAGTCAGTGAAGGGGGGATAAGGGAAGGAAAGGAGGTTTACGGGGGCATCATTCGACGGAGGATGGATTCTGAGGACTGGGGGATTTGTTGTGAGCGGAGAGTTTTCTGGTTGTGATTTTGATCAGTTGAGGCACTGAGTTGCTGGAGGTTTTGGGCACGGAGGCCAGGATATCCATAGATATCCTGGAGCTAGGTAGTTTTCCTAGTTGGCAAGGAGGACAATAGTTTTGGGCAGTTATTTTCTTGTTTGTGGCAGGGTTGATCTGTGTATTAGGTAGCAGGAAGGCAGCAGCAAGGCAAAGAGGCAACAAAAATTAGCATCAGAATCAGGTACTTTGTTAAGATATGTATTTATTTCATTCTGCCATGAAATCAGTATTTACTGATAAATCTAAGTTACTGAAGTTGTTGTTATGAAAATCAATATTATGCTATGAAGTTATTGTTTCAGTTTACGAAATAAAATGTTTATGAAACTTAATGATGTTTAGAATTATTAGGTTGTTACATATGGTATCAGAGCGTCTATGAGATCATTTGCTTGGATAACTTAGGGGTAGTCAGGTAGTACCCCTAAGTTATCCAAGCAAATGATCTCATAGATATATCACAAGTAACCACTATAGGCAATACCTTTTAACTGGATCATGTATGGTCACTACAGTTTTAGCCTGAACATTCAAAGGAATGCCTTTAAAATAGTGGCAGCAAACCAGATAGTTGGAAGGATCACTTCCCACAAAATGACTATCCTTAAAGCAACCTAAATAAAGCTATTAAGCACGAAAAACAGAGATGATAACTTAATTTTATTTTGAGCAATACTTGTCAATGAAGTTTCGGGTAGAATAGACACCTGAAATCGATGAAAATGTTGAGGGAAACTTCTGTCTAAGGCTTGAAGTTGGTAAGAAATAATAACTACATGAATTATACTAAATAAAATGCAAAAGGACATTTGCAGGACCTTGAAAAGGCCTACTTCATCTCGAACTTACCTGAATGAGGAACTGCCAATGCACAGTCGGGCAAAAGAAATTTAGAAGATTTGTACCACACGGGAACAACGTAAACTAGTTGCCTGTACTAACCTCAGTGAAATTATAAATAATGAAGAATCTCAGGAACTATAGACCCATACAAATTTTAACCTTGCCAAGAAAGAAATTTTAACACTACGTAATGTTTTATGCAACTAATCGATTATCCCGAAGGAGAGCTAAATATTATGTGGGAGAACGGATCTGAGCCGTCAGATCTCGGGCGAAATCCCGTCAGCTATTAGATCTCGAAGAAGTTGCGTCGGGTTTAAGTCCTAGTGTGCAGAGGAGGAGTCCCGGAAGAGTCATCGAGATATCAGAGTCATTGGGGTTTTGTTAAGTCAGAGAATCGAGACCTTGTGGTTCTTGAAATCCAGAGAACGGATCCCAGCCGTTGATCTCGGCAGGGACACGCGTCAGCATTCTGGGGAGGTATCGGGATTTTACTCATCGGGAATTTCAGAGGTGTAGAACTGTTGCATCAAGGAATCGCGATACGTGATTTCCCGATAGGATTAGAGCCGTCCAAACAACAGGGACACGTGTCAGGAGATCTCACAGAGTCGGAGATCGGGGAATTGACAGTCTCGTGCACATGACAACGGGAATCGCGATACCCCGATACGCGATTTCCCGACGGGTACAAGGACAGAGTGGGGACCACCAGGGTTAGAGTGGTAGACAGGTGTCACCCCACACTGAACGATCGCAGATTGGGATTCGGGAAAATACAAGTCCCGTAACTCATAGGTTTTTGGATTCGCTAACTCACGAACTCCGAAACTCCGATAAGGGAAAGGACCGTGGTCTTGTGGACTAGCAGGTCACATGAGAAAGGAGTTAGTTGGAGGGAGCTAAGGAGTGGAGAAAGGTACCATCGGGGATCCGTGAGGACAACGGATCATGACGGCGTAAGTGTCGATTTCCCGACAGAACAATTCCTGATAAAAGCAATGAACCCCGATGAGATCTGAGCCGTTCATTTCGAGGACGCGTGTCAGAGGATCCTGAGGAGTCGGGGTTCGGCATATCGGAGTTTCCGGAGTCGTGAAACTCTTGCACAATGGAATCGCGATCTGCGATTTCCCGACACGGTCGGAGCCGTCCGATTTGAGGGACGCGTGTCCAAGGATTTAAAGGAGTCGGGTTTGGCATTTCGGGCTTTTTGCATATAAAGGAATTGTTGCATTAGAAGTCGTGATTTCGCGATACCCGATAGAATGACACGAGGAAGTGGTGACGTGGAGGAGAGAGCTCACACGTGCATCGGAGATCGGCATTTCGGGATTCTCGGTGACTAGAAAATCACGTCAGGAGAACTTGCGAACCCCGAAGGCCCGACGTAATTAACTTAACACTTAAACCTACGTTAAAAAAAAATATTAATTAATTGACGTTTTAATCAAGACTTAAACACATCGCGAAATCGGAGATAGGGGTTTCATGATTCAATGTTCACCGATTCTTTGATACGGGAAATCCCGAATCCCGATTTCATTAACAGTTAACTCGCAAAAGTTAAGGTCATAACCCACATTAAACAAAAATTTTAAGGGGGCGCTGAAACTTTATACTTTTGTAAAAATTTTAACCATTCGTTGGCCAATGGTAAACGCTAAAAGGCATCGCGAAATTTGAAGTGAAGAAATTCTTGCACGAGGAGGACCGAAACCTTGATGGGGAGCCAGAAGACTGCGGTCACATAGGAACAGGTCGCATGGACCTCGGCTAGATGAAAAGGAGAGAATGAACAAGGAAGAGACGCATCGGGTATCGGAATATCGGGAATTCCATAGACACGGGGTTCATGCAATACGATATTGCGACATCCGAAACCCCGATAAGGGACAAGGCTGTGGCCTTGTGGTATAATGGTCATATGGACCAGGAATTTAGCCCGAAGGGCTAACGCACAAGTACCGCATCGGCATATCGGTGATCGGAAGTCTGTGAGGACAGAGGTTCGTGACAGTGAAAATCGCGAAACCCTGAATCCCGACAGGAAAAAGGACTACGGTCACATAGGACAGGGTCACATGGACCAAAGCATAACCAAAGGAGGGCTAAAGCTAGAAGGTAGCGCATCGGCACATCAGAGATCGGGAATCCGTGAGGGCAGGAGACTCTCGACATTGGGCATAAGGAAACCCAGAAACCCGAAATTTAAGTGGGGAATTTCACAGTTGGGAGCAAAGGGTCATGAGAAATACGGAAGGCAATGTATGCGTAGCTAACTACATGCATATGCACAGATGAATAAATTTATAAAGATAAACGAAATAAATTGAAAGCAAAATACCCAAAATCCATATAGGGCTGGAATTACAAGCAAATCATTTTGTTTCAAAAGAAGAAATCACCATTCATTACCACCGCGTAAGGAAGGTTTATGAAATTTCTTGATATGAATAACCCTGCATTCTTCATGAAGGTACTGAAACTGTGTACAACATGTGGACTGAATCATACCTCTTACTATAGTTGAGGGAGAGCTCCGCAAAATGTACAGACAAGGGATTGGTTCCCAACATTTCAAGGAGACTGGACTCCAGGTCCTGGATCTTATCAGGGGCCATATCAATATACTCTGTTTTTGCAAAACGAACTGGTAAAGTGCTCAGAACAACGGTGTGGATATGAGCCATGGCAAGGGAGAATCTGAAAACCTCTGAGCAGAGCAGAGGCAAATCTGTGGTGGACAAAGACTAATGCAAGGAAAGTCCCAGCGTATGAGAAAGTGGGACAAAGGAAGAACGCGTAGAGAGTTGAAAGGTTGAAAGGTGTAGAAATTGGGGGTTAGATACGAGGGATCTTATGAAAGCCAGATGAGCACGTGGAACCCATGTGTGCCCGAACCCTTGGATATACGCTCAATTATTTATATATATATATATAATATAAAGTGTTAAAAAAAAAAATTTAAAGTAAATTGAACAACTTAGTATCGATAATTTATATATAAATAAAGGTCATGTTAGTTAAAATTAATGAAAGGTTAAATGGGTTGAATTAGTGTAATATGATTTTAAATTAATCATTTTATTAAGAGTAAGGTTAATCTATCTTAAGGTTAATTAATGATGTTGAGGCTTAGACAAGCGGGAAGGAGGTGGCATATGCACTAGGAAGGGACGGGTAAAGCACAAGGTTAACGTAGCTACAGGGAAAAGGACCCAATAATCCTTCTCGCAAGGGTAAAGAAACCAAGCTTAGACGCTTAATCCTAACCCAAACCTAGCCAATTCCCCTGATGGAGTAATGTCTGTTTACAGACAAGTAAAGAAAACGTATGCCTAACCCTGTTTCTAAGTTTAAGTAGCACCAATTTGAAACGTCCTTGAACTCAGCCGGACAACTTTGGGGTGATGCAGGTTAATTCATACAAGATGGCCAAGACTCGAAGGGGTCGAGGCAGGGGAGCATCATCACGGGCACCATCGACGCCACCCACACCATCAACA